>CM017189.1:19156702-19601702 GCA_004837865.1 Musa balbisiana
AACCCTCTGCATTCACTGAAGAATTTTGTTTCAATTGAGGATAACACAGGCAGCAATTCAGTCTTTAATGGTGCAGTGATGGCATTCGAAAAGAACAGGTACTGAAACTGTATATGTTTGCCTAACTTCATGTGTTTTATGGATATAGAGGCAAATCTATTTGTTTGATGCAACTTTATGATCAATAATGCCATGTAGGATGTCTTGATCCTGATTATGTCATCTGAAGTTATCTGTTAGTGTTTGTATCCAGGTTCAAATGTAGTAACTGTGGCTTAGATCTTCATTTTGCCCAAATCAGACCATATGGACTAAGAACGCATAGTTGCACATTTGTTCTAAGCAAAGTAGGACAACATAAGTATTGACAATAGAAGCTTGGGTGGGAATCAACTTTCTTACCTTAAATTCCGAGTTTGTTACGAACATGTGAGCATTATTTTTCATGAAGTGTGATAGATTATACTGTTGTTTCAGAAATGCATTCTGTGAGGTGATAATTTACTTGGAAATGGAAATAAGAATGTTGAGAATGATGCCTAAAATAGAATGTACGGCATAATAGTATTTCATTTGCCTGTTAAGTGTTACAATGTCCACTGAAAGATCAGTGGTTGTAATCTATTGTAGCTTCTTTCTTTTAGGTTATAAAAGTCACAATTTTTCCAACAGGATTCACGACTACTTGATCTGGATCTGAGAGCAGCCATATCATTTTGTATAACATTTTTCCACTAATACATCTTTAGCTTTATGTATTAATTCTCACAAATCTATATATTCGTCTGCAGTTCTTTGATGCTCGAGTGCCTAAACGAATACTATTCAACGTTGACGATACCTTTTAAGGTGGAATGGTGCTGATCTCATGACAAGAGTTATAAAAAGGATTTCTGACAAGGCTGGGAAATCTTCTTTACAGCTTGACGTAAAGATGGAACCTCGGTTTGCATTTCATCCTATCAGTTCGATAAATATTACAAGGTGCTTCTTTCTTTGATATAGATCTTGTGTTTTGAATTCCATACCATTAACCATTCTCCTAATAGCTTCGGTTAAATGAGCTAGTTAGAACAATGTGGCTGGTAATTGTTGGTTAGCTTGCCTACTGCTAAGATTATAGCGTGTGACCTTTACGTTATGTATACAGTGAGGTGTTTGCTCCATCTTTAAAATTTTCTTTTAGGGAATTCTGTGGAAATTCTGTGTTGCTTTATAACCCGTATCATCTAGTCTTCTAGTTTTATACGCAACAAACATTACACTGCACTTGCATACCCCTCTTAATTCCTGGCATCACTTTCCATAAGAAAATGACATTTATCAGCAAAATCCTGATATCGCTGGACATGTTCAACAAGCTAACCACCCGTACTCTATGTTAGCATTATCGCTCAACAGTTTGAATGGATTTTGTACAGGTACTTTGCAGAGCCTGCTGATCAATTTGAAAGAGCTGAACAAGATGATCTTTTAAAAAGGATGCTGAATGAATCAATCACATTTCATTTCTGGAATGGCTTGACATCTGCGCTGGTTCCTGAACCTAACAGCCTTATGGAGAGGCTTCTAAATCAGTACTGTCTCCATTGTCTTGATGTGTTGTGATTTTGCATGGGTGATCCATCCGACAATCCAAACATCGTGTTTTCCATTGAAGGAATGACCTCTTGGTATGCCCAAGAAATGGGATGGTGCATGGGTGCTGAAGTGAAAATTCAGGGCTTATAAGCAGAAATCAAAGAGGAGCTGCCTTCAGCTATGTTGGTCAACTTCCGAATGACAGATCTTTAATGAAATCGATTAGATTAGCATGCGATGCTGATGCAAGAAATAAAAGAGGAACCCGTGGATTCCAGATTAGATGCTTGTGTGACTAAATAGAGATTTTGAGCAAAAGAATAGTTATATATTTTTGCGTATTTGAAAATTGAGAAGGCGTAGATTCTTTGAAATTATCACTTGAAAAGGTTTCTGCAGCGTGACTTTGAGAAAAAATTGTACAAGTGTACCTTCAACCATTCATTATGTTGATGTTTCTCCTAAATAAGTTTTGATGTGTCATTACTCCTTGAATAAATCAGATTGTTGTTTCAGTGCAATCAATCTACTTGATGTGTGAAGTTGGTGTAATTGACAAAGAGGTGACTCGGAACTCTCAAGGGAAGAGTCTTATGGATCCTTTCCTTTTCTTTTCCTGTAGGTTCTGACATTCTAATAATGTATTATCTTTTTGCGGGTTTTTAATTACACATTCAACCTATAATTAATTATCTAAAGTGATATTACAGATCTAAATCATATGATTAAAAGTGACACCAATAATAATAGTAATAAATGTTTATTTTTCCTCTTATGATAAAGTATCAAAGTTTTTACTTTCTAGACGTCACATTATGCTAACGTAAAAAATGAATGATGATATACTACAAGAAATGTATCTCTCCATTTAATTAAGATATTGGGCTCACTCATTTGGATTGATATATCATCATCTCCATCGAAACGAGGATCATTGATAGGAACATCCTCTGGTAATCTAAATCACTTGGATCAGACACGTCTAATCGTCTTGTCTACTGACCATGTGCCATTTCTGAACTTTCGTTTTCTGCAGAAGTCAATCTCCATAGCTTTCGATTTTTGGCCATCCTCTGTCAGCTTGTACCTTCACGAACTCTGCTAAGAGCTTGATTTCATCCTCCTGCAGCCGTGGTCCAAATGTGCATTGACCTCTCGGCGTACATCTCTCTCCGAAACCCTGATGATACAAATTCTAGATTCAGAGCTATTGATGCTTCAGTTGCAGAAAAATAAATAATATAAAGGTAAGAGGTGGCTACTTGCCGGCATCCTTCCCTTTCCATAGTAAGTGATGTCGTATATTCCCTCCTCTGTGGCAACACCGTTCCTGCACGAGACCACGTACCTCAGTGTGCCAAAAAAACAAAAAAGATGCGGAAGAGCAGCGGCCGGCTTACCTTTGCAGATCTTTCATGAACAGAGTGGCGCCCTGAAAGGAGGAGGCAAGCGAATGAGGCAGATGTGGAACCACCAAAAACGAAAGGAAATCAAAACACTCACAGGCTGCAGAAGGTTTCCTCCCATGTCATGGCAACCGATACAGGCTTTCTGAAACAGAGCCGCACCATTCGATATAGACTGGCCATAGGCTACTGTGACAAGTAACCAAACATGACTTGCAAGCCTCGATGATGATATGTAGGTTATTGTTGCATCGTATAAGCTGTTACGTTCAGGATCAAATAGTCCAAGCCATTCATTCAAAAACAAAGGTCCATGTGTACAATTTATGGGCTTCAAATTTTGATTGTGATGCATAAAAGCAGTCTTTGGCTTTCCGAATGCAAATTTTTGTAGTTATAAAGGCTTTGTGCTCGGAAGCTTTCAAAAGAATTTGGTAATTTATGATCGTAAACGCATAATGTTAACCTTATATCGAGTGATTTTGTTTTCTGCCATTCAGCTTTGTGTAATGTAATAGATCTAATTAGACCGCGTCTTAATTGTTTCTAGTGAAATCTTTCTAATGTGATGTGGTTTCTACAATGCCACATGCATGCATTTGGCGTCACCCGAGGCTGACTTCCAAGGCGTTATGCCGATGTGGGATGACACGTCATCGACAACGCACGCATCAACGAGTCGATGTTTCCAATAAAGATTATGGCATGGATGAGTGATGAACCAGAAAGGGACAGCCTTGAAATAATTACCAGCGACGGAGGGCAATAAGGGGAAGAGGGCGGGCGCTCACCGGGAGCGGATAAGGCGAGGATTGCAGTAGCGGCCACCAGAGGAGTCGCCAGCCGCTCCATGACTACTACTACTCCCGGGGTTCCGCCTCCTTGCTCTTGGCGGAGCGGAGCAGCCTCTCGCCTCTTCAACCAATCCTATGCAGAAGGTTGTTAGCGTTACCTGGAAGGCTAAACGATGATGGAACGAGAAGCATCGCAGCTTTTGCTTTGTGAGGTTACCTTCGGGCGGAAGCAGCAGGAGCTGTTGCAGCAGGTGGAGACCAAGCAAAGAGGCGGCCGCATCTTTCTCGCAGGAACAAACTCCTAATAACAGATTTGCTTGGAGGTGAGGAAATAGTCGCCGAGGAACCTGAATCAGAAGTTACAAATGTCGGCTAGGAAACATACTTACCGGAGAAACCAAATCCAGATCAAAGCGGATGATGACCCCCTCAGGTTTATGATGTCAATGGGCGGGCGGCGCAGGATTGGTTGGGACTTTTTTTTATGTAATATGTAAGACGTTGTCCGTAATGCTCTAGATTTTAATCAAAATCCCCTTTAATCGTCATCAAGAACTTTTACATGACACGAGTGCAACCTTGACTCCAGTTCAAAGAAACAAACAAATAACCTAGTAATTACATAGGAACAAAACATAAGGTTCGACAAACAAGAACGTCAGATTTATGGAATCATCAAGCAGACTGCCGTCACAATTACTTTGCTGTTCCGAATAAGTCCAGCAGTCAAACTCCACATTAAAGACTGAAGAAAGCTTCAGATGTCCTTCGGAATCATGCAGGAGTCGTAGATCCAGGAGTCCAAAAAGATCAAATTACCCTTGGGCTGTCTCTGGCGTTATCCATTTGTTTCTTCTCTGCTATTTTGCAGACCTGCGTAGCCTAAATGCTGAAAAATGGTTGGCGATTCGGGTTTCTGATAACTTATCGCTGCTTGGCATCTTACTATTCATTCTTTGTTTATCAGAGGATATAGATGATTGCTGCAGGATCGCAAACAATGAAGGACCTGAACTTGTATCCACGTCAGTCTTCGATGTACAAGTTGATTTCACCTGTGAGCCGTTGAACTTTGCTGATGAAGGCTTCCTATGTTGTTTTTCCATCTGATCCTGCAGGGTGCAGCCAACATACCCTCAGATTTCTTTAACCATAAAACCAATATCGTGTGTAAAGAATTAATTATACATTCATTCATTCATATATGCCTATAACATATATAATGATTTTCCTTGGAAAAGTACTACTATATGCAGTCATTTCACTATCTACTATCTTATTTCTCATTGCTAGATAAGTCACCCTTCTCATATAGTTTGATCATATCCAGATGGTTTGAAAATTTCCACTATCCAGCATGGATGCTGATCATGGTTTGAAATTTTCCATTCTGTTTTGACTCGTTGCTATACCAACTTTCGGGCCATTCCAAATTTGAATTCCATTTCATTTTCTTCATAAATACAAGATGTAAGAGAACTTCAAAGAAAAAAGACAAATAAAATCAAAATAACATAGTTTCATGAGTTTTCATCTAAAAGCAACGTTGGATGCGCTTTCCCGTAAGGAAAATGTACAATTAGAAAATCTTTACTTGCTCAAATGAAATTGTACCGATAGTAAATATCACCAGATAGTTCATTGCTAACACATGGCAAAAGAGACCACATGACCCTAATCTATAGGTGAAATTCAGGTCGGTTGGGCTGTGATGAACTTCAACCATAACCCAATTCAATCTAACCCAAACTCTATATTAACAGGCAGTATATGCTTCATATTGCCAAGTCTGAGCCAAGTTAAAGTAGCTAAAGACTGAATACGGGTTGGGCTTTGACTTTGAGGTCATCCAAACCAACCCTATTTGGTCTGCAAAGCCTAGTGGGTAAGTAAACCCAGAGCACCAAATCCATCCTGACCCAGCAGTTGAACAAGTTGAGTTGGCTTAGTTGAACACAACCATAAGACCAACAACACATTCAATGACACACTAAAAGGCATGGAACACAGGATTGAGAATTAGGATATGCTACAGCACTGATATCAAATCAATTAAGATATTGGAAAATTCATGTATATTGCAGAATACCAATATTGTAAGCTTGCATACAAATCTACTATTCAAAGCAATATTCCATGGTGATCAACATATCCAAAGTGTAACTTGTAAGCAAAATTTATGCAGAAATAGGTGTAGATGACACTAAACAAAATTTGTCGAACAAGATACCTAAATGAAAGGAAAAAAAAACAAAAGGAGCATATAAAGCATGTTGCAAAGAACATTTCTGATTGAATTAACTAGAATACTTCTATGCTTTAGCTATTTCTAACTATTCAAATATCCTGATAGGAATGGAGCTCAAATCATATCAATATTTATATCTTGGATTACAAAGAATTCCAAGATCTCCATGTTATTGAAGCCATAAGTACCAAGATCTCCAATTTTGAGGTTTTTGTTGTGCCAAGTTGTATAGACATCATTTATAATGTGTTGACTCAGTTGGTCAGCATGGGGCACGCTGGCTAGCACATTACCAATGAGGCATGCCAACAAGAAGAAAATTCCTATGAGAAAACTCCATCTTTAAAAAAAATTCACTTTTTATCTCTCTGCAGAAATAATAGTTTTCTTGAATCGATGGATGTAGTTAGAAATAAATTTTTAGAAACACAAGAATAAATAATATTAATAAAAATTAAAAGAGAGAGAGAGAGAGAGTAAGTAGTTAAAGCTTATGCGTCTTTGAAGTTTGAAGAATGTCAATATATCACTATTGCAAAATAAAACAAAAAATCAAAGTTTGAGCCATGAACGTCTAGAGTTACCACATTTTGATGGTTCTCAGAGGCTGTCAGACAACTCCTGCTATTACTATCATCTCGACCAAAAATGAATGCCCGTGCAGTTGTTGATCCTTGTTTGTGTGAATATGGCATCGAAGAACCTTTTGCTCGACCAAGAAAAGATGCCTGCATGGTGACTTTAATTATTTGAAAGGATGCCTTGTTTAGACTGGAACGAATCCAATTATTAAACATTATAAACATGGCATAAGAAACTACCGTATTTGTAAAACAAAAACATACAAATCAAAGGAAAATCAATTTGCATCCAATTTACCAAAAGTTTGTTATCAACAAACCTAACATGCACAACTCAAAGTCTCAAACACTAGCAGAATAATAATCACATATATTTTACCTTTGAAGAGCTATTGCTGCTTCCCCTCATTAGCAGTCTATCAAAGTCAGCTGCAAGCATGTAAAGAGGGTAGAAAGAGCACATGAAAATGTTGGTGTCATAAAATTCTGTATGTAAAAGAAAAAGGAAAAGCACAATGAAAATTGTTTGTTTACATGTAATTGTTTTCTCTCTCTTTTTGGGCTCAGAAGCATTGTTCACCTTCTTAATAAGACCAAAAAATTCCCGGGAATCCCCATCATCTGCCAGAGAAATAAATGTGGATTCTTCCTGTGCATTTGGAAGTTAGTTATCAATTATTGTACCAAACATTAAAATAATAGAAATCTCATATATATTAAGCAATTTTTAAATGCAAGAATTCAAATTATATGGCAACAAACACTGAAAACAAAATTAGGTTTTGAATAAGTCAGAGTCAAGAATGGCTCTTGGTTACTCCATTTTTCAATTTCATTTGCTACTCTAATTTGCTCTTAGTGCCACTTCAAATAACCAAGTTGAACGAACATGCATGCCTTTGAGAATGATTTCGGTTAGAAATAATTACATAGTGCAACTGGATTTTATGCTATGGTAGAAATATGTCCAAAAAAATAAGAAGAGAGGCAAAACAAGTCATAATGCTATAGCATAACTATTTAGAATAGAAAAGGAGAAAGACAATAAAGGGAAAATATAAAAAAAAGGGAACAAAAAGGAAGAATTCTTGACTTATACTTCATCTGATAGTCCATGCAAACTTGACTTTAAACATGCCTAAACCCTTTTTTCTTCAATTTGTTTGGGATTCAAAAATCACTCTGCATGCAACCAAAAATAAATCATAAAATAGCTGATAAAAATTATGAAATATTTACAAAAGAAAATGATAACAAATAAAGCAAGAAGTTGATATGACTTAAATGTAGATCTAGCATTGGCTTAACCTATGACTAAACCAAAAAGATATGCACAAAGAAGTATGGGCAACTCAACCATCTACATTTCCATATTTTTGGATGATAATTTTCACCAGAATAACTTTCCCCCTTCTTATTAGGCCACCCAAATTAATAAGTTTGTCTTATAACTTCAGGCCATCTATCCTGGCATCACTCATCATCATCATCATCAAGAACAACATGAATGACAAAGCACAATATATATCCAGATTCAAACCATTTGGCATATAGGCAAAATTATTATTCCCCTTAACTTGCATTCAAAGTCGTATCCACTGCTGAACTGAGAGAAATCATGCTCTTAAATGATCAACAAGCAACTATAATCTATAATCCAGAGCCAAAAGGGAAAAAATCCAGAGCCATAACGCTTGAGGTAGATAAGCTGAATCATTCTTCTTTTTTAGCTTATATATAAAGTGATATCTCTTGCTGAAGCAAAAGAATCATATTCTAATATGATGCTTTACAAGACAAACTTTTTTGGTTCATCATTTTTTGAATGTTTATATAGTGACTTCTTGTGCACTATTGGATAGGTTTTATATATATCTCAACTACATTAAATCAACATTCCAGTAACTCAACATTGGTTTCAGTTTTGACCCGAAAAAATGATCCAAATGTTGATAGTTTGACCCTTTTCTCTTTGCTATTCTAGATATTTCATACAAAAGGATAGAAGTAAATGAAATAAGAAGTTAACTTTAAAAAAAGCAAAATACAGAAAAGACAAGCTCTCTGCTTCCTATATGGTCTCAAATATGGGCACTAAAGTGTGATATACATCAGTTTAGGCATGTTCCTGTAGGTATATTAAGTCAAAAAAGTTCCTCTATTCTTCTAAAAATTAACATTAGTTTCAAAGTTGAGCCACAATTGAATATTTTACAAAAAATATAATGAAAAGAAGGGCAAATAAGAATAGATTGAATAGCATACAGTAGACATGGGTCCTAAATTATAGTTACTGTCATATGATCGCTCTAGGATAACCAAATAGTCAAAGATAATTCCTCCACAAACTTTTTTCCTTCAACTCCTCTGTCCCTTACTGCTACACTTCCTCTTTCTCCTTTCCCTCCACCTCCTCCTCTGGACCTCCATTACCACCACCTCTTCTCAAGATGGAGGTGGAGGTTGGCAGGGTCTAGAGGGAAGCAACAGAAAGGGCGGTAGTGGTAGTGATAGTGGTAGTGAAGGAGGTGATGACGAAGTAGGTGGCGGTTGGCAGGATCTACAGGAAAGCAACGGAAAGGGTGGCAGTGGTAGTGAAGGAGGTGATGATCAAGGAGGGAGAGATGGTAATGGAAGAAGCGGACATGTTAGTGGTGATAGGGAGGAGTGGTGTTGGAAGAATAAAAGGAGAAAACAGTTGAATGAAGGTTATAGAAGTTGGAAAATTTTGGAGCGGAAGTGAGAGGTACAATAGGAAATAGGGGAGGAATATAGATTGACATGGCAATCAAAGACAATAAACTATTATAGGACAAAACTTTAAACTCTATATCATAATTCACAATTTCTTTGTATAGATATTGGACCATTCCAGTCTATACCAATTTGCACACTGAATTTTGAAAAAAATCCTGAAAATATAGTGAAAGAATTAAAAAGACATAGGACATGTATCATCCTATACAGGACGATACAAGCCCTAACAAAGTATATCACTTAGTTTACACTGGTCTGTATACTTGTAAACTATCGATCCAATAATTACCGCTCATATTGTTCTGTACCAAACAGTATAGCAAACCTTATTTTCTACTATCATTTATTCTCAATAGATGCCTCCATTAGCCATGTTGGCAATCTTAATGGGTGAGAGACAAACGATAACAAAAAAAGGTAAGATTCTAGGACCAAATTGAAAATTTTCTACATTGACCAATTTGAAGCTATTTTAAAACTAAGTATAAAGATCATTTGAGACAATAGTCATTTTTGTTAAATTTCCAAGATTGACCTTGTTTCATTGTTTGTGTTTGAATACCGACAGATTGAATATGCATTTAGAGGAAGAAAGTTTTCATAATATATTCATGACATGCACAAATAAAATTAGAATGAGAGATAGCATCTTAAAGGCTCCTGAAAGGATAATCCTTTAAATTCCACAAATCCTAATTAGTAAACCCTTGTCAAATCAAGTTTTCAATTTTCAGACCAAAACTTGTGCCAGTTCCTAACCCAACTGGTACATGTTTGGTACATACCAACACACCAATGCAAGGTATGTCGGCAAACCATAGAGAAAAAAAAGAGAAGAGAGAAGGAAGAGGAGAAGAGGAGGAAGAGGAAGTGGAAGGGAAAGAAAAAGAGGATGCAAATGTGAAGGAAGAGGAGACCACTATGTGCACAATAGGAGGATGTGACAGCCACAATGACACAAGGAGGCAATGACAGTGATGCAATGAGGTGGATGAGGTAGCAAAAGTAGAGGACAACAAAGCAGCGAGAGAAGCAACACAATTTCCCTGCCTGATTAAACCTATAAATGCAAAGAGTTACTTGTACTTATAGGGTTATAAATTAGATCTTATTAAGAGTTACCTTGTACTTATATATTTGAATGCAAGAAAAGAAGAATCTCAATTGAATAGATTGCTTAACATGATTGATGTATCACGAACATGCAGGGCTAATAAATGCTCAAAGAGAAACAACAACAATGTACTTAACATATTGAGTAACTTTTAAAACTTTCTGCAAAATTTATGTGTTCTTGAGGGGTGCCTGTCAGAACTGCTATCAGATACCAAACATAAAGACAAAGGAGACTATAGAAACTTACATTCTGCCTCAGTAAGCGCTGACGAGTTAAGGCTCGCTCAATCTCTTCATCATCTGACGATACATAAGCATCCTGATCATCAGTGTACATTTGTGCAACCATCTGTTTTGCCAATTTTGCATTTTTACGGGTGGCATTAGTTCGAGGTAGGTCATATGATTCTTCCTCTTCAGATTTCTCACTAAATTCTTCATTCTCCTCTTCTTCATGAAAAAAATTTGGCTCTTTCTGTTTCTGACCACATCTCAATCTTTGCAGGAAATTGTCTGTTGCAGCAGTATCCTGTTGCTCAACCCACTTCTGATGAAGCAGATTGCGACTTTCATGATCTATTGGTGCTTCCTTAAAGTCGGTTGCAATCAGATCATTAACCACGTCATCATCATCACTTTCATCATCTTCTTCATTTTCTTGAAATCTCATCAGATCATGGTCACTATCATCTTCTTCTTCAGCCTCATCATCAACAAAAGCTTTAACAAGTCCATGTTCTGGACACGAGTCCATATTAACAACCTTGTGTGGCTGAAGATCAATATTCTCATCGTCATCATCTTCTGATGATGATGAACTGGAAGGATGACCACTATCGAGCAAATTATATTGGCTATTAGCACATGAAGCTTGCTAAAAGTTTTAATGTGGTTCATTAAAATTTCAGAAGCTCCTTACTTAATACATCAGAATATCAGCAAAATCATTATCATAATGGCATGAGTATATATATCATACAAAAAATTTAAAGAACAAGGACCATGAAAGAAGTAAGATGGTTGCACATGCCTTTATAGTATATACATATATATAATGCCACAGGCATGTGTGATTGAAAAACATGAGAGAATAGGAATGCCATTTCCTGAATCACACGATGCCTATTACGTTGCATCCTTGCTTAAAGCTTTTCTAAATTTGAAGATATTAGAATATTAGGTAATAATACATCACAAACTTCAGAGTTGTTGCCTCAAAAATAATTTTGTTTAAAATGATAAAGCTGCTGTTAGATCTTTTTTCTCCTAATGCATTCATAGAAACAGGTAAACAGGGGTGATTGATCATTTAACTATAAATTGACCTTTTTTTGCACATCACAACACTTGTATTCTGTTCACAGAAAATATATTAAAGCAAAACAAAGCTGCAAAAGTATATTTCAGGATGGCCAGGAAAGTATTTCCCTAATCCCATATATGAATATCATCACAGTGTTGCAGAGGTAAGTGGAACACATGGCTTATTATTTATTTGCAACATTCAATCTTATAGCAATATCCTCATCAGATATATGCTGCATCCTGATATCGCATGCATACTTCCTGAACATGTATAAAATACTTCATCTAAGCAGTTGCTTTTATTTGAGGAATCATTATGAAAATGAATTTTTCAGAACATCTAAAGGCAAATTCTCATGAACAGCATTTATTCAAAGAATGACAATTTTTAACAATAAGATAATATCTTTGGATTTGACCTTTACATTTAAGGCATTAAGCATCAGAAGTTCATTAAATAGAAATAAATCATTACCTCATAGTTTTCTTTCTTAATTTATTTGCATTTTACCTTCTAAAGCATTTTTTGGAAAAAATATAACTTTGCTACAGAAATAGGATGCTTTGTGCTAACCAGCTACTATTTTATATGATTTGCAACTTTAAATAACTACCAGTAGCAACTTCTATATTTAGCCTAAAAACAGTTGTTTGTCAGATTGTACAATATTTAACAAGATACATCACATCAGCAACCGCATACCAAGTCATAACCAGATACCGTGACTATGTTAGTGATTCAGTATAGATTTAAGACTGCTTGTTCCACATGATATAAAAAGCCAAAAAGGGAGTTGGAATGCACAGGATGCAAGTCTGCACATGATACATCTTAATTACAATCATCTTCCTGTTTAATCTTCATGGACTGAATAAAGATAATAAGGCTACATAAAGATATAATTGGGTTCTCTGCCCCTTGAAATTACTTTGGTCACTTAAATTTTTAATGTGTCACATTTTTTTGTTAGAACAAATTCATCACTATGTTTAAAATAACCATGGTCAAGATGTTAATATAAAAATCTCATTCAGATTAAATTTAATATTAATTCTTATTGATTGATGAAAATCTATTTCTTTACCCAAACTTATTGACCAATATAAACCTATAAAAAGACCTTCATAATGACCTAACTACTGATCAACAGTAAAATATACAAGAAATATTTGTGATGGAAATAAATTAAATATATAAACAAATAACTTGCACAATAAATGAATTTGATGTTGCACATGATCAAATTGCAAATTGAGATGAATTTAATCTTGTTCAGAAGAATATTAATTTTGAATTTGGAATGCTTAATGATATTGTTTTGGGTGTCAAACTTTAACAAGTTACTGTGAGAAACTGTAAAATTATCCTCATAACAAAATATTTGGCATGTATCTTTCTTTCATTTCCAAAAGGACATAGACTAACAATCCCTGTTCATTTAAACTTTTAATTAGAATTATAAAGACAAATTTTCATGAACCTAATTGTAACAACTAATCAATGTAGTTCTGTAGATATTTAAGTGTCATGCAGTCAAAGCAAATCCAAGAAAACCATAATGTATCCCAGTGCTACCCTAGTATGCAAGCAACAACAGCTTCATCTTTTAATTTTTCAGAAAGAAATATAAGCTTCATTGACAGAAAGAGAGGCTTGTGCATGCCTTTATAAACCATGCAACTGAAGAACATGCCACAAGGTACTTATCATGACCCTGACTTCAGTGGCACAAGTGCGAAAAGGAAATTTAATACTTGTTTCATAGAGATAGACATGCAAATAGGTGAAATAAACTTCTAAATTAAAAGAATTACTTTGCATAAGAGACAAATTAACATGTATCACGATAATTTCCATGCATTACATCAGACAAAAAGAAACAAATGTGCCATGCATCCTGATTGTTTCATGCATGGCACTGGATAATTTATTTACGGCAACCTTTTCATATCATTTTTTTGTTTGAATCTTTAGAAGAGGACTAGAAAATTTCATAACACTTACACATCCGTGGAAACAAGTTTAGGGGTCGAAGTTGGCAGTGACAACAAGGTATCTTTTAATGTGTCATTCGTATTGTAAACCAATTTGTTATGTTCTCCACTTTGGTCAGAATCATTAGAAATAACCTGTGAAAAACGTACCCAAAAATGAGAATTGATTTAGGATAAGATATTACAACAGTATTAATTGATTGTCAAAAATCAGACCTCCTTGTCAGTGTTCAAAGTCTGATTTGCATCTTCAGAATTGAGATTAGTAGCCTGCATTTTATTAGAAAGAGTTAATCTTACCTTTCTTTTCATCAAAATAATTGAAAATTACATTTAGTACACGTGTTTGCTTACTGATGTATTAATCTTCTTTCACATTCTTTCAACTCTTTTAACATTGGAAACAGTAATAGCTATTTCTCTTTTGCTAGTGTAGTGATGCTGGGGATTTGAGCTTAATGTGCCTTCAGAATGTCAACTGCCACAGAACTTATATATAGAGAGAACAAGATATTGGGTAATAGACACACGTCTACATCTTCGTTGAATGATTTTGAATCATCCCTTTCAATTTATGCTATAGTTGCTTGCTTTGGGTTAGGAGAATATTTTGGCAAGCCCATCACTAATCTCCTCCTGGCATGCTCCAATAATGTTATCAGACTTCCTAGAGCCAACCAGTTCGAAACTTAAAGCACTGGATCCTTCATTTACTTAAAATATTCAGTTTTCTTACTGCCAACTGAACTCACACAGGTATATAACTGTCATGAATTCTCAGTTCACACTCAACTTCACCAAAACAAACCCATGCCTCTAGATACTTTTACTCCATGTTTATGCTATCACCCACAGATCACTAAAAAATTTCCTTGTTACCAACTTACAAGGAAAGCCAGTATACACAGTTGAAATCACCTTCTTAGTCTTCTTGTGGACTGTTTTCTATAAACAGACTCATTTGCATATTTAATATTCAAAGATGTTCTACAAAATTTGGAATGAGCTTCTAGTTACAGCATTACAGGAAAACACCGATATACCTCGACCTAAATGGTACAGGTACACAAATAACAATTATGGACTTCACGGGCCTAGCAAAAACCCTAGTCATGGACCTTTCAAGAAAGTAAGCTACCCTTGAATTCCCTTTGTCAAATAAACTACAGAGCAACAAACATCTACTAGATTCAGCAAAATAATGTTCATAGGAAAGGCAACTGATTATTTCAAAAGAAAATATTGTTCAAAATTTTAAGCATTAACTAATTAAAATGCTGAACATCATATAGATGTTGACATGTGTGATATACTTGGACTCACTGGATATACCGATATATATAACCAGGTGGAACCATCAAGGAAAACATGAATACACCATATTGACAGCAATTTTTGTTAGAACAATGAGAGTAAAAAGGGTTTTGTTCAAGGTGACGAATACAAGAAAGTAACTGATAACCTGATTATGAAGATCATTTTCACAATCAGTCGGGATGCTTCCTATTTCACCCACGTCTAAAGACCTGTCATGTGGAAATTCATTCTGAAACATGATAAATTCATTAGTTTTCAATAAAATTTGAACTCAATTTTTGTATTCCTGAAATAGTATTGAACTTGTTAAGAGTACTATGGAATAACCTCTTTTAAATGTTCATCATCGCCTCTCCCATTCTCAGGCCTAGTAAGATCAAAGTCATGGCAAGTATCAACCTTATTACCTGTGGAATCATTTGTAGATTCCGGATGATTGAAATATCCATACCTGCAACAACAGCAAATTGAACTACGGTAAAGATTTTGTTTCAACAAAATTTGGCATTAACTTGCTAATGTTTCCCCTTTAAAGCAAATATATAGATCGATACTCACTTTTCCAACAACTCTCGTTTCCTGCGTCTGATCTTCTCTAAAAGAGGTGGTATGGGTATCCGAACAATTGCGGAAGGCGTAAAAGAAACATTACTAGTTTCTGGCATTAAATTTTGATTGTAAAAGCGGATAGGAATATGTTAAAGCTTTCATCAAAGTGGGCAAAAATGGAACAAACTTAAATACAGAAGGAATAAGTAATGTGATGCACACCACGCAACAACCGCTGCGACTCAGCATGAATTCGAACCAGTTCGGCCTCTCTTTCCTGTCCACCAGGATGAATTAAAAGATCAAAGATCAGCGACATACAATACATTCGAAGCATAAATTAACAAACGAAACCTACCTTTTCAAGCCTTCGCTTCTCCCGAGCAGATTCTTTGGGCTTCTCACCTGACTTGTTTTTCTTATACTTCCGAGTAGTCTCAACTTCCTCCTCCGAGTTCAGCCTTTTCTTCGCGGACTTCACGTCCTCGTACCCACCCTTCGCCCCCTGCACTCCAGCGCTTCCACTTTCCTCTCCCCAGTCAAAACCCTGTTTCTCTCTTTCAATCTCCATATAATTCGGTTCACATCGAGCCAGATCCGGAAACAAGGGATCAAGAACCGGTTCCGGACCCATCTCCGTCTCCATTACATGCGATCCGGGCATTGATTCCTCAGAAGCTGGCGTCGCCGCGATCGTCTGAGCTTCCACGGGATGGACCCGGGAAGGAGAGAGAACGGGATCGGCGGTGGGGATATCGCGAGGGCCAGATTGGCCTGCCTTCTTGAGGCGCCACAGCTTGGGCTTGGAAACCGGAGAGACGGACTGGCTGCGGGGCAGGGGGAGATCGTCGTCGTCGAAGCTTCCTTCCATCCCAAGCCTCGAAGTTGGAACCGGCGAGCAGGGAAGGAGGGAGAGGACTCGGAGGAGGCGGTGAAGCGAAAAAGGGGGAACGAGGGATTGAGCGAAAGGAAACTGATTTGGTAATTTAGCGGGTCGATTGGAATTCTGCGGGTTTTGCCGCCAAAAGATGCCCAAGCGTTGTGATTTCGTATTGCCCCACCAAATTTTCGCTTAATATACGTATCTCATTATATTTAATCTCTATTAAGTAATATTTGAATAATACATGAAATTTTCAATTTATTTTGGATAATTTACCCCCAAAAAAACTCAATATTATTTATTTATTTTTTATCCAATGATACCTCCTAATTCATTTTTACTTGCAGTGTCTCTTTTTTCCTATTCAATAGAAATGCCCTCATCTTTTATGTCAAATAATACTAAAAATCAAGGAGGAATAGATAAAAGGATATATAAAATATCATATTGGAAATTGGGTAATATTTCAATGCCATTAGTAAAATAAGGTTTTTCCTTCTTTTTATTTGTCAGCAAGATTTGCCCTCATCCTTCATTGCCTACAGCTTATTATAATCGATGAATATATTTTTTGGATTCTTGAAACCAATGTCCTTCCATCATATGGAATTGTTATATGGAAAGACTTATTTGTCGACAAAGAAATCATTGTATGAAATTACTTCTTTTTGAATACCAAATAGCTGTGGTTAGGATTGGAGGAAGGATATGAAAGAATACTTTTTGAGATTCTCTCTCTCTCTCTCTCTCTCTCTCTTAGATTCAAAGAGCATTTATTTGTGAGGGTATATAAGCATATTTGCGATTGAGATTCCACTGATTTAGGAGTACACATAACATGATCTCATGTTTGACACTTTAGTAGGACATTTCATAAGTACCAAACATATCTATGGGTTTACATAGGGGGGAGGATGTGAGATACCACTTTGACTAGAGTCAACACACCCTTTTTGTTTTTTCTTTTCCCAGTGGATCTGTATATTATTTATGTAAAGGTTTATAAGTACATTTATGCTTTATATTTTTTGTTGACTCAATGGTACTTGTAATTTGATATCACATATTTTAAAAAATTAATTATTTTTAAAAATATAAGTAATATATATATATATATACATATTCTTATTTTATATAAGTAACAAATATCAATATATATATAATTTATCATTTTCTTATTTACATTTTATTATTGATCTCTCGATATAACATCAATATAACAAAAAATCCATGAAAACCAAAAGTGATTAAAGATCTAACAATTATATTATCGGTTGTCTTTATATATTTTATTCTGAAATTTTTGGATAGAATAAACAATTTTCTTGTTCATCAAGAAAAACATTGAATTGATTATCAAACAAATGAAATCAAGTATTTTTGTACATGAGGGATAAAAATAGGCACAAACACTTGTAAAGATAGAGAATGTTGGGTAATCAAGTATTTTTAATCACCAGACTAATATCCTTAGATGACAAAGAATTTAAGCATGAGAGTATTTAGACAAAAATACTTTACCGATGAAATAAACGCTCAGAGTTAGAGTTGGACATTTTATACATACCACATATATTTTGCATCCTCCATTTTCCTCTAATATATTTAGAGAGGATGAGAAGAACATATTAAAATTCTTGGGGAATATGTGAGAAGGTGTAAAGGAGACTTGTGCACCAGTGTATGTAATTTTATCTTACAAAGAATTTAACCTTCGTAGGTACGATGTATATATAATATCCAGTGTTCTTTTATTTGTGTTTTGTTCTTCATCTCTCGATTTTCTATTGACGTAAAAAAGGTGTTCTTCACAGCATATGCAGATGCGGCAAACGAAGAGAATGATCCTTTAAATGCATTACATGGGATTGCTGGCACAGGTAGAGCAGTACAGTAGCTGATGGAGAGCCCAAGAGCATCAATGTTCTCCATTCATGGCTGGGATGCCAGCGAGAAGAATCCAAAGCACCGAACCGGCCACGTAACACTGCCCCAACTAGTCCAAGACAGCAGAGCTATTACGATCGACCCCTGAAAGATGAGATGAAATTATACTGCAAGAAATTAACAGGTATGACACCTCAAAAAAACCATTAACGGATGATAAGTTCATGTTTTGTATCTGACAAATCATCAATCCAATGGCTGTAGAGTCACCAGTATCCTGCAGAGATTTCAAACCTAGGAAGTCATAAATCCAAATGCGACGGAACAAAGATGTGTCTCTCATCGAGATTTGGATGATTTCTGAGGACCATATGAATCTAAGCAAACTATGAAACAGTAACTTATGGATTCATCGGAAGAATTCTTATCGAAATCTTAAGTTCAATCGTTCACACTTTCTCTTATCGTCTACAAATATGCGAGTCATACGCATATAGCAGTGGCATTAGCGAATAAAATAGTCCCCGAGATGCTTGATGTCTGTATGTATCATTAGTTTAAGCTCGGTGCAAGTCGTATCATGGAGGACGAGGAGCATCTGTCATTGCTTACACTTGGCTCAAAGGCTGGCCTTCCGTGAGAGAGGATGCTTATGGCAGCGTGCCGACTCGATGCGGTTGTTAGTGGTGCCGGTCACATGGATGAGGACGTCCGATGCTTCTCCCGAAGTGGTCCTTCCGGATTAGCTCATCTCTTGGGATAGTTTATTCGGTGGCGAGATCGATTGGCTCCTTCTCTCTGCTGTGAGATCGATTTGTGAGTTAGAACTATTAATCTCTCTGTGGTAGTTTAAGGAAGCCAATCTTCTCTCGTCCTTGCTGAAGTTAAGGAGGACGCTCTCGAGGCTCTCGCTTCTTGCCGCTAGTTCTCGACTGCATGCACTGAGGCAAGCCACAGCATTCGTGCTTTCGTGCTTTCGTCAGCAGCTGCGAGTTCATCGTGATGGAGACTCTCGGCGCACACGACAAGGCCGACACCACGCCCTCCCCCGCTTTTCGAAGCTTGCGGAGAGCCGCTTCACCACCCTCGATATCTTCCCCCTGGTCAAACGGATCCATAGATAAAAAGGACAGATGCCTTCATCCAGCTCGCAGACCTGCTTCGCCACCCTCGATGGGATCGATAGGTAAAGTACAGATGGGGAACAGCTCGGCGCACTGCATCCGTTTTCCTGCTACATGCATGCACGCACATGGTGCTCTTTCGACCCTTGGCTGACTCTGATTCATTCTCTCCAATAAATAATTGTTACTCGTGAATGCCCATATCTAAAACTAATAATTTCATTGCAAAGGTGGTATATATATATATATATATATATATATATATATATATATATATATATATATATATATATATATATATATATATATATATATATATATATATATATATATATATATATATATATGATTGTAATGAAAAAAAGTTGAAATTATTATTTTTTTATTATAATTTTAATGAATTAATAGAATGCAGGAAAAAAAAATATTAAGGTGATCAACTTCGAGGTATATTTAGTGCTTGTAAAATAATCTTTATATATCTAAAAAGTATGTTTAAGATTGACAATTTCGATATTATTCTCTGGTCATCTGTAAAGAGTACGTGATGGTGCCATATACATAACCTATATGATCGTAATCGATTCGAAGATGATAAATCGAATACGTTAAAAGGTATAGTTGTAGTCATGAATTTGGTTGCAACAGTAATGATAAAGGAGTATTTTCAAAAATAAAAGAGCTGATAATGATATGAAATGAGTGAGTAGTTGAAGATGCATCATCGACATATATCGAAAAGCAGAGAAGAATAGACCCGAAATAACTTACAAAAAAAGAAAATTTTGCTATAGCATAAAACTATATAATGAAGGAAATGATTAGTTTAAATTTTTATTATAATTTTAATGAATTAATAGAATGCAGGAAAAAAAAATATTAAGGTGATCAACTTCGAGGTATATTTAGTGCTTGTAAAATAATCTTTATATATCTAAAAAGTATGTTTAAGATTGACAATTTCGATATTATTCTCTGGTCATCTGTAAAGAGTACGTGATGGTGCCATATACATAACCTATATGATCGTAATCGATTCGAAGATGATAAATCGAATACGTTAAAAGGTATAGTTGTAGTCATGAATTTGGTTGCAACAGTAATGATAAAGGAGTATTTTCAAAAATAAAAGAGCTGATAATGATATGAAATGAGTGAGTAGTTGAAGATGCATCATCGACATATATCGAAAAGCAGAGAAGAATAGACCCGAAATAACTTACAAAAAAAGAAAATTTGATAGACTCATGATTATATGTTATCATAATTTTTATGATTTAGAATAATGATAATAATATATTATCAAATATTGAAAGGCTCGTGATTTATTTTTCTTAATAATATTTTTTAATACATATGCCACAAAATCCCCTATTTTATATTCGTATAGTTGCATGTATAATATTGGGCTGTCAATACTATAAAAATATTTGAAAAGATCATGATTTATTTTTCTAATAATTTTTTTAAATAAATATGCCACAAAATCCACTATTTTATATTCAACTTCATGAAGATAGGCTCAATACATTCTTCTATTAAACGATGGATAAAGAGATTAGCGTCCTGGGCGTTCTTTCGACTACAATATCCAGTAGACATTCTTTTGTCAGCCTAATAGAGATCTTGATGTGCCATTATTTTATTTTATTGAACATGTGTGACTGTCTTGGCAAAGAAAACATGCCACAAACTTTCAGGCAAATAGTTAAAACGATTGAAACCAAGAGACAAACTAAGAAAGAGGTCGTATTTGTTTAAGGATAGCATATTTGAGGCATGCAGTATGAACTATTAATGATTAGGCCAATCATGATTAGGTTCTTTTTTTGGTCTTTGGTACGTACAATACCTGTTTAAACCCTCTTGCCTTGTCTCTCTGCGTACACTTGTGTCGTAAAACTGTGTGTGCGTGAGAGTGAGAGAGAGTGAGAGAGAGAGACAGCTGTTTGCAAACGTAGATCTTTCAATCTCAGAGAGAGAAGAAGAGTGTGAGTAATACTAACACATCGATTTGTTCCACTCCATTCTTCACTGTCCTCTCCTTTCACATATGACAAAAGGGTTGACAGTTGTTGGTCAACATCAACCCCTGTACATGTTTCATCCGTCCCCTCGTATCATCCTTGAGCCACTCAGTCCATGCACGCAAATCCCTAGGCCACGCCCCTAAAGCGTTTTCCTACGAAGAAACAGCGTACCTCCAATCGCTCTCGGTCTCTCCTCCAGTCACCGATATCTCCATCCTATAAATGGCTGTCATCATCTGTACCTGAGGGAGCTCTCCGGGTCAAGACGCCGCGGAACTAGTACTCCTTCACTTGTCCATGCGGGGGACGAGGGAACTCTCGGTATCGGAATCGACTCTGACGACGGGAAGATGGAGCGCACGGGCGTCTCGGCGGGCGTGAACGCCACTGACGCCGTGGGTCAGCGGCCGTCCAACGCAGTTGGCTCCGCACTGTCACCCTCATCTATTGCTGCCTCGACAAGGTTGGTAATGGTCGTGCGGTCTCGTTCCCCGAGGGCCGGGTTGACGTATGTGAAGTGCGTGGGTTCGCCTGTCTCGACCGAGCCACCGAGCACGGACGATGCGGGGCCCACTGCATGATTAGACAAGGAGGGGTCTTTCGTGTGTTCGGTGGCGCGGCGGAGACAGGGGAACGATGTGGACCGGACTTCTACCCCGTCCTCTGTGGCCGTGATAGGGACGTCACGTCGGCCGTGGGCGCGACGGGGCCCGCTCGCTGGTCAGACGCCGAACACTGCGAGTTCCATCTCGGATGGACGGGCATGAAGCGGCGCGGCCAGCGGGCCCCGCGGCGGATGGGCCCCGTCGAGATTCGTGCCGCCCCCTCCCTCTCGCCTCGCCCGCTCTCGCGGCGACAACCTCTGACCTCGCTAGAAATTTTCAACATGGAGATGGAGAGAGATCCACATGCATCCCCACTGAGTTGTCTCACCTCCAAATACCGCCATATCTCTTTACCCATTCGAAGTACCTCCCTTGTGATAGGAGTCGGTCCTGACCCCACAGGGTGGGTTGCGTGCAGCTCGCAGGTAGGGGAATGCGTAAAGCATTGCGGCTCCTACACCGTCGTGATGTATGTGATCGATTCCATAACGTGGGAATCACGCTGTCTTCCCAAAGTCCAAATCGAGGTGGTAATCACTCTTGTCTCGGATCCGGTGGACCACAACGAGCGAGGACTACACAACCCAACCAATGAGTGTTATCATCACCTTCATCGGTGGGTCGTGATTGGTGAGGTTTGATCGAATGCGTTGGGTATGGTCCACTGGATGAGTGAGTACTGTAATTTAATGGATAACTCTAAAGCACAGCTTTTGTAAAGCATCGCCGATTAGTTGTGGAATGAACGACCATTGACTAAGAGAAATCAGAGAGAAGCGGAGTTGGAAGGAGAAGAGAAGTATACATGGGAAAAAAGACTGGGAAAACGAGAGAGAAAAGGAAGGAGGCGAAGAGTGAGGAGCAGAACGGATGAAGACATGACGAATCGGGAGAAGGGTAGGAGGAGAGAATGAGAAGTGGGATCGAAGGTGAGTCTGAGAACGCGGTGGTGGGGGGTGCCGGGGTCGGGAGAGGAAGACAAAAGGAGAGTACAAAAATAATATAACGGCAAGGGGGGTGGGCCCCATCCACCGCCTGCGCTCATTCACCGTTCCCGTGGAGACCAAACCCCAGCATCATCTCTCTCTCTCTCTCTCTCCCTTTGACTTGCCCTAACCCTAAACAACCCCTCCCTTAAAACAATTCCCACACCCACTTCCCTCCTTCCTCCTCCCTGAAAACCCCCTACCCCCCTCCCTCATCATCACACCACCAGGTTACCAAACAAGTACTCCCCAAGAGAATTGATCCGTCATGGGGCTCTTTTGCACTTCCATTTCAGCAGCTTTTGGTTCCTAGAGAGAGAGAGAGAGAGAGAGAGAGAGAGAGAGAGAGAGAGAGAGAGATTAGAAAAGCAAAGAAAGGAGAGACAGATCGCTGCCATCCTTTTCCCTTTAGCTCATATTTTTCTTTCTCTCTTCATCAAATTGTCACCCTTCTCGATCTTTGGTTCATAAATATCTCCTCTTAGCTTCGTCTGCACTGTTCCATTTCCTGAGGCTGCACACTAGTTTTGTGTTCGGTTTACGCAGAAGAGAAGAAGAAGAAGGAAGGAATAGGATTTAAGGAATTCATGGATCCAATTACAGCCTCCACACATGGCCATCTCCCACCTCTTTTCCACAGCCCGGACTTCCACTCCCTCCACCACTACCAACACCTTCAGCAACAGCAGCACCCGATGCCGCCTAAGATCGAAGAAGAGCACAACGGCAGCACCGGTATCCATGGCAGCAGGAAGCGCGACCACGACGACGTTAACGATGATGGGAACAACAATTCCAACGGCGGCGAGTCCAAGGAGCTGGTGCCGACGACGTCCGCTGGAGGAGGGGACGGGGAGATCATGCGCCGGCCGCGCGGCCGCCCCGCCGGGTCCAAGAACAAGCCGAAGCCGCCAATCATCATCACCAGGGACAGCGCCAACGTGCTGAGGTCCCACGTGATGGAGATCGCTGGTGGGTGCGATATCGTCGAGAGTATCGCCACCTTCGCCTGCCGCCGGCACCGCGGCGTCTGCATCCTTAGCGGGAGCGGCACCGTCGTCAACGTCACCCTGCGCCAGCCGGCCTCCTCCAGTGCAGTCGTCACTCTCCACGGACGGTTCGAGATCCTCTCCCTCTCCGGATCCTTCCTTCCGCCGCCCGCCCCACCCGCGGCCACCGGCCTGACAATCTACTTGGCCGGCGGGCAGGGCCAGATCGTGGGTGGGAGCGTCGTAGGGGCACTAATAGCATCAAGCCCGGTGATTATAATGGCAGCATCCTTCGGAAACGCAGCCTACGAGAGGCTGCCACTGGACGAGGAGGAGCCTCTACAAGCTCAGCAAGGCGGTCTTGGGTCGCCCGGACTGGTAGGGCAGTCGCCCCCACCGCAGCAGCAGCTACTTGACCCCAACAATCCACTTCTCCACGGCCTGCCGCCGAACCTGCTAAACAATGTACAATTGCCAGCCGACGCTTACAGCTGGGCCACCGGCGGAGGAGGACGCACGCCCTACTGATCCCAGCGATAACGCACTTGTTAGTTTTGCTTCTTCCCCACCATCCGTGGGAAAGCCTGCAGGATCAGCTAATCCTGAGGCCGTCTTTAGTATCACCATGGAGCATCCAGGCTTGCTTCATGCTTTCTTCTTTCTCAAGTTCAACTCCTGTTGCTTGCTTTCTTTGTTTTTGTTACTTTAGTTTCGCATAGGATGACTCGTCTCTCTTCTGATTCGTAGCAGCGTTGTACAAAACTATGATTTCTTGGAGTTTCGACTTTGGTGGTAGAAAGAGCTTCCGGTAAAAGCCATGGACGATGACGAGAATGAAGTACATGCTTTTGCATATCTGCCGCTGACTGTTAATTGGATTCCACCATTGCCTCTTTATTCCGCTCAAGGAGGAAAGAGAGGAGGAAATCTGAAGTCTAATTGTTCTTGCACTCTTTCTCCCATTTGAAGTCTTGTATTGTACACCAATATCAGCTTCTGCTTAGAGCTGCTAATATAACAGTGCTTTCTTTTGGAGAGAGAGTACTATCTTCGAGTCTGCAGAAGTATCAGTAATCTTACAACTTTCTTCGTTGCCTTGTGCTGTTGTTTCAAGTTAGAAGAGTCGGTGGACTGTCCGACACGTGCATTGTTCTGAAATAGCTCTTGCCGAGGCAAATAGCTTCACGAAGGGGCGACAAACATGGACAAAGCGCAGGCGTTAAACTCCTTGAGCTGCTCATAGCTCGCTCAGCAGCACCTGCTCATAGCTGTTAATCTAATAGTTCCACTGCCATTCTCCCCAACACGAAGCCTTGATCAATGTGATTTTGGTGAATGGAAGGAAGGAAGGAAGCCATGTGTTGATGTCTGTGATAAACTGTGTGTTGCCAATGGTGGGATGAGTTCAAGTGTTTTTTCCAACCCTTTTGATTTTTCCTCATACAACAACAAATACATGCATGCATGTCGAGATTCACTATGAGGTTTGTCTTTTCTCTTTGTGACGTTTTAGTGGCAGATATTGTCAAAATTATCAATATTTTTTATATTTTAAAAGTTATAAAGTATTGCTTCTAATTTTTTTATTATCTTATGATTGATCTTTTTTGTGGTCTTAACAAAATTTGCAATATCAAGACACATTCTTTATTATCAAATAATTACATAAAATATATCTCCTAATGGCTCATCATCACGATAGATTCTGATTGTTCGACATAGAGGAAGACTCGGATCTAATCGGTCACATTTTTTTGAGAATTTTATTGCTAGAAATAGGTAGAGCTCCAAATCCACTAAAGGGTGTATCCAACAAAGTCCATCTACTGTTTAAGTTAGCAAAAGATTTGAATAACTTAATAAACGCTGACTCTTTAGAGTGTAATTAAACCAATTGAGATTCGATGAGAGATGATTTCATGGGTTTTTTATAGTGTGGTGGAGATCCATAAAGTTGAATTATAGATTTGTGATGCATTGAATCTTAAAATCACGAACCCGTCAGGTGTCAGTCTACACTTGAAACAATAAAAGAAGAGTTAGATCCGAATTAGATCTTTGGGCCAAGCCGGAATAATCGTGCACGGTCGGGCTAGCTTTAAATAAAACCGGCCCGTTATATCATAATGGACGGCCCAGATTACGCCTGAAGCAGAAAACCACGATATTTTTTTTTTTTTTTCTGTATGTGCATAAATAACCAGAGACGAAGCTGAAGCGAAAACAAAGCGCCTCTTCTATTTCCGTGCTCCGGATCTCGATTGGCGAAACCACCACGAAGCCGCGGTGATGGCGGCGGCGACCACCCCCGACCTTCTCTTCGGCCTCCGCAACAGTTTCTACTTGGGCGCCTATCAGGCCGCCATCAACAGCAGCGACATCCCCAACCTCCCCGCCGACGACGCCCTCGAGCGCGATGTCCTCGTCCACCGCTCCTACATCGCCCTTGGCTCCTACCAGGTTACCCTCTTCTCGTCCTCCTCCTCCGCCACTGGATCTCTTCTTCTTGATCCAAAGATCTCGATCTCTGATTGGGTCTCCGGTTTGCCTTCAGCTTGTCATCAGTGAGATCGATTCGTCGGCTCCTACTGCCCTCCAGGCCGTCAAATTGCTCGCCCTATACCTCTCCGGCGACAAGGTTTAATGCTTTTTTCTCCACTCTCTTTGTGCTTTTCAGATCTTGCGTGGAATTAGGTTTAGGTTCGGATAAGTTGATGTTTCTTTAGATCTGGGTTCTGGAGCCTTTGGTGCAAGTGTTTAGATCTCGTTGATACCATTCAAATCCGTGCTGGATTGTTTTGTAATTAACCTTTCAGAAATGTAGTATTAATTGTAAAGAAAAGTTATCATCTACCGTTCTGTTATCAGGCTTTGCACAATATACCTCTGGAATATCTAAAAAGCTTTCCCAGTTTTTATGCAACAAATTGTAACCTATCCTGTTGTCTTACTAATCATAGAAAATGTACGAACACTTAAACAAAACAATTGAAGCCAACAACAAAATTATCAAATTTTAGTTGATAAAACACAATTTTTGTGGGTGAATTCCAATCACTTACCTTTTAGCACTCCAATACTCAAAAGTAAAATGGCAAGGTCTATTGTTGCAGATATGGATTTAGTCTCTTTGCCCTTTTATGTATGTATTACCCAGAAATGGTGCCAGGAGTACTTTGTGGGGTGTTGAACTTTGCAAACATCTGGTGTTACTAGTGATTTAGTTCACTTGGAAGATATTATTTAGTTAGGTTCTTCAGGTTTTTACGACTTAAAAAGTTAGATGGGCAGCATGCTTGTTAGTAATTGAGATAACACTTTCTTACCCCATAGGATGGGATGAGTAACTGACTGGTGCTTTTATCTTGTTGTTATGGGAATGTGAACAACTCAATGCATTTGACGAAAGAATACAGAGGTGCCAAATTTAACAAGTTTATCTTTAAGTGATTGATCTCTCCTGCAATCTCCTATCAATTCTCTCAGGCTGGCAAGTATGCATCGCTGATCAAATTGCCAAAATTTGAGGACAATTTGGTTGTCTAGTTAATCTATGAGTTCTATTTATTACTCACAATGTTTAGGAGCTATAAAAATTTAGTTATTCGCTGTCCAAAGTCATACTAAGATTGTTTGACTTTGGCAAATGACTGAAATCTTGCACATATATGTGTGTGTGTGTGTATACATATATACATATTTACATATATATGTATATGTATGTATGTATATTTATGTATATCTATATATAACAAGTTTATCTTTAAGTGATTGATCTCTCCTGCAATCTCCTATCAATTCTCTCAGGCTGGCAAGTATGCATCGCTGATCAAATTGCCAAAATTTGAGGACAATTTGGTTGTCTAGTTAATCTATGAGTTCTATTTATTACTCACAATGTTTAGGAGCTATAAAAATTTAGTTATTCGCTGTCCAAAGTCATACTAAGATTGTTTGACTTTGGCAAATGACTGAAATCTTGCACATATATGTGTGTGTGTGTGTGTGTGTGTGTGTGTGTGTGTGTGTGTGTATACATATATACATATTTACATATATATGTATATGTATGTATGTATTACCCAGAAATGGTGCCAGGAGTACTTTGTGGGGTGTTGAACTTTGCAAACATCTGGTGTTACTAGTGATTTAGTTCACTTGGAAGATATTATTTAGTTAGGTTCTTCAGGTTTTTACGACTTAAAAAGTTAGATGGGCAGCATGCTTGTTAGTAATTGAGATAACACTTTCTTACCCCATAGGATGGGATGAGTAACTGACTGGTGCTTTTATCTTGTTGTTATGGGAATGTGAACAACTCAATGCATTTGACGAAAGAATACAGAGGTGCCAAATTTAACAAGTTTATCTTTAAGTGATTGATCTCTCCTGCAATCTCCTATCAATTCTCTCAGGCTGGCAAGTATGCATCGCTGATCAAATTGCCAAAATTTGAGGACAATTTGGTTGTCTAGTTAATCTATGAGTTCTATTTATTACTCACAATGTTTAGGAGCTATAAAAATTTAGTTATTCGCTGTCCAAAGTCATACTAAGATTGTTTGACTTTGGCAAATGACTGAAATCTTGCACATATATGTGTGTGTGTGTGTATACATATATACATATTTACATATATATGTATATGTATGTATGTATATTTATGTATATATATCTATATGTATATGTATGTATGTATATTTATGTATATATATCTATATGTATATATATCTATATGTATATATATCTACACACACACATATTACTACACACATTATTATAATGTTCAAGACAATCCCGGTAGCATGCATGAAACTAGATGCATTCACATTCAGCTCATGATCATGGCATCAGATAATCGCTTTATCATTTGTTGTTGTTTTTTTTCTTCCTGGCATCTGAAGTCTTTTGTTGCATTTCCTTACATGTTGTAGATAACTTGATCTTCACTGATTATTTATTTTGGTACTTGAGAGTGGTTTCTTATGATTATCCTCCTGACGATTTGTGTCACTATAAGCCTTAAAACACTGCGATGCTTTACTTTTAGTGAGAGGAAAATTTTCCTTTGCTCATCAAAAAATTCTTGATGGAAGCAAGCAAAATTCTTGAGTTTCATTTGTTGCTATTTCTCACTATTAAATATACATTTAGTTTTTTTAGTTGATGATAATTTATCTTTGAATGGACTTATTAAGATGGCTAATTAGGCAGGACTTTTTTTCTTGTTATTTGCCATTTATTACATCGTAGATGTATTGTGTTTTGGGGTGTTAAGGATTTCTAACAATAGGCTGAAGTCTTGTATACCTCTTAATAATAGTTTTACCAATTATGTACTTATAGGATTTTCTCTTATACATTTTTTGGTGACCAAGGAATCTGCTATTTCAAGTCTCCAAGAGTGGTTAAGTGATTCTGCGATAAGCAACAATCCCGTTCTTCGACTGATTGCTGGGATCATATACATGCATGAACAAGACTACAATGAGGCACTTAAGCATACTAATTCTGGGGGAACTATGGAACTGTAAGTGTCAAATTTCTTTCTCATCTGAAATGGAGACGTTATCTTGTATATTTGATTCATAAAACTCTTTTTCTGTTACTACTTGTGGTTTATGATCTTTTTAAAGGAACATTAACTTTACTTTTTTCATGCTAAGATCATGAAGGATGCCAATGTCCCATTGATAATGCTTGTATTTTATGTTTATCTATTTTCGTTGGTGTTCAAATCTTGGCTGTAAATTTAACTAGCTGGACAATGATATGTTTGAAATCATGAGAAATGATATTAAAGCATATTAATGAGAACTTACAAAATCATTTATCATTTTGAGTCTATATTTATTATTTTTATAAAGTTCGACTGTTATTTAGTATTGCTATGTAGATCATTTTTCAGTTGTCACTTATCTCTTTCAGTTAAAATCTAACCAGGCCTGTGTTTGGTTTTGGGCATTTTGTGACCTTACACATACAATTTGACTTACACTCGAATGTCGTGCAGAACATTGAACTTTAGAGCTCACTGTAGACTCCATTCAATTTGGGTTTAAATGATAACAGGAGATCAGGTTGCTTTTGTGGCATTAGAGGAGAATCATATAAAATCATCTTCATTTATTTAAAACTAACATTGACAGCATCTGCCTAATCAATGGCGAGGCGCTAGAAAGTAAAGTTAGCAATGCAATAAAAGAAATTCTTGATTGTTGTTAACGCTGTGAATAACTTGCTGAGCACTTTTGGTGTCAACTGCTTTTTGCAGGCATGCTTTGAATGTTCAGATATTCATTAAGATGCACAGATCAGACTATGCTGAGAAACAGCTTAAGATCATGCAGCAGATAGATGAAGACCACACACTTACGCAACTTGCAAATGCATGGTTGGATCTGGCAGTGGTAAGCCTTGTTTCTAACTGCATTATTGCAGAAAGAACAGAGTTGTTTAGCTTTATTTATCATTATTCTGTTGTGATTCAGGGCGGTTCCAAGATACAGGAAGCATATCTTATTTTCCAAGACTTCTCTGAAAAGTATCAGATGACTGGAGTGATTTTGAATGGCAAGGCCGTCTGTTGTATGCACATGGGTCGCTTTGATGAGGCTGAGTCCTTGTTGCTTGAAGCACTGAACAAAGTAAGATAAAAGAAGTTATTGAATTTGTTTCATTTAATCCATTACTTTCTTTTCTTAATAATTAGTAAAAGAGAACAGCATGGGGTTTCATTGCATTTGCTAGAAAAATAAAATAAAATATGGAATTCTGGTTTCAGGATGCAAAGGATGCAGAAACTCTGGCCAACCTTGCTGTGTGCAGTCTTCACCTAGGCAAACCATCATCACGATATCTCAAGTAAGTAACTGGTAGCCTTTTCAGATTGACGAATCCTAGGTGACATCTCAAAGCAACTCTCTTGAAAGACATTTTGAATGGAGAGTCTTTCCCTAGCGGTTTAGTTAACTGGAACATGCATTTTGATAATACTTTCTCTCGGTCACTCTCTTTCTCTTTGTTAGAGAATTATTTCTTCTGTCATGAAGTGACATATAATCAAAACATTGTTTTCATAAACTTTTAACCACAATCTTAAATGCTCAAATTGAATTGAAGCTTGCAAGTGTTGAATCCAAAAGCATACCTTATGGTATGATGTTAATTGTACTGTAATAATCTCTTGCCTATTGCTAACAATATTATAGTCTTAGTCAAGGATTAAAATTTTATACCGTACCGGAGTTTCGAGTTTCACACGGTATGGTATGGTACTATGTACCGAGTGGTATACCTAATTTAGGCATAAAATCCTCCGAAAATATCTGAAAATAAAAAAAAAGTTAGGATAGGGTTTTTAAGTTAGAAATAAATATAGTAATAGTATAAGTTTAGCAAAACCAATATAAATTAGATAAAAATAGTATCACATATCTTTTTTGGACTTTAGGGAATAGCCTTGTGCAAGGTTCATGTTTCGGTCCGTTGTGGATTGTTCTTTTGTAAATATTGAAATATCTATAGAAAAATCATTTGAATTGTCAATTCAAAAATCGTTACTTCCTCGAGTTTAGGAGAGTGATTAATGTGAGAAAAAATGAGTTTGAGGTAAGAGATTGTGAGAGTGAAATAGAAGAGAAGATGAGTTTAAAAACCTATGAGAAAGGGCTCCAACGGTCATTTTGACCGTTGGAGACTGTTACAGATCGGTAATGATCGAAATCGACCGTTACCAAACTGTGTCGGGTGGTAACGGTCGAAATTTCGATCGTTACCATCCGATATACCCTCGTATCGTTTGATACGGGGTGATATTGAGCGTTTTGCCCGGTAGCGGGTGGTCCACGTACCAGTATGCTGTCGAACCGGTACGTACCCGGTGGTATTATTTGAAATTAAAAACCCTAGTCTTAGTATACTTACTATTTTGACTTTATAATGTTAATCGTTACTCTAGGATGAGGCAGCTTTTTCCTTGATGATGTTTCTGACATACCAAACCCTCTACCGCAGAGTTAACGGAAAAGTTTGTTGGTTCGAATTTTTAGAAAATTATAGTGCGGGATCTGGATTTCTGAATGAAGCCAAATTCATAGGATGGTCATGCTGAAAGTTATATAAAAGAACTATTTCTAGTTTTCTACTTTGTCCTTCCAACTTATAGCTTTCGACTCTTTAACATGTTATTTAAGAAAAAAATTAAAAAAACAATTTTGTAACTTTTTGTTCATATAACAGAATTTGTACTGATTTCAAATTGTAATTTATTGGTCTTGCTCATCAAAAAGCCCAAAAGATCATGAAAAATTGCTATAAAGCATTGAAAAAGGACAATATTCATGTGTTAAATAGAGAATCCGGCTGACTATTAAGTAAATACTGGTTAATCAATGCTATCTCAATAATTTGAACTTCTCATCTGTAGTCTCTGACGCTAGGAATAATCTCACAAATTCAACTTGGACATCATTTTTCTGACAATCCATCATGCTATAATAAGCATAGTCTTTGTTCCTTGAAATGTCATAACTAGGCTATTGAAGTTGTTAACCTCTCCGACTAATCTTCCATGAAGCATTCAAGCAAAACAAAAAAAAGGTTAAAATGAAGTGAGGAGCACTGGAGATGCCTTGAATTCATCTAATGATACCAACACCTGGTACAAGTGTTTTTATTTTTCCATTGAAACTTGTTCTCTGATGGAGAATGATGGAATCTTTGATGGTTTTGATGCATTTGGGCACCTATCATTGATGTGTGTGCATCAAAAACTTCAAATAGCCAATTAGGTTTTGATGAAAATTGCTAAATCTAATCCCTAAATATTTGGAAGTCATATGGTGTCTTGTTATATTTTTCTTAGAGCAAATTTCCGAGCATTCGTGATATCTGGATGTCATGCAAGTTCTAATTACTTATTATTTTCTCATCCCTCGCTTCTGCAGTCAGTTGAAGTTGTCACATCCAGACCATGTTCTCGTTGCTCGTCTGGCATCCGCTGAAGATAATTTTGATAGAGCTCTTAAATCCATTGCATGAGGTCTCAGATGGAGGTTTGCGAGGAGTAACAGTAGTATCTGCTTTATTCTCCTCGAGTATTCATTATCTTGTTTTGTGATTGTATTGCTAGGGTTCACAAGAGTATCCATTAATATCTTTGTCATGTAGAACCATGTATTTTGGAATATGCATTGTCATGCCTTGTTAGACTTAACGTTCATAAATAGTTGCATAATTACTGTGAAAATTCATCCTTTGTTTCTGTGAGAGTTCTTTTCACAAGCGAACATGTTCTTGCAGGACAATATACCTAAGCATTTGCACGTCGCATCGGACAATAATTTACCTGATACGAAGGTGATAACTTTGGCTCCATTTCAATTTTTTTTTTCATTTATGCTTTTAAAAAGTTAAATAATTTTTTCATCAAATTTCAATCGAATAGTTACGATATTTTTAATTTTTATTTTTATAAAATAATTTTCTCTGCATCACGTGGCATCGCACCTGTCTGATAGATCTGTAATAAAGATCCCTATCTCAATCCTCTGGTATTAGGTTGAGCTTTAGTTCTTATCGCAAACTCGAATTGAACATTGAAAAAGAACTAACATGATGATGAGTCTTAACTCTCTGACTCGTGCTCGAGTCAGGTTTCAACTCGGTGAGAATTCCATGAAGGAATGATGCCACTTACGACTTGAATCGCTAGGGCTCGAGTCAAGAAATCGGGGAGGGTTTAATAGCGAACCACATGTCAATGCACGGATCCTAAAGCAAAGATCTGGAAAATCTTAACGACGGAATCACTTGGAAGACCAGACTCGAAGAGAGATACTAGACAGCCACTACAAACCGGCTGTCTTCTCCTCCTGTTTGTTCCAACCATCTCTCGCTCCCTCATTCTTGAAGTCGTCTTCACCGTCTGCAATGTGGCCTCCAGCCGAAGCTGGTTGGCAAACAAATAGCAGCCAAGAAATTATTCTTCCTTCTTTGTGAGGACATGAGGTTGGTTATCTTTATCTGGCATCACATAAATGAGTACTCCTAGCTGTCTTGATCTACACATTGAGAAACTGGCTTTCTGTAAAGAGCCGATCGATCCCCATCTTTGAAGTTGGGGACAGCGATCGTCCGGTTGTAACGGCCCCACGATGACCGAGGCCATGGAGAGTCATCATATGTGTTCAGAGATCTCACCGGGAATGAGATCTCGGCCGGGATATCGCTCAGAACAAAGAACTTGCTTGTAAGATAAGACTTGCGATGTAGCCTTCGGTGGTGGGTGTCTCGCCCTCAAAATGGAATAAGAGATTGCCATAACAACTCCAGCGAGCATCGACGACTGCGCATGCGATAATGGCGCTTCCAAACCATCCCAAAGACTCGTCGGCCATGGCACAGTGGGCATCAACAGTCGGTACCGTGTTGCCATGGCCCTCGAATCCAGCGCTGCCATCCAACAATCCAGCATCACTGCCGTTCCCGACGTCGACTTCAGAACAACTTCAGTTTCATCTTCATCATCGTGGGGTCCGGGCCACGAAACTCTCGTGACAAGGGGTCGAAGACGCTGCCAGGGTGAGACTGTAGGCCAGCGCAGGCCGATTTATCACTCGTCCTGCACCTAATACGAATGTCTCTGAACCTCGGAACAATGACGGATAACACTCGAGTCCGAGCATTAATAGCGTCGTGTCATTTGAGTTACCAGTCTTTCACTTCATGGTCCTGTACCTGCAAAAAAAAAAAATGGACCCATCGCGAAGGAATCCAAGAAGTACTGATGCTAACAAGACGGTCCCCTTTTCATCGGCATGCAAAGCCAACGAAAAGAAGTTAATTTTGCTGATGGAATCTAACTTTGGCGATCGGAGAAAAGAAAGGGAACAGTCAAAATTCCACAACAGGAACCTCCTTCAATGGACAAGGATACTGTGAGCAGACGTTCCAGATTGTACAGTACGACTGTAGTTCTATTTCTTCAGTTAGCTCTGAGACATTCGCTGCCTCGTTTGCGACATTTTAGACCACATTATCTGAACCCATTATTGCCCGTCTTAAATACATCTGATCTCCTTTATGATTCCGTCCATGTCCCACATATTCTATCACAATTATTACCGTAAAGATTCTCACTGTGTAATTGTCACCATGACGATCGATAGCAGGTTGCCATCACAAAACATGTCAGTCGGTCTTCTCCATCTCACTTCTCACCTTCTTTTCCTTAAAGAATTAGTAAACATATAATGGGATTTCATCAAAAACTGTCGCCTTTAGGACAATCACATTCCTGATGTTAGTTCGTCAAATAATGTCCATGACAAAGGGGGGTTGGTTATATACCTAATCACATACTTTTTCTGTAGATAAGATTAGCATAGTGTGAATGATGTGTTGATGAGAAGCAAATCAATACTGCTGCACTCTCATGCTTTTGGTATACATTGTGATGGGATATGTTGTCAAAGTATCTACTTGGTTATGGATTAGCAACGAAAGAGGGTTAAGAACTTGAACTTGGTTTTCTATAATCACTTCGCTTTTTTATTATGATTTGAATAGCTTGGAGAGAAAAAAGCAAATGGTGACAGCAACTACACCTGCAGTGGTTTGCTCCAAAGGCAAGCAGCAAGAAGAAGACCCAGACAAGATGGCCATTTGAATGAGATGGGGATTGGCCTCCATGTCTCCTCGTATCTGCGTGGAACCAGTAGAAAAGAGAGACAGAGAGAGGCATTGATTTGCTCACCTCCGTCCCACCTCTCTCTCTCTCTCTCTCTCTCTCTCTCTCCAAATTGGCGCGGAAATTTCCCTTCCTTTTTCCCGCCAGTCATCATAGATTGTGTGTTTGGACCGAGATCTAGTTTAGATTCTTCAGCCGACAGCTTCAACTCCCATCTTTCGTCCCTGTCAGCGTATGACATGCCGACTTGTAGTACTGGAAGACAACAACGCTTCATGTATGAGTACAGAATGATGGGTGAAGAAGAAGAAGAAGATTGATGTGCTGGGCCGAAAGTGGCACACCATATAGCTTTTATTTGTCGATTTGGTTTAGATCATATATATATATATATATATATATATATATATATATTTATGAAGATGAAAATACATTAAATGAAAACCAACTAGAGCTTATCAGAAGATTGATATCGAAAAATGATTGAGTTTCATTAGGGATTCTAACTTAAGATTGAGAAATAAAAAGGATTCAGAGATTATTTTATGATGATATATGAAAGTTAGTTAGTAAGAATAATAAGAGTTAATTTGTAAACATGAGTATGAGGATTTGTCCAAAGTTTTAGTCTAATACTTTATCATTGGAAACTTATATAAGAACTTAAATCAAAATGAACCTTTCTATAATTTTGTCCATCTAGAGAGAAATTGAAAACGTAGATATTAGAAGAAGAATTCAGAGATTAACAATCAAGCAATAAACAAAAAAAAAAAAAAAGTCAATGTAAAATATGGTTTCTTGTCTATGTCCATTGAGAGCAACCTACATTTTCCATTATGTGAGATCAATATAATGCAAGAAATAAAATTTTATTTATCGAGTTAATTATCCAAATCGATAATTAAAATACATTATGTATTCTCTCATATAAATATCGAAAAACTGTTGAAATCAATGTCTTTACACATATTATAGAAAACCTTATTACTACTCGAAGTATTTTTGTTTTTAATACAACCCTTCACTAAAATTTTGAGATATATAATGTATCATTGAAATAAAAAAATTTCTAATTCGGAATGTATTCTTTCACCTTAATCAAATACTTATCATTCCTATCAATAAATTAGGTTTTCACTTTTTATTTTTGGTTTAGATAAAATCAAAAAGATAGTATTGATGGATTTCATGAAGATTGATTCTATCCCGGTGGGGAATTCAGAAAGGATAGATACATATTGTTGACCAAACCTAATTATCAAATATTTATTTTTATACATAAATTTGTTGAGATATTCGAATAATCAGAGTCCTTTAAAAAAAATTTATCAACCCTAATAATATATTATTTTATTGATTTAAATAAAAATTAGAAAGATAATATATGGACTTTTAGGGAGATTTGATCCTAACAAATAGTGGATCGATAAATTTTTCATCAAAGAGGAAGGAAGCACTTGATACTAAGTCATCAATGTTGAGCAAAAAGGGCATCTATTCCGGTCATAATAGTTTAATACGTAGAGTCCTCCTCGTTCGCCAAAATGGTCGAGTAAAGGGAACCTAACTCTCTATCTTTCTCGCTAATTCTAAATGATCTAAACAGTGATAGAGTTGCCTGACCTAATTTTGTTTCATCTGAAGATAATAATCCTTTATGTACTTAAAATATTTCTAATATTAATATAATTGATAGGAGATATATTGATGGTTAATCATTCAACACGTCACTATCACATGGTGCCTAATAGGGAGGATAAGATAAAGCTTTTGATAAATAAAAAAAAGACAATCAAAAACTTCTTTCTCATCGTTGGGCAACTATAAGTTTTCTTCTCGCCATTTATGAGAAGAAAAATAATCATAAGTTTCTTTCGTGCTCTTTACGACTAAGTATAAAAGCTCATTATTAGCACAGAGAAATAGAGAAACTCATTTTGAACTATTCGAACTCATATTTGAGGATATCGGATTACTAGCGAGTGTTGAAGGGACCCAGGTCTCTCACCCCTAGAGACGAACTCGAGAAACATGCTCATCCCCGCTAAGGTGTTTCTAGATCTCACATACCAAGTATAGATGCTCATAAGTATGTTGCAGGCTATCGCCCTGCTTTTACCTCTGCTAGCCCAACAAGTGGTGCTACCATCTCAACCACAGTCAACACCTCAACCGTCACTAGCATTAACACCCATCAGAATCCTCTTGACTGACATGATGCTAACATCTTATGATTGCTTGAGGTTCATGAAACTGTTATTCGAAGGAGCATGTCGCTTCCCAACAGAGTTTAGCACATTATCGCACCACTACTCTACTTCGCCCGAATTTGAGACCCAATTAATGGATTCAATGGATGACTCCATATGGATCTAATTGAGGCAAATGGACCAATGTCTAGACGAGATGTAATGGGAGTTCCAACAATCCAGGGGGAGAATATAGTCAATCTCATCTCGGGTTGGTCCATATTCACTCAAAATATCCAAGAAAAACCAATACCAACTAACTTCTACCTCTAATTGTTGAAAACCTTTGCTGACAATACCGACTCGGTTAAATACACTATCATCTTTTTGCACTCAGATGCCTCTCTATGATGCCTTGGATGCTTTGATATGCTCATGTTCCCAATGATGCTGAGAGGCCCAACGTGGGAGTGGTACACTCATTTGAAACCACTTTCAGTCGACTCCTTCGCTTAGCTCGCAGAGGAGTTTGAACTTTACATTCTCAGGAATGTATGCCTAAAGCCATCGGCGATAATATTGCTCATACTTGAGCAAGGGGAGGAAGAGATACTCTTCGACTTTGTCACTTGGTTCACCAACGAAATATGTGGCATGCAAGAAGCCTATCTATCATTCATGATTCAAGCTTTCATGATGGGACTTAGGCCCTCTCATCTTTTTTAGTTATTGGTCAAGAGGTTGTTGACAGCTATACTCGAGGTCATTTAAAGAGCCAACCAATATATAGCAGCTGAGGCCATGATCCCAAGTAAGTATGAGGAGATACATAAGAAGCTGAGGTATGAGTGACCATTATTAGGTCCAACCCTGAGGTCACCTTGGTGAAGAAAATAAGATCGATCTGAGCTACCTCACCTGAGACTCGAGTTGACCCCCCTTAACATGGAGAGAACTAAGGTTATCTTACAAATAAAGGATAAAATGGTTCTTAAAAAACTCTCAATCGATGAAGACACTATTGGGAAGGAGGGATAGATCTAAGTTTTGCTTCTTCCACTATGACTATCGCCACGACATAAAAGATTATCATGATTTAAAGAAACAGATCAAAGAGTTCATTCGTCGAGGGCACATTGAGAGATTCATCTGGAGATCTCGAGAACCTTCGCCCCGACCTTAGGGTCTAGTGCAAAAACTATAGGAAAATTTAAGGGCGACATCACATGTGCAGCAGAAAAATAGAAAATAAAACCCCAAATTTTTCATAAATGTGTTCGTTGTCGTGCGAAAATTAGTGTGAAAAAACCTGCAAAACTTAAATTCATATGTGAGATAGTTGTATTTTACTTAGGGAGACTGTATATCCCTGAATCCCTATATATCTGTAGGAGATGATACAAGAGATTAAGTGTCCTCTCTAGCGGTGATCCACATAGTAGGGCTACGATGATGCTCCTTAAATCATTACTCAAATCTTCACACTTGCTATCTAAGTAGAGAAATGAATAGGAGAATAGGAGGTGGCAACCAAGAAGTCTTTTGTCTATAGGCTTTTGGTTCTCTCATATTTATAGAAGTCTCATATCTACTTAACCCTAATGGATCATGCACTATTACATATTGGATCTTTATCCAACTATTGACGCCTCTCAGATTAGTGGATCTCTATCCAATAATCTCTCATTAGTTCTTATTAGATCTCATCCATAAGATCTAATAATTTAAGAGCTTATTAGATATCCAATAAGATAAGATAAAGCCTCTGGCAGATATCGTATATTCGAACCTCTGCTTGTCATAACGCCTACTATATCTATATGACCCTTTGGGTCTAATATCAAGCTAACCATAAGTTATACCTGTCAGAACTTCTTCTAGCTCAGTGAATTATTATCTTCATAATAATTCGCTCGACTCATCGACTACGGACGTACTAGGCCACTATGTCGCAACACCAAGATGATACAAGGGAATTTAATTATTTGGATGTATCTATCCTTAGTTATTGTGTATCTATAGTCTCTTATCTATATAATATCCTAGAGACCATATACCAGGCATGGTACTATCAGACCCATATGGTTTTTACTCGAGTCTTGCTCTAATTGGATTCTCCCAAAGAATTCTTTTTCTCTCAATCCGAATGACCCTGACCAGGTGTTGGGAAATCTTGGGGGCGACATCACATGCATAGCAGAAAAACAAGAAAACAAAATCCCATATTCCCAAAGAGATGTTCGTTGTGGTTGAAGATTAGTGCGTAAAAATCCGTGAAACAAACTGCGTATAGAATAGATTGTGTTACCTAGAGAGATCGTATATCCCTATTTCCTTACAGATCTCTAGGAGAGGGTAAAAGAGGTCAAGCGTCCTCCTCTCTAGCGGTGATCCACACAGTAAAGCTACAACGATGCTCCTCAAAACTCCAGACCTGCTTTGAGGTGGAGAGGGGGAGGAGAATATGAGAGGAAAGTAAAGGCTCTAGCTTATGAATCACTGAATCCATCCTATTTATAGAGGTCTTCTATCAAAACCCTAATGGATCCTCCCATATTGGGTATTGGATCTGCATCCAATTACCCAAGCCTCTTAGATTACTGGATCTCTATCCAATAATCTCTCATGAGCTTTTATTGGATCTCATATATAGGATTCAATAATTCAGGAGCTTATTAGATATCCAATAAGACATGGGCTCTGACGGATATCTCACATCTGAACCTCTACTCATCGCAATGCCTACCATATGTGTGTGACCCTCTAGGCCCAATATCGAGCTAGCCGTGAGTCATACCCATCAGAACTCCTTCTGACTCAGTGAATTATTATCTCCATAATAATTCACTCGACTCATCGACTACGGACATACTAGGCCACTACGCCGTAATCCCCAGACGATACAGAGGAATCCTATCTATTGGACCTGTTTGTCATAAGTTACCAACTATCCAGCATTTCGTAAATAGATCAATCAGTGAACTCATTCTCCAATGAGCACCTGTACTATATACCTAGTATCTCTACATGAGCAGCTATGAGACCAATTGCATTCATCATTTGGATGAGTATATAACACACCAGTTTGTCCGGTTATATCAATGTCCCTCTCGAGTAACCTATGACCGGGATTATTTAGGATCTGTGTTTAAAGATGAATCAGTCTTATTATCGTGATCTCATCACGATCCGATTCCCATTGCACATATCTAAGGACATCACAATATATATATATATATATATATATATATATATATATATATATATATATATATATATATATATATATATATATATCTCTGGTGTGTGTATGTGTGTGTGTGTAATAATCAATATAAAGTGATAAATGTCAAAATATAATATGCAAAAGATTCTGTGTCAAGTCACACGTGCCATCACTCACGTGATTGACTTGCTGGGTGAGTGAGCCGCTCGTAGGTAGGGGAAGCGCCCCCGCCCCTCGCCGCATAGGCCACCGTCGCAGGGTGGCGGCGACGGCTATAGTAGCAGGGGAGAAAGGGATTAGGGCATTCTCGAGAAAAAAATATATTTTTGCCCCTGTGAATTTCAAAAATTCCTTTTCTGTCCTTTTATCCAAATTATGAAAATACCCTCGAAATTTAGAAAATTTTCAGCATGTCCCTGATTTTAGAAAATATTAATTAATTAAAAAATTTAATTGATTATTATTTTATTAATGCAAGACTTGAGTAGATTCATATAGGTTTGACAGCACCATGTATGGTATACGATCAGATGGATTAGATGGATGAGAGACTATAGATACATGATAATTAAGGACAAATAATTCAAATGGATTGGATTCCCCTATATTGTTTGGAGATTACGGTGTAGTGGCCTAGTATATCCATAGTTAATGAGTTAATTAAATTATTATAAATATAATAATTCACTAAGCCAGAAAGAGTTCCGACATGTATAACTCACGTCCAACTTGATATTGAGTCTAGAGAGTCATACACATATGATAAGTGTTGCGACGAGTAGAGGTTTGAATATGAGATATCCATTGGAGCATCTATCTTATTGGATATTTAGTAAGCCTTTGAACATACCTCCTTTATCACGGACCAATACATATATTGTTATAGAGTTATGTCATTTGTATTGAAAAATATATGGGCGACATACCAAAGGATGGTGAATAAAATATTCAAGTATCATATTGGAAAGAACTTGTACTAGAGAGGAGAGACATCATGACCTGGGATAGAAGAGTAGAACTGATACCAAGATGAAGGAGTTGAAAACTGACCTACCTTGCTAGGAATTAGGGCGAGAGGGGAGATACTCCTAAGAAGGCCTTGGGGATGAGGCTAAGAATTCTCGAGGCTTTGAAGATTAAAGACTCTAGAGGCTAAGATAGAGGAATGAATCCCACCCTACGGGGTGAGAGGATTTATAAGGAGATCAGTCTTTCTCCTCTTGTGATCAAGATAAGTGTCCCTTTGGGGACAAATCCAAGAGGCCTATCATGGTGGGAAGATCTAAGACTTGCTATAGTGGAAAGATGATTTAAAATCTACTACGACGGAGTGAGAATTCGAAGCTTGCCATGACATAGAGAGGACTTGACACCCGCAACGGTAAAGGAAGAATTTAAAGCCTATCACAACCAGAAGATCTGAAATCCATCATGACGAAGAGAGAATTTAAAGTTCGCCATGACAAGAAGGTTCAAAATCTATCACGGTAGACGCACAAAGCTAAATGTTCATAAGGCATGTGAATCAAAAAACTTGACTCATATAAAGTTATATTCGCCATGACAAAGGCACAAGATTAAATATGCCCAAATGTGTTAGTCGGAAAACTCGACCCATGTTAAGGTAAATCTGCTATGACGTAACTAAAGCCCACCACAGTTAAGGAAGAATTTGAAACTCTTCATGGTGGGAAGATCCGAAATCTACCATGATGGAGAGAGGGCTTAAAATCCGTCACGATAGAGGGAGAATTTAAAGCCTGCTATAACGAGAAGGTTTAAAATTCACCACGATAAAGGTGTAGGGCTCAATGTGTTTGAGGCATGTGAGTCGTGAAACTTAACCTATGCTAGGGTATATCTACCATGATAGAGGCACATAGCCAAATGTGTCCCAGATGTGTGAGTCAATAAACTTAACTTGCATGAAAGTAAATTTATCACGTCAAAAGAGCTAAGCCAAATGTGCTTGAGGCGTGTGACTTAGGAAACCCAACCTATGCTAAGGTATTTATGTCACGACGGAGGCATATGACCAAATATGCCCAAGACGTGTGAGTTGGGAAACTCAATCTATGCCAAGGTATATATGCTATGACGGAGGTATAGGGCCAAATATGCTTGAGGTGTGTGAGTTGAAAAACTTAGCTCATGCTGAGATATATTCATAATGGCGGAGGCACATAGTCAAATATACTCGAGGTGTGTGAGTCGAAAAACCTGACCCACGTCGAGGTAAATCAATTATGGCAGATTCACAAGGCCAAATACGCTCAAGATGCGAGTTGAGAAAACTCAACAAATGTGAAGAGAAATCTGTTACGGTGAAAACACCAAGTCAAATATGCTAGAGACGCGTGAGTCGGGAAAACTCATACATCATATTATTAAAGACGAGAATGACAATTATAAGCTTCATTCTCATCATTTGTGAGGATCAAGAAAGGGAGGGACTCCTTTTTAATTACTCATACATCATATTACTAACTTTTAAGTGTCGAAGGGACTTAGTCACGAAACCTCTTTCGACCTCGATCTTTATGCAGGTGATACATTAAGATTTTTATATTTTCACCTCCGATACATTTTGAAAACCTCAGAAATACTTTAAAAAATCTTGCATACACGGTCCAGATCACATTGATTTGAACAAAATATCAACGATATTTTTTCATAATAAAATTTAAAAAAAATTATAATTACTTTATTAACTCATTAATATAATTTTATATTAAAGAAAAATATTCACGTAATGAGATCCGAGATTGAGTCTTGTCCTTATCTAAAATTATTTAATCTAATAAAAGGCATTTAGTGTCGTTAAATTTTAGAGACGCCAACCCCCTTACCTGATACCTAACCTTCGGAAAATGATCTAATGGAAGGGAGCGGCCGGTCAATGCACGCTCATAAAAATAATGCGAGCCGAGTCGGGTCCACCAACTGAGGGCCCCACACCCACGTCGAACCACGTTGCTGGCCGTACTCAATTTTCTCTCTCTCCGCCTCGGCGTCGGCACGCGAGCGCCCGACACAGTCTTCGACCAAAAGCAAAGCAAAGATCTCGGCGACGTGCCGCGGGCGGTGGGGCCCATGCGGGCGTGTCGGGGGTGGGTGGCTACTGCGTTTGACTCGGGTCGGAAGATTAGCTGGCGAGCTGGTCCGGGCAGTGGCCCCCACCCCCCATGTGACACCGACCGCCGCACTGGTCTCCGCTTTAAATATGTCGCACCGCCACCTCGCCAAGGCGGGGCCGTCTCCGTCGCCATTCCTTGTAGAGATCAGGAGAGGCGATTGGTTCTAAGGAAGAGCGAGCTTCGAATAAAGGATCTTTTGCTGCTGCTATTGGTGGTGGTGGTGGTGGAGGAGTGATCAAGACGGGGCTTCCGAAGCCGCTGTGCTTTGTCCATCTTGTTCCCGTTCGGGGATCATATTAAAGAGCAGAGGAGCAGAGAAGTCCGTGGGTGAGAGAGACGAGAGAGCTTAAGCTCGAGGAGGGAGAAGGGGGAGCTGGGGTCCTGCTTCCTGTGAGCTGAGGTTGTTCGTAGTCAGGTGGCGTCAAGAGACGAAGAGAGCGAGGCAGAGATGGAATGGCCGTCGTGCTTGAATGAGTACGAGAAGCTTATCATCCGGATGGACACCCCCAGGTGACTTGAGATCACTGCTTTTCTTCCATTCACCCTTCCTTCTTCCTTCATCGACTTCGAGTACTTCGCCGCGCCTTCTTCGGATCTGTTGAAATTTCTTCTGCAAAATGTGCTCCTTTTTCCACCAATTTCAATCTTTTTTCTTGATTTGGAGCACTCCTCATTCTCTTCAAACTCGCGTTAACACCATTCTGTTTCCGGCTCTCTGTTGCAGGGTTGTCATCGATAATGCCGTCTGCCCTACCGCGACTCTGGTCAAGGTAAGCCAAATGATCTCCTCACTCTTAGCAGTCCTTTTTACCTTCTTCTTAAGGATCAGAAAGAGTAACAGAGCTCTCTCCCTCTTTGTTCACCTGGCAATCAACAAAAGGTGGACAGCGCGAGGAAGCACGGCATCCTCCTCGAGGCCGTGCAGGTCCTTACCGACCTCAACCTCTCCATCAAGAAGGCCTACATCTCCTCCGACGGCCGCTGGTTCATGGATGTCTTCCACGTTACCGACCAGTTCGGGCGCAAGCTCGCCGACGACAGCGTCATCTCCTACCTCGAACAGGTCCGAGTACCCCTCTGTTATTCGTGTGTTCACAGGCAAAGTCTTTGTTCTTTTGGGACAGTATTTGCTCACCCGTTGAGAAAAATGCAGTCATTGGACATGAAGGAGCACGACTTCCACCGGCCCGACAGCGCAGAAGGCCTCACCGTCCTGGAGCTCACCGGCGCCGATCGCCCGGGTCTCCTCTCTGAGGTTTTCGCAGTGCTAGCCGACCTCTGCTGCGGCGTGGTGGACGCCAAGGTATGGACCCACAACGGCCGGATCGCATGCCTTGTCACCGTCAAGGACAAGCTCTCCGGCTGTCCCATCGACGGCGACCCGCAGCAGCTTCACCACGTCGAGTCCCGCCTCCGCCACGTCCTCAAGGGTGACCACGGCGTCTGCGGCGCCAGGACCGCCGTCTCGTCCATAACCGTCGCCCACACCGACCGCCGTCTCCACCAGATGATGTTCTCCGACCGCGACTACGAGCGACACTCTCCATCGGCCGCGTCGTCGACATCTCCTGCCGTTTCGGTGCAAAACTGGGTCGAGAAGGGGTACTCCGTTGTCGCCGTGCAGTGCCGGGACCGCCCGAAGCTGTTGTTCGACGTCATGTGCACGCTCACGGACATGGAATACGTCGTGTTCCACGGCACCATCGACACTGACGGGGATGTAGCTCATCAGGTTCGACCTTTTTCTAGATCAGATTCACAGAATGGAATAAAGGTTTGATTTTTGTTTCTCCATTACTCGTACTAATTGTATCTGTTAACTATGTTTAGGAGTTCTACATAAGGCACAAAGACGGCAGCCCCATTAGTTCAGAAGCAGAGAGACAAAGAATGATCCAATGCTTACAAGCCGCCATCGAGAGGAGAGCAACGGAGGTAACCAACCAAGCCATGTCCATCTCCGTTAGAAAAAGCTCCAAAAGAGCAGTCTTGTTCATAGCTTAACCTTGTGGATGGTAACAGGGTATAAGGCTAGAGCTATGCATCAAGGACCGGGCAGGGCTCTTCTCCGAGGTGACACGGACGTTCCGAGAGAACGGCCTGTTAGTCACGAGAGCAGAGGTGTCGACCAAGGGTGACACGGCCTCGGGCGTGTTCTACGTGACCTCGGACGCTGCCGGGCAACCGGCTCACCCCAAGGCTGTCGATGCCGTCCGGCAGAGGATTGGTGCCGATTACCTTACAGTGAAGGAGGAGCAACGGCCACAATACCGCAGCAAGGCCGGCGATGACGGCGACGAGGAGGCCCAGGGTTCAGGTGGTGTCGGCATCGGGCTGTTCTACCTGGGAAATCTCTTTTGGAGAAACCTGTACAATCTGGGGTTGATCAAGTCCTGTTCGTAGGCCAAGTGTTCCACCTCCTTCACTGTACAGTTCAGGGGAGGGCCATTGGAAGATTCAGTATCTGTATGAGAGAGAGAGAGAGTGTGTGTGTGTGTGTTGCAGGTTTGCATCAAAAGTAGGTAGGAGGGAGCAGATCAAAGGAAGGTGAAGAAAGTGGTGGGATGTGATCGCCAGCTTGGAAAGATGGTCCTAGTGTGCACTTTTCTTTTCATTTCTTGTATTCATAGTGTTTGATACACTTTGTACATCAAGGAATGCATTGTTCAGTACTGACTTTTGACAACAGGAACTCAATTTACTTGGCTTCCCAGCTTTGGGAAAATTTTCTTCTCCTGCTCGTGTTAAATTTGAATTCCTTCTGATTTGAGTTCAGTTTCAAGTCACACAATGGACTATGAGCCCCAAACTCTACATATCTTGTGGCTGACAGATGTCACCAACTCTTGGAAGCAATTGACATAAAAAACATCACCCCTTCTGGTCTGAGACTCCAAGGACTCACATGATGAAGCTGCTAATTTACCACCTAATTGGTCATCTTTAGGTTTCTGCTCTCAACCTTCCCCCCCCCCCTGTTTGCTTTGCTGGCTGAAAGGATGAGATTTAGTCCACCAGCCTCATATAGTTCATGAGTTCCTTCAAGAGGTACTGGAAGAGAGAGTCCTCTTGGCTGTTGATGGTGAGAGAAACAAATTGCAGCATTTGTTGATCATTCATTCATGTTTCCAGTACTTTTCCACATGCAATCTAGAATAAAATAAATAGAATGCTAAATATAAAAAAGATGCAAGACAGATCCTTGGTTAGGTTCACAGTTGCAGTTGCTTAAAGTTATAGATCAGATTGGGCCAGGAAGATCTTGACTGATTTAAAGACAACAGCAAAGTATGACACCAACTGCTGCATCCACAGAGCAGTAATCCCCCGCTTATGATTAGATCAAGATGATTGGTGTTGGGTCTACAAAGCTCAGAGATAATTAGAATCTTAAATATGTCAGCTACTTGGGTACTATTTCCTCTGGGGACAAGGGACTTTTTCAAAGCATACAAGGAATGTGTCTCACAACGAATCAAACAACAACACCATGGAAGTCTGCTCATCAAGCATTAACCAGTCCTTTCCATGCCACAAGCGTACTGCTTCCTACATGTTTCTGCCATGGAATGGAAAACAGAGGGCAGATATAGCAGCACATTCTCCTTTTTCTTTTTAGCATCTAGCTGATGTTGTTTGGCGACCGAGGACAATGCATCCAAAGCAATGCAGGTTCTTTGCTTGCGCAAGATCTTGTCCCATGGATCAAGTGAGAAGATATCAGCAGTCTTTCCAGGTCATTTAGAATTTGTGGTGGCATGTCATATTCAAGCAGCTCTCATCATGCATGTATAACTGCAAGTACCATAGAAGACATGAGACCCATCTTTAAAGAGAGGTTACTTGATTTGGCAGTATAATAAAGTTATTGGGAGATGATGCTGTGTGTCTTTAACTTGTGTTTCGACTACATTCACAAAGAGAATGAGGGGGGGGGGGGGGGGGGGGCTAAGTTTGTCAGGACATCTGTTCCAACTACACATCTTTGCCCAAGAAAATGATAATGCTCAGCAGTAGGTTGATCATCCATGACGACGATTTCAAAATAACAAACACATTGTTCGGTGTAAGAACTTGCTACCACCCTCCCCTCTCTCTGCAGCAAACTACAGCATGCAAACCTTCCCTTACCTCCTCCTCTTCTTTTTAGTTTGTCACCACTCTGGTCCTCTCCTGTTTGCAACACAATAGTAGGAGGATGCAGTCAAACTTCCGCATGATTAAACAAGTGTTCTCCAAGTACGCTGGTTGGTCGATCGAGGGCTGCCTGTTTGACCTAAGAGAGGCCATGCAGGCACGGCACGCCCCCAAACTGGCGCTCAACACGCCGCAAGGCGCGCCGGCACGGCGCCTCCGCTGAGCTGTGCTCCGTCCTCACTCGTCCGACGGACTCGTTTCCCCACGCCCATCTTTTCTTAGCATATGTCGCCTTTTGACGCCCGCCATCGTCTGCTACTGCACGCCCCCTCCAACTCACATGCAGGCTCTTCATTTTGTATTCCTGTTGGTCTCGGTTGCGGGCAGATCCAATCGAATATTTCCGACCTCACAATATGCACATTTCACGTCGATCATCAAACCTTCGTCTCGAATTTTGTCATCATACGGCGGGCTTTTTGCTACTCGCCTTCCCTACACTCATGTTTGAGAGATGCTGATGCTTCATGGTTAAGCCATAGGTTTTAGAGCACCTCAGCCTGCGTCCCTCCATAATTAACTTTTCCTCTACAGCTTCTTCTGCGCTTCTTTGGGTCGAAGATAGATTCCTTCACATGGTTCTCGATAGTGGTAGACTAGCCAGTAGCTTTACGAGTACTGAAGTATTATTACTTGATGATACGTATGTGTTCTGACCGACGCCTCACGCTGTCGCTGAACACAAGCAGGTCTTTCTTTATGTTTTGTGCTCCTCTCGGGCCTCGCCGCTTTCAATCAAGCAACTATTAAAGCGTGTGTCCGAGAGAGAGAGAGAGAGAGAGAAAGAGAGATGAGGCTATTCTCTGTCAGGAAGGACAGGTCGGGGAACGGACGGTGACCGGTAGTCAACGGAAGAAGCACAGCACAGTGAGTGGAGAAGTTCCCCGCCGGCCGGCATACGTCATGGGGGCTCTAATGACGCCGGCTCGGAGGTGACGTACCTGCTACCGATGCTTATCCATGCCTAAGCTTATCTCGTAGATGGTATTATAACTATGGATGAAACAAAAAGGTGAGATTCTAAATAAGAAAGAAACAAGAGAAATATTTAGAAAGATTCTAAATACGTAATGACAGACAACAGATAAGAACGAACCTCATTCAACTGATATTATACAATCCAAGATGGAATATTTTATTTATACCAATAAATATTTCATTGGGCTAAGTCTAATTTAAAAGTCCATCTAATAATATTAACGATTAATTTATAACTATCTCGAATAATAGAGGAATCTTATCGTATTGATCTTTCTCTAACTTAACTAACAAATGTTTGAGTCATTTTCTCAGTCACATCGAATTTTTTGTGCATATAAATTTAAATCAAATAAGACACATTTTAACATGATTATCTTCTTTGTACTTTTGTAAAGATGATTTTTAGTTAGCTTGGTTGGTCAAAGTTTCGATTCCTAATACAAAGATCTTGGAATCTAATATATATATATATATATATATATATATATATATATATATATATATATATATATATATATATATATATATATATATATATATATATATATATATATATATATATATATATATATATATATATATATATATATATATATATATATATACTCAATATTATCAATGTTGGTAAAGGTTTGCATAGGACTGAGAAGTTGGATCAACTCACTACCAACGAAATGATACCTTGGATTCTAAACGACAAGAGAATCTTGGCAAACCTATTCAACTGCTCTCTTACAAAGTTGGACATATCACAAGTGTTCACTGTGCTAATAGACTTCCAAGCTCTTACGAAATGGATGCAGAAGAATCAATGTTTTCGACTCTTTGATCAAGTTCAATGCCTTCTTCAGCTTGAATCTATCCCGGAATGAGATCTGAAAGAACAAACCAAAGATGAATCCAATCAATTAGTATCACAAGTCCATACCTTCAACCATTTACTAGAACTGAGAAATGGATCGCGGAGTGAGTCCACATATATTACGAATCCACTTATATCTTTAATGTGTTCATCACTTGACCAAGATACTCGAAGAGTGTTTGATCGAAGGAGACGGAATGAAGAAGGAAGGGAGGATTCGTCGAAAATATTTGATGAGATTTTAAACTCCTAACATTTGACAAATAAATAAGAAACATCGTGTCATCAAATTATCGTTTAGGATGTAACATATTAGATAAGATTTTGAACCCTTAATATCTATGCTTAAGATGTAAAATAAGTAAGATATAGTATGAAGAATTAAATCATGTGATTAACTATAAACGAGAAGATGAGATAAAGATTCTGACTTGTGCTAACTTCAATCTAGGGTTGCAAAGAACAACATTAGATGTTGCAATAAGTGAGAATTGGGAAAGATTTAATTTTGGCCTGGAACACAAATGAAATCTCAGGATTTCCGAGACTGATCGTCCGATGGAAAAATAACACATCGCATCTTCAAATTCATGTGATTAGTAAGCCAAAACTGCTCCATATAAGAACATAGAAACAAGCAATAAAACGATTAGGGAACTTGTGTGAGGTTCTATTGCAAAAATGAATACTTATAAGTCAATCTTTGTCATTTCCCTCCTTAAAATATATTATCCTACATTAATGTAGTTGCTTTTATAATCCATTCTAAAGAGTTGAATAACGTAAATGATTGAAGTTGGAGCATATCCACTTACGACTACATAGGCACTAATAGTACCTTAGTAGTAGTTATCCTTTCGACCATGATATATAAATAATAAAACACATTTGCAGACATAAATCAATTAGTATAATAACATCTTCATCATACCATACATACATATATAATATCCAGCGAATGGAGTATCCTATGTTATAATTGACTATTATTTCGGATTATAGTGGGAAATAATTGCAACGAACCTTCACGTTTAGCCAACATCATTAGTGCACCAAAGTATATTAATCTGATAACCATGCAATCTTACATCATTACTCGAGATATGAAAAGATACTCTAATCCTTTTGTCAAAAAAGATGAAGCTCGACAATGATCGCAATCTATGTTATATAACAATTGGAATAAAGAAAGAAGATTATAATGACATATTATATATATATATATATATATATATATATATATATATATATATATATATATAAAATTTTGGTTTTCTTTATTCCCTACACGGCATGAACAAGTCGACAATAAAATGTTAAGACTCAGCGTCAGGAATTTGATTTCTACATTACATCCCGTATTTGTTTCCATAGTTTAATGAACTGAAATGTATATGTTTAAGGGATGTTTAGCCCTGCAAACACATTAAAATGGGATCCACGAATGATATGGTTGGACGAAGTGAGTCCATTAGGACTAGCGGAATTAGCTGTTTTATTTTAGAATAATAAAGACAATAAATGATTTTGGATTAACTACATATATTACCTCTTGCAAAATTCAACGATGACATGAGAAAATTCATGTAATCGATCAAAAATAGTTAGACTAGTAAAAATATTTTATTATTAATTTTTAAAATTTAGGTCATTAATTAGTTTTACCTTTGATTTAATCCGACATATATTAAATCACATCTCTTAACTTGTCATGCTACTCTCGTATCGTCTTTTCTTTTTTTCTTGAGTTGAAGGAAGAAGAGGAAAAAAAATAATAGCATCATTATTGCTACGTTGAAAATAGAGGCAATAAATCTGTAAGAAATAGTAAAGTAAATATTTTACAAAATTTACAAACAAATTACTATTTTTATGATAGTTCATAGAAGGAGAGATTAGGTTGCAATATTACTAGGAATTGTGATATGAGATTTAGATAATATTAGATTACAATTTCACTTAATTGAATATGAGACATATGGAAAATTACTTATTTACAAACAATCAAATACTTCCAAATAAATTATTTGCAGTAAAAGAGACCAGTGGCGTGCTCGAAATTATGGTCGCAAGTAGGACTATTTAGGGCAAGTCACTATGCAACGGTTGCTTCCACCGGGCTTCGCCCAGCAAACCTAATTCAAAAAGAGCAATAAAAAATACCAAAACAAATATTTATTAATATTTTTATTCATTTCTTTATTTAAACAAAGACCTAACGCCATGGTGGGCCAAAAAAAAAAGGTAATATATTAATTTGCCCTCTTTAATCGCATACTTCTATTCTCCCGTCCAATTAAATAATAATTAATATAAAGTCTCTCATCATTTTTTTAAGTTTCTCTATTTTCCATAAAATTTATTCTCTATTAGCATCCATCAACCACTTCATATTATATTTATATATATATATATATGATATATATTATATTAGTTAATTAGATCTCTTTTTATTTGGGTTTTCTTTTTTTTTCTTATTTTGAGATTTCCATTGCGTCCTTCGTTTCGAGCTCTCTTTGATCGGAAGCGTCGGCGTCTTTGGTTTCTCTGCGCATGGAGGAGAGGGAAGGAGCGACGGCTACTACGGGGGCGGTGAGTCCCACGCCGGTGGAGAACGGAGAGAGCCACAAGCAGGTGGCGGGAGAGAGGGGGGAGGAGAAACCCAGCCAGGGAGGTCAGGTGGCGGCATCAGCATCGGCGTCGGCGTTGGTGTTGTCGTTGGCATCGGCACCGGCACCGGCGGCCGTGGTGGTGGATGGGCCGGCGGCTGCCGCGGAGGGGGTGGCGCTTGGGATGAAGAAGAAGAGGGGGAGGCCGAGGAAGTACGGGCCGGACGGGAAGCTGGTGCGGCCACTGAACCCGTCGCCGATCTCTGCGTCGATGCCGTTAGGGGAGTACACTCCGGCGACGGCCGTCGGGGCGGTGATGAAGCGGGGTAGAGGGCGGCTGATGGGCTTTGGTCTCGGCAAGCCACTACAGTACGGATTCCAGCTGGAATCTGTAGGTATTACCACTGACTTTCCATTTTACTCCCTATTTTCTGCGCCGAAATTCTCCTTTATTTTTTTCCTTATGAAGTTCTTTACGTTCGTAAAATTATTGGAGTTCTTTGCTGTGATTCTGTACAACTGCTTGAAGTTTCAGCTTTCATGGATTATATTAAATTCTTTTCCTCTCAAGGTATTTTTGCAATCACTGTTGGCTATAGGTTCTTGATCTGAAACCAAATTAGTCCCTTGTAGTGTATGTTAGCCACTCTGTGTCTGTCCCTGTCTCTGTGTTAGCTATCCAACTGGGAGTTCAGAAACAAGTCAGGGATCTGCCTGTGGGACCACCGGATGATATCTTTGGCTTCAGATCAGTACGCATCTCTTTTAGAGCAAGTCAAGTTCTCTGGTGTTGACTTGGGGATGAGGAAGCCGAAATATTGATCACTTGTCCTTTTGACCAAGAGTAGCGATCCTGTCGTTCTGGTGTTGGTTGTGGAAATGGAAGGAGGAGCTGTTCTTGAGTGTATTGACTCTGAATATAATAAAAAAAGAGAAGAAAAAGGAATAGGCTGTGTAAAGCATTTAAGTTGGTAACTTGTTTTGGTTATTGAATTAATGTTTTAGAGACCAATGGGAAGCAACCAGGTTGTCAGGATGTCACCCTCCACCTAGAAGTAGCCCATCATTTAGCAGCCAACCACCTAACAATGATCAATAACATTAAAAGACCTACCTAATATAATCACATATACTGAAAGAAAATTCAGAGTATGAGTATATTTCTTATTTAATCCATATTGCAAACTCATTCTTTAACAATCCAAAGAGAAAGAGAAAATAAAGTTTTGGACTGTCTTGACTACTATATTACTGTGAGAATTATCTTATTTTCTCATTTATAACCTTTTTCCATTAAACTCAAGCTTGATTTCCTATAACTATTTTAGGCTTTCATAAAATTAGGCACCACAAGGTTTTGTAATTCTGTCAGCTTTACTATGCAGGTGAATTGATAGCTTGTTCTGCTGGGGCAAATTTTACACCTCATGTCCTTACTGTTGCTGCTGGTGAGGTATGAATTGGTCAAGTCTCAGCTTTCGTTGGCAAAGAAGCATTGGTAGAGCTTACTTGTTGCAGTTTGCTTTCTGCTAGTGAACTATAGTTACTTATAAATAATATATTGTACTCTAGATCAACTAGGTTTTGTAGTTCAGATATCGTCAGAAACTGTTCAATTTTTTTTTAAGCAGTTCATAGATGCTTGTGTTAGATTCAGTCAATATGGAAACTAGTTACTAAGAATATATCGATATATATGTCATAGTTCTTAAAGAACCTCATGAAAACAAACACTATCTTGAAAGATTTACTTCCTTATTTTCAAACATTTCTTTTGAATCTATTATATTTTCCAATGCTTTATCTATTGCTAACTGACCTTCAAAATTGCTTTTAGGATGTAACCATGAAGATAATGTCGTTTTCACAAATGGGGCCTCGAGCTATATGTATTCTATCTGCCAATGGTGTTATATCCAGTGTTACCCTTCGCCAATCTGATTCATATGGCGGTACTCTGACCTATGAGGTTTGCTATTTTCAATTTTTGGAGACACAGCGTTATTTATGTTCTGAACAATCTATGATGATTTGGCATATCATGCATATTTGTGACTTTTGTCTTGATTCCATAATTTACATAGCTCATACTCAACAATAGATGGGGGCTGGTTATTTTTGTTCATTTGTTAAAGTAGTTTGCTTGGGAAATAAATGCTTCAAGTGTAGATCTTTTCTGGATGTTGGACTTTTATCATCAACTAGGAAGAAACAACTACAACCCTAGAACCTATTGGACAGATGCCCATTAAAATTTTTTACATGGAATTACTAACCATAATTTTTGTCTTTTAGCACAAACGCTTAGGTACAATTGTGTTTTCAATATTGAAAATGTGCTTTTGTGTTCTCGTATGCTTATGATGATTGTTATTTGTCAATCTACAAAATGACACAATACTCTTTTTGTAGGGCCATTTCCAATTGCTTTCCCTATCAGGTTCATTCATGCCGACTGAAAATAGAGGGACAAAAAGTAGATCTGGTGGGATGAGTGTTTCCTTGGCAAGTCCAGATGGCCGAGTAGTAGGTGGAGGGGTTGCGGGTCTGCTGGTAGCTGCCAGTCCGGTTCAGGTAATAGAATTAAACTAATGGGCAATACATTTAGAAACGATATGGTGTATGACTGGGCAAGATTTTCTCCCATTGGACAAGTTTCTTCTGTTGAGCATATCAATTTTGGGGTATATACTTGCTCTTAAGCAGCTGGCAATTTCTTCTGGAACATCATCAATTAAAACTTTGAAAGAGCGCACGCATCTTCTGGACATAATTTAAACAGTCTGTTCTGTTTTATGATTGTATCAAGGGAGGTTATTTATTTAATTTTCTCTTCTTGCAAACTTTTGATATTTTGACATACTATTCCAATTAATCTCTGGCTTCTATAAGCTCTATAAGCTGATACCAGCAACATTTTTGCCGAGCTAAGTTGTTGTATTTATAGGTGATTATTTGTGATTCTTGCGTATTTCAGGTCGTGGTAGGAAGCTTCTTGCCAAGCTACCACTTGGAGCAGAAAATCAAGAAGACAAAATTAGAGACTTCATCAATTTCTACACCCACAGCGACGATCCCGATTTCTAGCACGGCGACGGAGGGCGCTCACTGTGGCGGGCCAACTCACTGCAGTTCGATGACCCCAGAATCGAACTTCACCAATGCCACTTCCTTCAAGGGAGATAACTGGGCTGCTCCATTGCAATCCGTACCTGACACTAGGGATTCTACAACCAATGTTGGTATAACTTCACCTGGAAACTGAATGTGTTATTGTTTGCTCATCAGTGAGGTTACACTGACCAATAATTAGGCATTCTCATCTTCTCATTTACCTTCACATGTACCTTAGCTTCCCATATCTCCCAAGTCAAGCAAATTAACATGTATTTGGTTTGTTATCAATTGCTGAACCCAACTTGTTTCTCTTGACTTTTGTGATCTAGCAAAGATAAAAATCTGAATCTTTAAGATCTTTAAGTAATTTCTTTTTTCTTTTCCCATATAATAAGCATTGTGGTGCTTTGATTTTGTTACTACTGTGATCAACTTCATAAATCATCAAGCTTGTATTCTCTGAAGTAAAGTATACCTTTTTTTTCTTCTTATGTACCCTCTTCTTGCCATGAGGTTTTTGCATGATGTTTGCAGCCATATCACAAGATGCATGTGTTGCCCGAGCTGAAGGTTAGTTGTTAATTCATTACTTGTTTTCTATCCACCTTTTAGCGAGAGTAATTGTCTCCTTGAAGAATATTAGGTCATTTCTGTTCTTTTAATCACCTTGCAGCATCTAATAATATAATGAAGGAATATATACTAGGAGAATATAGCTTCTTGTGCGAAGATGGATCCTTGCAGCATCTAATAATGCTAGTGGTGCACCTCTTTGTCATGTTCTTTAAGCTATAATGAAATCCATCGGAAGAGGACTCAACTAAATTTAATTGAACTGGACAAAACTGATATGATCAAGGTTTGGATCCAAGAACTAATAAATCTGTTTTCTTATCTTTACTTAATTCTCTTCCAAATCCTTTGAAACTTTCCTGAAAAATTCATCACTGACCCACTCACTATCTTCCATCCCAAATCTTCCTTCTCAATCATACAACAGATACAATCTTGTCCATTCTTCTTAACCACAACAATGTCAATCTGATACCTAAGCTAAGTTTTTTTTTCTCACTCAGTGATGAATTAGTGATTTTTCTCTATATATTATGACAATGATTCATCATTAGTTCCTTTTTTGTAGTAGGGAATATGTGTATAGATGCTGATAAAATTTTGTTTCACATCCAATGTTGTTGTGATCTTCTATTCTAATTCTTTTGATCTCTCTCTCTCTCTCTCTCTCTCTCTCTCTCTCTCTCTCTCTCTCTTTCCATGTCCCATCCACATAAGAAGTCTGAAAAAGGATTTTTTTTATCATTTCCTTCTTTTCATGCTATATGAAATTATTTTGAAATCCTTATTAAGGGTTTTATTATATTACCTAAACAAGAAACATTGAGTCTTCATATTAAAAAAAATTAATCTTCTTGTCTGATTTCATTAGTTAAATTAAAAATTAATAAAATTTTCAAAGTCGCACTTTTATATCACTGACTAAAAAGGAAGAGAGAAAAATTCATCAAATATTTTTTTGGCAAGAAATAAATGACGAAGATATGATTCAAGATCAAAACCTGACGATATACTATCAAAATCTTTACCAATTAAATTAATTAATTAATTTATATAATTTGATTAAATAGGAATAATAATTTCTTTACGAGAAAAACTCATAATTAGGAGAATGTAGTGCTGAGAAATCTGCTTGTTGTAGCAACTTAACATCCATCATCTTTAAAGATCTTATAGAGTTACTATCTCCCATACTTCTCTATCTCTACACCCTCAGATATCTCTTCCATACTACTTTCCCTCTTCCTCTCTCTTTCACCCACCATCTTTTTATGTCTGTTTCCCTTCACCACACTCCTATCTGCTCCATGCCTTATCCCTCTTTTCTCAAACTCCTCTCTCACCTTCGCCTCTCTTCTCCGTTGCCTCTCTCCACCGTTTAACTCCAAAATGGGGAGAAGGACCGCCTCCATTTCTCGAGAACCAAATACCTCCTCCCACTGGGATACAGGCATCGGATCTGGACGATGGCTTCACTGTCATGCAACTAAGGGAGTAATGATGTAGTACGTGAACATCACATAGTTTCATCGTCCAAGTATATGAAGCCATTCGATCTCGATCGATGTATGATTCAATTATTTTTCTTCTTTAACCCGAGACACAGGATCTGAGGGATCATCACACGTTGGATTTGATCAGGCAAAATCTAATGTTGTTCTTTGTGCTTTTCTCGAAGGAACATGTCTACATACGTGGAGTACAGCTATTCGAAGGGAAAACTCACGTTTCCAATGGTTTGGATTGTGCCTGATGCAAGTCGATTCCGATGAGGCGTGTCTACAAAGGTACGCCACTGTACTGTTAAAGATAATTCACATATATATCAAGGAAACCTATGACATATAGTTCGATGTGTTCGTGTTGGTAAGGTTAAGGGTTTCATCAATGGAGTCGAGAAGTTAACTGTGGATGAGAGACTTGAAACCCTGGAGGGACATCAAGGTCTTCACGTTATGTGATGGAGATGGCACCACAAATTCCCTTTGGTATCATCAAAACTCCATGAAGTCGTACAGTTCGTAGCTGGTCTATTAAAAGAGTCGTCTTAAAACTGGTTGACCTGGCCGATTTTTTGTTGACCATACGAACTAACTGGGTCAAACAGATTTCAGTGCAAGGTCGACTTCATCTATCTGTGGCGTCCACTCCGTCGATATGACATGAAGTAAAAGCATAAGAAAAGAGCTGAGAATCTAAATTTCCAAACCAAGATAACTTCTGTTGGAGTAACACATCCGTTTCCTAATGAATGACTTTGGTAATGCATGTGCTGTGTCTCACACACATGAACTCGGCACTCGTGCTAGGCATCTACAGTCTTCGATTTGCTACTCTGGAGCCACAGACCACGGACATGGCTGGCTGCTAGATTCCATTTCGGGAGGCATCTTTGTTGCTGCTATCGTCCTCATCGATCACAAAGATTCTAACATCCAATTCATCGCCAGAGTTTACTGCACGGACGTCGAATCATGTCCTTGTCCTCCTCCTTCAGTACAATCCTGCCGCTTTGGTGTCAACACAAATTATAACTCCGGCGCTGCTGCCCCAGCCTTGTGAACTAGTCGTTCTTTCTATTAAGATCTGAAGTACTGTGGAAGAAGATAAAATCCCTACGTTTCTTTTAAGATCTGAAGAACCGAGGACTGCTTTCAAAACCTGGAGTCAGAGAATACGAAACGGAAACACTGAGAGCGTGCTTCGGCATTCTACATTTGCCGAGCATTCGCTTCACAATCAAACCTTTGGGAGATCGCATCACCTGGTACAGTTTTCTGTGATAGCAATACCTGAACAGCACGCTCCTCAGGATGCACAATATTGTGTGTGCATGTCCATGCTCGCATGTGTGACTGTACGTGCATGCATGCATTAATGCATGGAAGCGCGCGTTTCACAGGCCGGGGCACAATCGTGGGTCTAAAGATGAACAGTAAGATCGTCTATATCTTGGAGCCCAATTTGATCTTTGGCCACAGCACTACATGCAATCCCATAGAATATGTATTCTTGATTCTTCCATATGCCAGGATGATACACTGTATTCATAAACCCAGATATGATATAATCAATTCACAGCTTATTATAAGAACACCAGAATAATGGGAGATTATGCTTTTTGGCATTACTGAGTTGTTTTATGGATCAAACTGTCATGCGCTTCTTTTATATTGCACATAGAAAACTATGCTGGTCATTTGTCGCAGATCGGAAGTGCCTGCTTTTGATATCTACATGCAGTCAGAGTCACAGGGAGTGTGGCATCCATGGATTCTTCCATTCTACTTGCACACCTGCTCGAAAGAGACGATCTTGGGAAGTGAATACAAAACACTATATACTAATCAAAGAACCTTTGTCACATCATTTGGTCTTACATGTAATTGTAGAACTTGCAATCTAGAGTAAATGCAGCTCCAGATGAACTGATTGATATCTCGGAGATGCATCTCCAAAGTCAGAAGGGTGGTTCCTTGTGTCATCAGCACGTACGACTATTCATGCAAACCTGGAAGAAGTTGCACCAAATCAAGGTGAAAGTGGAGCAGGACACCCGTAGTAGGATAAAATAAATGGTAGTAAATGAATGTTAAGATGTGAGTGGGTACATAGACGATTCTTTCTTAATTGACATAGTCATAATCTGTAGCCTCTAGCTTGCTTCACCAGCTTTTCTATGTTTATGAATGGATCACATCGAACCTGTTACCAAGTGATCCAACCAAGGTGATATCTTTCTTATTTCCACAAAGTATCTCTAAGTCAACTGTAACTCTGATTGTCCACCACCTTGGTAGGCAAACCAATTCCACTAAAGACTCTATTGTCAGCAACATCAAACCCACTGAAAACTACCGAAGCATGGTCTCTAGTCCATTCATGTGAAAGATATATATGGTCACCTAGAGAGTATGAATTGCATGACCTAACATGTCTCAGACACATACGGGCACATCCGTACTACGTGTACTACGACCTTGTTGGTGATCATTGATTGCTTGACCCCATGAACGGGGCCCATTCCACCGTTTGTAATAAGTGATTTCATCAAATGAATACTTTGCTCCTTGTTTTTTTGTCGGCTTAATCTACGATCACAATTCCTTGGGGTTTAAAGTTTGGATTAGGGTTACGGCAACTCCAGGCTAATTTTTCTTCTCATGTACGGTCGATAAAGAGGGAGTGTTTATTAGAGTGCGTAATCGTATGGAAATTTCTCGTATGAACAAATGGATGTTGATAGACACAAAATGACTGAGAGAGTTCTTAGTATCATGGCATGAAATGAAGCATAGCAGATACACACACTGGCATAATTTACACAATCAAACTATTTTTGTAGAGTTTAGATTAATTCTTAAGTAGCTTTTACTGTTTGCATCTAATAAAATATTTTTTCTCTTTTGCTTACTACTCTCCTCTATTAAATTTAGTTTCGTTGGATCATGGCCATCGTGATATACCTTACCACTGTGCCATTCTTGTTCCATCTTAGCTTAATTTAGATGATTAATATTTTAGATGAGCCGATAAATAACGAGAGAATTTCAAATAGTTACAAGATAATATAGATCAACTTCAATAATTTGGATCTATGTGCTTTTTTTGTGATTTTACATTATCACTTTAATCTAATCATGGATGTATATATATATGTACCATAACACCCCGGTTTAATTCCAATCAAAAGTACATAAAAAATAAAATCAATCTATAAAGATATTAGTTTAGTGGAATTGGACAAATATTCAGATTGATTTATAAAGAACAATATGTACTTTTGTTAAATTGAACTTAAGCATTGTAGTTCCGTAATTTCATTTTAATGAAGATAATGAGTTAGTAGTTGTGACATGTAGTGTGTAATATTGATCCAGTGAAGAATGTCTCATCTTGAACTGTCCTCGAGTAATATTGAGTAATAGTGTCAAATATAGATGTATCTATTAAGTGGGAGCAATTACACATCTTGAACAGCCCTTGATTCCACGGATACGAGATATGTGTGATGTAATCAACATATGTTTTAACAATATTTAAAATAAATAAAATATTTATAGTACATGAGGAGTTTGGGTTCGATATAAGTAATACTTGACTTGGTTTGATCCTTAGTTAAAGATAAACAAACCCTATGAGAAGAGGTCGTGCGAGCGCACAACTAATTCAACAAAAAATTATCATAGATTATCATCCTATAGCTTAATTTAGATGATTAATATTTTAGATGAGCCGATAAATAACGAGAGAATTTCAAATAGTTACAAGATAATATAGATCAACTTCAATAATTTGGATCTATGTGCTTTTTTTGTGATTTTACATTATCACTTTAATCTAATCATGGATGTATATATATATGTACCATAACACCCCGGTTTAATTCCAATCAAAAGTACATAAAAAATAAAATCAATCTATAAAGATATTAGTTTAGTGGAATTGGACAAATATTCAGATTGATTTATAAAGAACAATATGTACTTTTGTTAAATTGAACTTAAGCATTGTAGTTCCGTAATTTCATTTTAATGAAGATAATGAGTTAGTAGTTGTGACATGTAGTGTGTAATATTGATCCAGTGAAGAATGTCTCATCTTGAACTGTCCTCGAGTAATATTGAGTAATAGTGTCAAATATAGATGTATCTATTAAGTGGGAGCAATTACACATCTTGAACAGCCCTTGATTCCACGGATGGGTGTAAACTCCTATGCAACAACACTACAAGAAACTAATAATGATCGAGTGCAGAATAATTCCCTTTGGACTTGGACATGATTTATGCCTAATTTATGTGTATATTATAAATATAAGAAAGAACAGAAAAACCTTTCTAAGAGCTTTCATAAATATTGAAAGCTTAATAAGATGATCACAACACCAGCCATATATATTTCTTTCATGCATTGGGTTCCAAAAGATCGAGATCGTATCATATAAAAAACGCATGAGATAAGGTGGTTGAGGAAACTATATATTTATATATGTATATATATATATATATATATATATATATATATATATATATATATATATATATATATATATATATATATATATATCTGACGCAGTAAAAGGAGTTATCCCATCAACTGTAGTGGTAAAAGAAAAGTCAACCGGTTTAGCTTAGAGGTTTCTTAGGAACGGAGGAGGAGGGAACAAAGAGGACTTAGTAATAATTAGTGAATACGAATCAGCAGTTCCTTGGATTTTCTGGGAACTTGGCTATGGTACAGCATGAAAATGATCCATGCACCTAACTACAAATGGATGGGAGTAGAGTTTTGTTGCTATCATTTTTGGTTGTCGGCATCATCAATGTAGTCGTCTTCGTATTAGGTAAAGTTAGCTAATGCACGGATCTCACTGTTTATGATGTCCTTCGATAGCTCATATCAACCTTTGTGGACTTCATCACAAGTTTAATGTGAAAGAACATGGGTTGATACATGGATATATATGGGTGGCGAAGAATAATAGAGGAGAGAGGAGAGGAGGCAAATCCAGAGAAAAATCTAATCCATCAATTTTGATTTGACATTGTAAGGTTTCTATAAGCTAAATCCTGCCCGATCATAAGAGATTTTGACTCAAATCTTTAGATACAATGATAATCAATATATGTATATGTATCTCCTAACTATTTGAGATTGATAATGATTCCTAAAATAAAAGAAGCATTTGATATGGATATGGCGAGGTCCTCACAAGTCAAATCCCGAAAAGGAGAAAGAAAAATTATTAATGAACAATAAATACAAATTAAAGAGCATATATATATATATATTAATTATTTATATAGAGAAAATAATTAGATCAAGGTTGAAAGACACACTGGGTTGACTATAATGGACATCATCATGTTTGATGCATCACAGAGACGACTCCTAAATATTACATAGTTGATTCACTAATAATGTCGATAAGATTGGCGTTGAATGCCCGAGGCAATGGCGAGTCTATCAGGCCTTTTTGATGACCTTTGTCATTGTCGTTTCATTCTACTACTTGGCTGAACCACAAGTTATCATTTTCGAAGCCTAAATCTACATGTGTGTTGATCTCTCTCTCTCTCTCTCTCTCTCTCTCTCTCTCTCTCTCTGTCTATGGTTTCTTCTAGTTCAACATTAGAGTCAGTAGAGGCTTTGTGATTAGCTTAGTGATCAGCTAAGTGGATTTGGAGGTATAGTAGTTTACTTTTTTACATGCGGAACTGCGGGCACATGCATGCAATAGCCAATGCCACAAGTTTCTCTTTGCAAAAGGGACCGATTCTTTCTATCTATTTAGAATATAAATCTACAAACTGTGTTGATAGTATCATCATTTCACTTCGACTTACTTTTTGTTAGCACATGTGTTGATCGAAAGATAGATAGATAGATAGATAGATGGTTGTTTAGTTTATCACCTCACCATCATGGTTTTATCATGTAGGCACAAAAGAAGGATTTGGACAAGCCAAAAGAGCACGGTAGCCTTTAAGGAGTAATTTCCGCCGATTGCTTTCTCCAGCAATCGTTCAGATGCCACTTTTCTGTAGGTTTTCCCCAAACCACATTCCTTTGTCCAGACATTGCTTCTTTTTATTTTTACTGTTGTTTTCCTTCGTACAGTGAATTAGTGCTTGATGATGTTTACCGAATTCATCATGTTCATCCATCTCTGCTTCTTCGGATTTATCCCATTCAAATTTGAGATATGATTCCGTCGAATTGTAAATGGAGAAGAAAAGGCTCATGCACACGTATACGTAGTCGGAATACCATCGACGTCAGCAGCAGGGAGGGGGGATCATCGCCCTGAGGAGTCAGGAATGTGCTGATGGGAAGAGATGTTTCCTTCTTTTACCCGGCCCCGCCCGCAGGGAACGGGAGAGAATGGGTCGGATCCTATCTCAACTGCTAAAAGTTCACGGTAACCATGCTATGGGAACAGTAGTGAGTTCAAAGATGGGGGGAAGAAAGACGAGTGGGATGTATAAAATCTAGAGGGAGAGGGGGGGGGGGTATCCATCCCAAATCTTGCCGCTGGAGATTTAGCTGCAACTTACAAGAAACTTGTACGTCTGCTTTAGTGCATCTGATGCATGTAGTACCCAAGCTAGGCTGGTCACTTACCTACTACCACTACTAAACACACTTCAATACGCCCCCCCCCCTATGTTTGCAGGGGCATTCCTTTTACGAGACTAGTCAAAGCTTCCTCGCTACAACAGTGGAAAATGACTGGCACATGGCCTTTAATTCCAAGCTCACCTTTTCATCTTTCTCTCCTCGCCTCTCCTGCTCCCCTTCCCCCTCCCTTTCTTGCTTCTTTCTTCTTTCTTCTTCTGCATCATTTTTTCTATCTTTCCATCTATCTACTCCTCTGACAGGCCACAAAGTGTTCATCCAAAGTCTTCATGCATTATTTGTGTTGGACTTGACATGGTTTGGTGACTAGAATACATCCCCTTTTGTGCAGAAAAATATGCATGTCTTGATATGATGCAGAAACCCAAAACCCCCGTGACGGCACGCTTAAAGCAGGAAGGCAGTGATGTCGGGCAGATGCACCGGATCGCCGATTCATCGCATGGGCGCAAGTGAGGGCACCCGCTGCTTAAGGAGCGGTCTGCTTCCCCAGCCGACCTGTTCGATGCAAGTTTCGGTGTGAGGCGGGGAGGGGGGGGGAAGCTTGTTCTTCTTTTGTTGGCGGTGGTGGCCCGAGTTTGGTGATTTGTGAGAGAGAGAGAGAGAGAGAGAGAGAGAGAGAGAGAGAGAGAGAGAGAGAGAGAGAGATTTGGATGGAGTCGGAGGCGAAGGAATCGGCTAGCGGTGGAGGGGAGGCGGAGGACGCGACGGCGAGGGCCGCGCGGAAGCGGTACGAGCGGCTGGTGGCGGTCCGGTGCAAGGCGACGAAGGGGAAGGGCGCGTGGTACTGGGCCCACCTGGAACCCATCCTGGTGACGCCGGCCGGGTCGTCGCAACCATCGGCGGCGAAGCTGCGGTGCGCCCTCTGCGCTGCGCTCTTCTCCGCCTCCAACCCCTCCCGCACCGCCTCCGAACACCTGAAGCGGGGCGCCTGCCCCAACTTCTCCTCCCCCTCCTCCGCAGGACCCGCCTCCGCCGCCGTTGATCCCGTCCCCATCTCCTCCCTTCCCCCAGCCTCTCCGCGCCACCGCCCCCACCATCCCCCCACCCGGAGGCGCTCCGCCCCGACGCCGCTGGAGCCTAAGCTGCCCCTCCTGCTCTCCGGCGGGAAGGATGACCTCGTCGCACTCGCGAGGCTGGAGGACAGCGTGAAGAAGCTGAAAAGCCCCATGGCATCCCCCGCCGCCGCCCTTTCGAAGCCCCAGGCGGACGCCGCTCTCGCCCTGCTCGCCGACTGGCTCTTGGAATCCGCCAGCGCCGTCTCCCCCTCGGCACTCGACCACCCAAAGTTCCAATCTTTCCTCAACCAGGTCGGTCTTTCCTCTATTTCGCCTCGCCAGCTGACGCTATCACACCTCCAAGCTCGATACCTCGAGGTCCTGTCCGAGTCCGAGGCCAGAATCCGCGACGCTGCCTTCTTCCAGCTCGCCTCCGACGGATGGAAGTCGTCGGCGAGGCCGTCGGAGTATGCGTTGGTGAGCCTCGTGGTGAACCTCCCCAACGGTACCGCATTGTTCCACCGTTCGGTGCTCACCACCGGAGGAGCCCCCTCTAGCTACGCCGAGGAGGTCTTGCGGGACGTCGTCGCCAAGCTATGCGGTGGTCTCGTCGACCGGTGTGCGGGCATCGTCGCGGACCGCTTCAAGAGGAAGGCTCTTCTGAACCTCGAGAACCGAAACCAAAGGATGGTGAACCTCTCCTGCCAGCTCCAGGCCTTCAACAGCCTGATCAAGGACTTTGCTCGGCAGCTTCCGCTCTTTGGAAGGGTCTCCGCTAATTGCTTGAAGCTGACTAACTTCATGAACAACCAATCTCAAGTTCGAAGCATTTTTTCCAAGTACCAGCTCGAAGAGCAGGGCCACACCCGCCTTCTAAGAAGCCCGTCGAGCAGCAGCGACGAAGCCTCTAATTTGACCGCTGACTTCACCATGGTGGAGGATGTCATGGATTTCGCTCGTCCGATCCAGATGGCTGTCCTCGACGAGGACTATAAGGTTGTTTGTCTCGAGGAGCCTAGTGCTAGAGAAATGGCGGAGCTGATTCAGGATGGTGGGTTTTGGACCGAGTCGGAGGCAGTTTACTCGTTGGTCAAGTTGCTCAAGGCCATGGCTCGAGAAATAGAGATGGAGCGGCCATTGATCGGGCATTGCCTACCGCTGTGGGATGAGCTGCGATCAAAGGTCAGAGAGTGGAGCGCTAAATACGGGATCGACGGCGGACTGGTGGACAATGTGATCGAGAAAAGATTCACGAAGAACTACCACCTGGCGTGGTCGGCGGCATTCGTTTTGGATCCGCTTTTCCTGATCAAGGACACCAGTGGGAAGTACCTCCCACCTTTCAAGCTCTTGACTCCGGAGCAGGAGAAGGATGTGGATCGGCTCATCACGCAATTGGTGTCGCCGGAGGAAGCCCACATTGTTCTGATGGAAATGATGAAGTGGAGGTCGGAGGGGTTGGATCCGCTTTACGCACAAGCCGTTCAGGTGAAGCAGCGTGACCGGTCGACGGGGAAGATGAGGATCGCTAACCCACAGAGTCGCAGGTTGGTATGGGAGACGTGCCTGAGTGAATTCAAATGTCTTCGGAAAGTGGCGGTGAGGCTCATTTTCCTCCACGCCACTTCGTGCGGGCTCAAGCGCAATTCGGCATTGACGCGGTGGATGTGCGCGCATGCACAGTCGGGGGTCGCACAGAAGTTGGCTTTTCTCACCGCGCATTCCAGGATTGGAAGGGGGGATTTCTTAGGCGAGGAGGAGAAGGATGCGGAGCTCTTCGGCGCAGGTGAGGATGATGTGCTCAACGAGTTTGCAGGTGCCTCAGCAGTGTAACATCTCTCTTCTGGATTAAGTTTTTCTTTTTCCCTTTTCTGTTGCTGAGTGTAGATTAGTATTGAAGGAATGTTGATTCTTTGTATGGATTCTCTAGCCCTTGTTCTTCTAACACCTGCTCAGTATTTTGTTTGGGGTGGGAGTAGAGGCACAAAGATCTACTAAATATTTATTTAGGGGAATATTATCTTCCAGGCTGATGAGTTTGCACAAGTCTCTGTGTTTGTTAGATAGAGGAGATATGTCTATGAATAGAAAGAGAGGGAGAATGATGTAAAGTTTTAGCACTGATATTTGGGCAGATCATTCTTTTCTTGTGCTCTTTGCCATCAATTTTTTTTTTTTTGGACTTGGAAATTGCTTAGTTTAGTTTAATGTAGGAACTGACAATGCTGCCATAATCATGTCATATGATTTTCATGCCTTGGTCCTATAAATATTCATATTCATATTCATATTCATATTCATAGGGGAATGTGATAATTTGGACACTGCAAAGATATATATATATATATATATCCTGAGACTATCTATCTTTCCTGCCATGTGTATATTATATTATATTATTGGTCCTAAAGTTGTTTCTATGATGATGCCCATATTCCAATTATATTACTGAAAAAACAAATGTTCACTGCTACTTGCTATTTGTCTGCAATGATAAACAAATTATAGTTGGGAGTACTGTGAGTTGTTGCTTTGAAATTGAATATATTATTCTTTTGTTTTTGTGTGTGTTTGTGTTCATCATGATATGCACTGGAAGAAAGATTTCCTTGCAGTCATGAGAGCTGCAACCGATCAAATCTTTTGTGATTTTGTGTGTTTTTTCTTCGAGTGTCTTTGTGATAAGTTGGATCAGGTGATCATTACATGCACTTATTAGAAAATATTATTTGGGGAAAGGAATTTTTTGATGCATAAAAAATATTTATTGCTGGTTTAATTGTCGGGATATATTTCTCTCAGTAGAATTCTGCTACTGAAACTTTTTATCTTCTCAGTAGAATTCACATATGTGTGTCAGTGGGAGAGCTCATAAGAATTAGATAGCGATTAGATAGCAGCAGCAGCAGCAGTCTTGTCGTCAAAGTTCATAAGAATTTCCTGCTTTATGCATTCAAACATGTGTGACAGAACAGACATCATTCGTTGGATTAGTTTGAGCTGCTTCCCCCTTTTTCTACATCTCCTTGGAATCTCTTCTTCCTTCCACCCATCGCATGACTCGAGTTCTCTCTCTGGCACCACAGGATCAAATGATGAATTGAATCTCCCACTGGTTTGGTTCACATGTCCAATTTGAGAACATTAGAAGGTGAATTAGAGCACGTCCAATCTCACTGTCCATCTTCCCCTTTGCGGCTTTGTTCTCGTCTTTGATGCTGAACTGTGTTATGGAAATGGCTCTTGTTTTTGGCATGCATTTCCAATGTAATGCACCGATCCGAAGTCTACGCATGTGATGCATGCATCATCTTTCTTTCGAGTGTTGGCCGGAGACGACGCCTCTCCCATCTGCTTGCAGATTTGGTGGTAGGTTATCAACTTTTGGATGCACTTCCACCAAAATAATTTCTTGGACTCGTACTGCACTGCACAAAAGGATACTCGCTTTGAATTTGACGTCCTGTCTTCTCCCTTCCCCATGTATGTATGCATCCTCTTTTGTCCCTTCAATTATTTTTTTCTCTCTCATCATCTTTCTCTCTCCCTCCCTCCCTCCCTCCCTCGTTGATACCTTCTGATGAGTTAAAATTGTCCTGCAATATTTTTTGAAAGAGAAGAATAATACTGTTCAAAGAAACATCATTTTGCCTCCATTCACCCAAATCTCCATTTTCTCCTTTATTATTTTTTTTTCTCTTTTCGAAATTAAGGATGAATCTCATATCAATGTCATTCGCGTCGTCGTCATGGACATGTCTTGTCCTTTTTCTTTTATATATATATATATATATATATATATATATATATATATATATATATATATATATATATATATATATATATATATATATATGTTATGATGATACGATTATTATCTCCTTTATGCTCTTTTCCCCCTCTCATCCCCTTCGAAAAATTTAATGTAGTTTATAGTAATTTTTTTTTTTAATGATGATGTGATTATTGTCTCTTTCTGCTCTTTTCGCTCTCATCCTCTTCGGAAAATTCAATGTAGTTTATAGCAAGAGTAATCCATGTGGTGATGATGATGACAACAATAACTATATCGAACGTCAGTCATCATAAGATTTATATTATAACATTTGAACCAGAAATTGATCTTAGAATGGAAGAAATTATTATATATTTGGATAAATTATTAATCAAGATTGTGATAGCATGGTTGAAATTTGTATACAAATTGTAAAATCATCAATCATAGATCAAAAATATTTTATTTAAAATATGTTATATGTCTTTTAAATAATAGATAATTTTCAAAATCAGTATCAGTATTATAACTTTTGAAATAATTGTACTACTTTGACGTTGAAATATTGAGTTTTTGAATGACTAATTTTAATAAAATAATATAATTTCATACCAATCTTGAGCTGCCAAAACATAAAAATACATATCGAATCTGAATTATCACACGTTGAATCGAGAAATTAGAAAGGTGTATTCCTCTCAAGATTACATTTATATGATAAATATCGAGACATAATGCTTAAATTCAATAACGAACAATCGCTTATTAAACTGAATTTGCGCAAAAGAAAATTCAATTTGTATTATTTTTTATCCATTTGTCATTCATTTAATGAAATCAAATTCACATCATGCATGTTTTCTTACTAATGATAACAATTGTGTGAGTGCAACAATGAAAAGCGATAGTTATGGTTTTTTTAATATAAATTATAATAATTTCAAACAAAATAATTTCAGTAATAATATACTATAATATATATATATAATTTTATAAATCATCTATATTTATCTTAATATTATATTCAAACTATGTCGGATCTCATGAAAATGAATTTTTCATGTAATATATTATTTTATTATTCTAGCATGTGAATATAATGATAGGGAGTGCTCAAAGTACATATAAAATCTGCAATTATAATAGTCTTTAGCAAATTAAATTTTATCTATTTATTATATTTGAATCCCTTTAGTTTCTATTGAGTACATTCGTGAGATTTTATGTTCATCGATGGAAGATTTTTAGTAGGTATAACTACAATTCCGGCCACGGAACCGAAAAGGAAGATGGAAGACGAGATGAAATCAGTAGATGAAAATGTAGGGTAGGATTGGATCATCCTTTTAGTAAACGACAAGAATAGGAGCACATTTCAATCTTTTTGGAAAGGGAAAAAAGGTGAGGCGAAGGGCTGTTCGCGGTACGTTATTTTTGAGGCAGCCACTGTTCCTGTCATCCCAATCAATGATTGTTCTCCGAGAGAGAGAGAGAAAGAAAGAAAGAGAGAGCAAAAGAAGGGAGATGATGCACTATTGGTCTAGAAATGGTGAGGCTTAAAGACTAATGATTGCTCCTTACTCAACATGACGAGTCCCTTCCGCCCATGCATGCCTCCCACATGTACACACGGTACTGTTCTCAATCAGGGATGAGTAGTGGTGGTGCTGTGGACTGAGTCTGTCGAAAGCTGAGAGCCTCCATCCTGTTAAGAAAAGCTAGTGAATGAATCGACTGTTGGGGTATTACGTCAAGCTCACCGAAGAGGGCGGCCACTTCCACTGCTTTCCCTGCAGGTTGGGTGGATGGCGACGTCGACTTCAGGAAACAATGAACGAACGCAGCACAGAATCTTTGTCGGCAGATGGAGAGCACTTTATCGTCTTCCTCGAGGCCCACTGCAGCAGCAGCAGCAACGCCATTTCAACCCTAGTGCGCTCGTTGCAATCTAAGCAAAGAAAAGAAAAAGGAAGAGGAGAAAAAGGAAAAGGGCGTCAAAAGGACCTTCCTTTCGCGTCACCTTTGCCTTTCTGTCTCTCTTCTTTCTTCTCCTCCTCCTCCTCCTTCTTCTTCTTCTTCTTCTTCTTCTTTCTTTCTCCCTCTTGTTGTGGGTGACGATAAAATATAGCCTTTCTGTCTCGGACCTCGCTTTCCATTCATTGTCTCTGCCGACTCTTTCGTCCGCGAGGCTCGAGAGTGGCTTCCATGCATCCCTCTCCCTTGTTGGCAAGCTTACTAGATTTGAGGACGGCTCTTCTTTTTTGCCATGACTTGTATGGCAAAAAGGGCCGCGAGAATTGCTAAATTAGGCAACTAATTGCATTTCAATTATGGCCTCCTGTGGATCACTTGCTTTCTGGAAAGGGGATGCTTTTAATCGTCACTCTCTCTCTCTCTCTCTCTCTCCAAAAGCTTCTCCTTATTCCACATGACGTTGGATTGTCTTCATTTTTCTTCGTATTAAACCAGCAACGGGAAAGTAGTGTTGATTTGTAGTTGTAGAAAACGCTGTACTGAGATGTAACGCCAACGAAATAAAATGATGTCAAGAGTGCACATTTATGAGTCAATGAATCGTCAAACTATGGTTGGTAGTCAACGTGACCGAACCACACGTCGAAAGACAAAAGCTATCAGCCAACCTAACCTAACCTAGTCAGTCGATAAAGACTTCACCAGATCACCTAACCCAGTTGGGATCATATATCCTGCCCTAACCAAAGCATTTAGTGACAGTCACATCCTTATCGATGCAAGAGGATTCTCCAGGTCGGATATAAACTGTATCTTCCATGCACATACTGCATATTTATAATTACTTTCACAATTTTCTAAAATTAAAATTTTGGCTTGAGCATCGAGAAAGATGTGATGGAATTCATTTTGGCCTCCACTTACTCTGTCTTGCAGGTTATATTGCAGAGTCCTAGGTGGGACTTCTGAGACCCTATTGGCAAACTCTAAGCCACCAAACCTTGACATGGTGTTGATTCAACACAAAGAAAAAGGTGAGGTCCAATCTGTCGCCCTTGCAGCGGCCAAACAATCAAAACCTCATCGTCAACATCAGATACATTAGGGTTGAAAGATCATGTGCAAGTTGGTGAAGATTTAATTGTCATTTCAAATCCTTCTTAAGATTTTGAAAAGCACTCGAAGAATGCTGGCGTAGAACAAAAACCATCTTATTCCTTTGTTTCAGAAAGAAATTATCGTCTCGATAAATGTGTATCTTTTTTTTGACACACAAAAATTATGAGGACAAGTTTAGGGGTTCTTTGTGCTTCTCCGGTGTAGTTTGGCCCTCGAGGAGACAGAAACATATCCTGACATGGTCTCAATTTTGGCAGTAATCATATGGCTTGAGAAAAGAGAGATCTCATCAAGTGCACTATGACATCTTTGTCTTAGTCTTTAATCAAGAGGAAGACCACATGGGGTTATGAGTGGTCTGTGCCATATTTTCTCTCTTCTTTCCTCCCATGTCGAGTCTTAATCAACGAGATTCTTCTTTCTTCTCCCTCTCCTATCCTTTCTTTTTGTTTTCTTCTTTTTCCTTACATCTCCATAGGCTAAATATATTTAATATCTCGTGTTAAAATTCATAAATATGTTCCTCACTTTCCTCGGTCTTTAGGAAAAGATTCATACATCTGCCTATGCATTTTAGTATTTACTTCAAAATATTCATTCTTCATTTAGGTTTACACCATATATTCATTCGGAGCGTGTTACTTCGGATTATGATCTAAGTAGGGATGCAGAGCGGTTTCGCTTCTACCACATTAAAAGAATTTAAGTCAGATATATATATAAGAGCTTAAGATTCTACTGCTATTACATGCCTAAAGAAATTTGAAGTGGAGGAAAAAACGTTAATAGGAGTTTGGTATTTGGTTGGTTGTAATGAAAATTGCCTACATGAGGTAGTCACAAATATAAATAAATACTGTAAATAGTAATTATGGATGTATATATACTTACACTAGGATCTACAAAACGATGTTGTGTGTGGGAAAGGAAGGAGCATCACAATCCAAATGTCATTTTTGATGTTACATGCTGACATTAGATCCTGCAAGTGCTATCTCAAAGACATCTCTTAGTCTGCAACACTTGGGGTGTAACTCCAAAAGAAAGCAACATTTAATGGCACCTCTTCATCTGGCGATAGCACATCAAAAGAGAGCCAGAAAGTAGCTTCCTGTAGAATGTTATCTCTTTTAATGTTCCTTATTCAAGTGCGGCATGATAAACTAGTTGGGAGGTTCGAATTGATGAAGCCTGCAACCTGCGATGTGAAAGATGAATGCTTTCCCAAAAACGTGTTCTCTAGCTTCTCTCACCTTTTTGTTTTCAAGTTCATTTTTATGATATATATTGATGACAAAGTTTATCCTATGAATATCGGGACAAAGTTTTGGTCAATGTGTATGTTGTCATCGAGTAGAGGTCAGTGTATGTATACGTGTAGCTGTTGTAGGATTAAATTGAAAGTGACGACAATAAAGGAGGAACAGTGTTATTTGTACCATTTCCACTTGAAGTCGAACCTTTTCTGCCTTTTTTTGTTATGAAACCTGTGAGGTTTGCTTGATTTATGTTTACAACGTATGGTGAGGTCCGAAGAACGAGAAAGAGAGAGAGAGAGAGAGAGAGAGAGGTAGATGATGAATGATGTGGTGGTGGGGAGGGCACCCTTTAAATAAAGTCCACTGTTTCGGATTCCACCGAATCAGTGCACCAAAAGCAATAATATCTCCACGTACGGAAAAAGCGACCCGCCCTCGCTGATCCATGCAGGGGACCCCACGCTCTCGCGCACGGGACCACCTTCCGTACGGCCCGCCGAGGTGGTGGGTCCCGCCATTAGAAACCCCCTCCGACTCGACCAATCACCACCCCCCGACACTCCCCGTCGAAGCTTTACCGGGCCGGGGGAGGATGGGTACTCCTCCACGGCCGACCCCGAGCGGGGGCCACACTGGTGGATGACCGGGTCAGTCCCGGAGAAATGGCGGAGGTGACGCAGCCGGATGGCGACGGTCGACACGAGGCTCGCCGTTGCGGAGCCCTGATGAGTTCATTATTGCGTGGGTGGCCCGCCGAGCTGCAGCACGACAAAAGGAAGAAGCGAGAGAGAGAGAGAAAGAGAGAGAAAGAAGCGTAGGGATGCCGAAACGTATAAAGGAGGAGAGAGAAAAAGAGAGAGAGAAAGCGCTGGTCGTACGAGACGAACGCTTTTTTTTCCCCTCTTTTATATCCCTTTTTTACCTTTATCTTCCTTTGTTATTTTTCCCCGTCTCGTGTTGCAGCGGCAGAGCAGCGTCGGCCGCGGGAGCAGTTGGGATCTCGTGAGACACCACATTCATGACCCGAGGTGGGTGGTGGTGATGATGACGACGAGAGGTTGGGATGATACGACTATCATGGGGGATTCCATACGGTGGCGTACAAACATACGTGTCTACATACACCTCTTAAATATACCGAAAGAAATACCTTTGTACCCGCCGTCTTACCCACCTCGTCATTGGAAAAAGGAATGACCCGGCCCATTCGCGGAGAGCCTTATCCATATAACTACGTGGACTCATGTCAGTAGGCTTTTGTCGACCCAAAGTTCCGAATGGCAAGTATAAAATGGTTAAACAATAATAGGGAAGGAGTCGGTGATGTCTAAGATAGTCTTCGGAGGTTGACGTAACTTCGGATGTATGCTCAGTGATCGTTCTACATGATTACTAAGTTTGAATGGATTTTTCGATCCGATCTCTGATCCTTTCCACACTCAAGTCTCTGATGATTCCTATATTATCACGTTGACAAATAATAATATATATATTTTTTTAATGTTAATACTAATTACTAATCCTTGTCAGTTAGGTTAATACTATGTATTGTCAGCTTTACCTTCTTTGCTCCTCGGAGTTATCATTAAAGAAGACACCCGCCATCTGTTCCGGTAGTGATGATGTGCTCGGCGCATATTTTTTATGTGCCACAGTTGGATTCCTTATATTGCTGCTGTTATGTCAAACTCCATGAAATGAAATGATGATCTTTTGGACAGCATGAGCTCATCATTCATCTGACCGCAGTCCTTGTGCATGATTTGCTCTTCCCTTTTATCACTGCTTCGACATAGGATACCATGTGACAGTTCACACAGCTCTTCTTTTACCAGTCCAGCAATCAAATGGAGAAGAAGATGCTCTCCAGGACACTTGGAATTAATGGATCTCTGTGGACTGATGCTATAATAACTGGCAGCATGATTACGCTTTTGCGTAGGAGGTTCATTATGGACATGGCTTTTCCATTTAGGTGTGGAATTGCATGGATCGAACACCCAAAAGACAGCAGCAGAATCACCTGCAGACCAATCCTTAGGGTTAAGGCTTTAAGCTTCGTCCCAAAAATAAGATGATCCAATCTGAATTCTTTTATAAAGACAACGAATCTGTAGTCTTCCCTCTGATAGGATGTAGAAGATACTCATATCATGATGGAACGATAGATTACTCCGCTAATTGCATGGTTTCAGTGAGTAAATATATTTTTACTGGGAATATTATATTAAATTAGGTTGTTATTATTCTTATTCGATCACTTGTTCTTCGTTCGAATGATAGTTGACGATGATAGAGAAACCCATGAGAGACTAGAATTTCTTATCGGAGAAAAAAGAAAGATAAAAACAAACAGCACCGACTATTATTCAGTCCGTAGCCTAACTTGTGTTTGTGTTTGGATTCTGATTCTGAGCTTGTGAACTTAGGTGCTGTCTTCCCCCAGTCAACCGAGCTTTGGAAGGGACCATCTAATAATCGCTGTATTCCGGTCTCTTTGTGAGAATTGATTGGTATTCTTCTTTAGGCTTTTACATTTTATGGCTATTTATAATTAGATAAGATATATATAATATAACGGATTATCTGATGATATATATTAATCAATAAAAAAAAATTATATTAAAATATAATTCATTAGAGGATGACTTAATAGAAGTAACTCTCCTAATTACTTATATTGTAAATAGATAAAACCTCTAGGAACTAGACAACAGATGATTCAATTGAGGGATTATAGTCTCTCTTAACTCTTTTCTCTAACCATCAATCTAATTAGTTTTATGAAAAGATATAATTCTCTTTGTATATTGACAGCGATCTTGGATCGAAAGACGATGTCTTTGTAGATCATACATAGATATCTTTTCAGATGACATCAAAAAATATATATATCGTAAAATCAGATATAATTTTAATTATTATTTTCATATTTAATATAACATATTACAGATTTTTTGTCTGTTGTTCTATTTTTCATCTCAAACTAAGGTTTACTAATTTAAATTTAAATGAATTGAGTAGACTTGAGTATATAAAAGAAAAATAACTAGACAAATTTAATCATACTCATTTTTATATCAAATTCGAGTACACATTTCTGAAAGATGATATGACAAATGTCATAATCTGAGATCAAAATCAAGCAATCCATGTCCCCATAAAAAGAGTACATATATGGCTTCAAATTTATATTATAGTTAATGCGCATCTCAATTAATCTCTGACATGACAAAGATAAATCATCCAATTACTGTGGCCAAATGTTTACAGCTGCATCAAAATCTGGAAGTGGGTGTCTCAAGTATTGGCTTTGGTTTCCTTCAGGCATCATTAAAGGTTGCATTTAATGCCTTGGTTTGGTTTGTTTAGAATAGCCTAACATAATTTTGACATACCGCTGAGTCAAAATAATCCTTCCACATCTTCTTTAATATGATTACAGTATCACAAGCTGGATTAATAACCAAAGAACAAAAAGGGTTGAAATTATATGCGAGATCTCTCTTACTTAAAAACATCGACAAACCCAATCTTGAAATCTGTATCTATATAATGGAAACAGTAGTAACGAAGGTAGAAAGTATTAGGATGGATAAGTATTTTCCGAGTTCTAAGATGATTCAAACTATTCGGATGAGTCTTAATTTCTTTCATTCATACTTCTTAAAAGATTAAGATTAAAATTAAAATTTTAAATAGTTAGAAAAAAAAATCCTTAATGAATTAGAATTTATTATAATAAATACATTATACATCTTTTAAGTCTTAGTGGGAGAGCAAACTATATGGAAAGGCTCTTAGATGTTCTTGGTTTTCTTTCTAATAGATTCAAAAACAATGAAAACAATTATTATAATTTTTCAGAATTTATATGAGAGGTTATACAAGAGGATTTGTATTTAAGTTAGATGCTTATAATTGAACACATACTGAATGAATAATTTTGATTTTCTCTGTAAGTAAATTTAATCTTATATCGATTTTTTGATATGTTATTATAATTTTAATTTTCTCTGTGAATGTAAGTAAATAATATAATATCTCGTTAATCTTATGTCGATTTTTGATATACTATTTATTTGTTAATTTTTGATATTCTTTCTCTTAATTTTATATGGGAAGATGAACTGTTCCAATACAATTTTGAGACAGCCAAAGTCCTGACAAGAACACCAAGCAGTTGTTTATATCCTTCTAATTTATTTACATAAGCAATGAAAATACAATATCTATCATTTGGTTAATTTGCAGATCCTTCTAATTCTCCACTATAAAAGTTTGCATGAGCAATGAAAATAACTAAGATCAACATTCATACCAAGTAGTAATTTACTGCAGAAAGCCTGATTGCTTATATGGGAAGATGAACTATCAAGATTTTAGTTTCCATACAATTTTAAGACAGGCCAAAATACTTCCAAGGACACCACACAGTTATTTCCGCGGAGGCATTCCTAGTAAGAACAGATGGAACTTTTCCCTTTTTTTTGGTAGAAAGGAAACCAGACAGAGTTAGTACATTGACAAAGCAGAATTAAGCCACAAGGTTTCTACAGCTGCATCAGTCGACAGAGATTACATACTCGGATCAAGGAGTAGCAATAAGAGTATGCCACATGACTTGGTTTCCCAACAGGCAGAGGCCTTTGATCGAGGACATGTCTATTTTTCTTGATCAGTAGTTAGCAATGGTCACAGGAGTCTTCCCATCATCTTGCACTAAACATTCCCAGAACTGAAAGTGCAGTATGTTGGAAAGAGGAAACAATGACTACAGTCCACAGAAATCAGCAGCTGATGCTCAGTTGTTGAAGCACCGCCTCCATTGTCGGCCTCTGGTTCGCCATCTCACTCATACAAATCATCGCGATCCCCACCAGCTTCGCGGCCTCTGGTTTGGAGAAATTACCGTGAAGATTCTCATCGAGGGTGTCTTCTAGCTTGATGGAATCTGGACCTGGTCGCAACTGAGTTACGTTTGTCTTTCCTGTGAGGATTTGGAAGATGACAACTCCAAACGAGTAGACATCGCTTTTCTCGGTGAACCGTCCGACTGTGGTGTACTCAGGGGCCAGATAACCCATTGCAGCACTGGCTTTGAGGGTCGAGAAGACGACATCATCAGCAAGAAGTTTGTGCAGACCAGAGCCGGAGAGCCGAGGAGCGAAATGCTGATCGATAAGGATTTTTTCAGCTGATATGTTTTGGTGGACGATCGAGGGTTTGTTTGGTCTGCTATTGTGTAAATAATGGATGCCTGTACATACAAAGAAATTATCATTGAAGCTTTAGTCACCTTATTAGGATTACAAACCAGCAGGCAACATAATCACCATATCCAGAAACCTATGCTAAGTTAAATCACTTTCATTCATGAAGAGAAGACGCTGTTCAGTAAGGTTTCTACTTGAGCCAGCAATTTAAATCTCAGGATTCATAACAAGAACAGTGTTGAATAGAAGCATCATTTAAAAATGTAAATGCCATCAACACGAGGTTAGTTTTACTACCTTTTGCAATGCCTTTAATGATGGAAACTCTTGTAGGCCAGTCAAGAACTCTTTGGGCATTGTCCTTCACATCGAGATACTGCAATAAGCTCCCGTTTGTGACAAAATCATAGACGAGGAAACACTCTCCCCTTCCCCTTGAGCAGCAGAACCCTCTCAGAGCTATGAGATTTTCGTGATGCAGAAGTGTGAGCAATTTCAGACCTTTCAAGAATTCAGCCTCCTCAGTTTTGCAGCTCGTCTTGTTGATGCTTTTAATAGCAACAATGCTCCCATCTCGCAAGATGCCCTTATAGGTTGCAGCGAAATTGCTCTTCCCAAGCAAATTAACCTCTGAAAAGTACTGAGTCGCGCACTCCACCTCCTCCAGATTGAACCTAAAGCTCTGGGAGACCTCCTGAGAGAACCCAACACCACTCCTACCGTCAGCCAAAGGATCCCATCCATTGGAGTACTCGAGGCTGATGAGTGGGGAGGCACTCTTTCGAAACATTTCCTTTGGCTGGTCAGTGCTACACCGACTGTTTGAAACCTCAAGGGCACTGCCAATCTTTTGCTTCCTGCGACGGTACCACACAAAGGCAAATAGCCCACAGACCATCACACCAACTGCAACCACAACTATTCCGACAATGACAGTTCCACTGAAGGACTTTGGGGAGTTCAAGCAGCGAGAGGCATTGCAATTTGAGTTTAAGTTAGCCGACTCAGGAATCTGTTGTGGCCTGAATCCACGAGAATCAGGCCCGAAGGGTTCAGGTTTGTTCGGCATGAGGGGATCATCAGAATCACAAACTCCAAGCAAAGCAAATCCAACTCCACAAAGACCTTTATTGTTTCCGTACTGGAATCCTCCACTCAGCCGCCTTAAACCTTCATTTATATCATAGAACAATGTTCAAGTCAATAGAAACAGCTTAAGGTGCAACACGAGGACCGTACACAAAGAAAAAAGAGAACTTGGGTTTACCAGATGGGACATTGCCGGAAAGAGAGTTATTTCGAACATCAAGCACAGTCAACTGAGGGATCTGAGCTAGCTTGACAGGTATTGAACCAAATAGCCGATTAAAGCTCAAGTCCAATCGCGTCAACTGGGTTAGGTCTCCCAAGCTCGCGGGTATAGCGCCACTTAATTGATTGGATTGCAGAGCAAGAACACTAAGCTTCTTCAAACGCCCCAACTGGGTCGGTATACTCCCGGTAAGCTGGTTGTAGCACAGCTGCAAGACTGCAAACATGATGTATAAATGAAAAGGTAAGAAGTTTCACAATGAACTAAATCTAACTAGAGTTAAAACTAAAAGCATAAAGCCAATTTATCAGTTCTGAAAGAAATGGAAGACTCTAATACACCATTCAGCATTAATATATCCATATTCCACTATGCAAATTACATGGAATCTACACAAAAATTGCCGAAAAAGATAGAAACATGGAGTTAATGGAGACCTTTAGAAAGGATAGATACCAATGCTAGAACAAAGCAAAGCAGCTCTGACCCTACATATGTCAGCATCATTTTCTCGGGGGAACTTGACATTAAAGAGATTAGTTCCAAAACTTTAATGGCATCTCTGCGGCTAAGAGAAAATGTTGGAACAAAACCAATCTTGACAATTAATATGGCAACAGCATATGCCATCATACCATAACAACTTCATATGAAAGGGAGAATCAAATCAACCTGATTATAAATTAGTAAAAATATGGGAATATAACCTGAGTTTCTTGTAGTCAAAATGTTTAAAATATAAAGTCAATCATTGAAGCAAAATAAAAAAATAAAAAAATGAAATCTCGGAAGAAAAAAAATCCATCTTCTTCTTCTACTAAGCCAAAGAGTACGAAGAATGCAGACTGTTGGTGAACAAAATCAACATTTTTCCTGTCTACTTAAGACTTTATAGTGCAAACAAATATGGAGGCGAGTCAAAAACACAAGTGCAACGTCACCATTTTTCTCCTGTTGTCTCATCTCTTAGCCGGAAAGAAACAAGAAAAGGTGGGAGAAGAACTCACCTTGGAGGCTCGTCATGGTCCCAACCTCCACGGGAATGCTTCCGGAGAGATTGTTCACGTTGAGGTAGAGGTCGGACAGCTCGGTGAGGTTGGCGATTTCTCTCGGTATCTTCCCGCTGATGGCATTGTAGTGCAGGTAGAGCCCGGAGAGGCACTTGAGGCCCGCGACCGCCGGCGAGATGGAGCCCGTGAGCCCCTTCCCTTGCAGCGATATGTTCGCCACCTTCCCGTGCTCATTGCAGGCCACTCCCTCGAAGTTTCCTCGGCACGGGTCCCCTTCGCTGGTCCATGATGAGAGGATCCGGTCCTCCGGATCCAGAGCCGCCTTCACCTCCATCAGCGCCCTCACCTCCGGGTTCCCCCATGAGAGCTCGAGCTCCACGGCGAGAAGAAACAAGAGAACGAACCTGAAGACAGGAACTAACGCCATTGGCCTAGAACCACCGGAAAAGACCGGAGACTTGGTGGCTTCGCTATATCTCTCTCTCCAAAATCCGGTTTTTTTGAGGCCTTTGGAGTCGAAAATACAGGAGAAGGAAGAAAGGCGGCAGATTTCTCTGCTCTCTCACCCCCAAGTTTTGATTTTTATCATCGCAACACCAAAGCCAGGATAGAAGGGAAGAAAGCCAGGATCTTTCTCTATATTTTATCTCCAAAACTCGATCTTTTCACAGGTGTGGGAGCGATGAAAAGGAGAGAAAGGAGTCAAACCTCGCTGCCTTGGTTAGGGAGAGGAGGGGGAGCAGCCATAGTGGAAAAGGACAAGAGTGGGAAGGGAGAAAAGAGAGTGTGCTTTCTTTAATGAAAGAACCAACAGGGGACTCGAGTCTTGGAGAAATAGTGAATTGGAAATCAAATCAGATGGTGTCCACCATATTATTCCAAATTCCAAACAAGAGTTTCTAATGCTTGGAAGTCAACAAAAGTTTTTTTAAGGTTTGGTGGCTAACAATTAGTAGATCAAAATCTACCTTCTTGCAACCAAAAAAACAAAAACATCAATCCACTGTCTACAAACTTTGGAAAATGAGGTGCTGTTACAATTTCCAGCCTTTTATTTGTCCAAAAAATCTTTTCTGGGCTGACAACACTCAGCCTTCATCAGCTGCTCTTTCTTTTTGTCACCTTTTCCCAAGATAAGAAAAAGGATGACAATATAGTAACCTCTACCCCCTTGGTCGAGGAGTACCACAAGGCTACCCCTGGAAAGCTGCCATTGTGAGCTGTCCAACACAATAAAATGCCACTTATTTCAAATTTTGAATCCCCACACCATGGGCCATGCAATCTTATAATTGTTTATCATAATACTTTCAACCACCCACTGGAGCACCCAAGCAACAGTACCAACATGTCAAGTGAGGTACTGACTTGGTAGATAAGGTCTATCGTGAGGAAATCAGAAAGAGTTGTCTCATATATAAAAAGCATAGATGGAGAATAGTGCCAAGTGCAGAGCCAGCACAGACAGGTGTCGAGAGAAGGAAAAGAAGTCTGACACCTCAAGCCATTGCCATGGATGAGAGAGATCGGAAAGCGAACCTGACACCTCAAGCCATGCCCATGGTTTCCTCCGTGAGACTAGCTCGGAGTTGGGTTGATGTGATGGCTTGGCCATGGATACGTTCGGCTTCGGAGCTCTCAGTCAATGGATCGATGGATGGATGATGGAAGGTGTGCGGAAATCCGTAGGTGAAACCAACGGAAATCTGCCTTCAATTAGGAAGCATCATTTCATAGGCTCGATCTGTGGTTTCTAAAGTAAATGATATGATGATTTCACTGATCCCATATAGTGATTGAAACGATTTAAATCGACCAACATATTATAATTCATATGTCAACTCGATTTGACCTGTGAGTTCTTTGTAGCTGCTGACATTTATGATGAACCGAATCGATCAAGAATTTACCCGATCCAATTAATCGACTGAATCCGATATCGATAATTATGATAGGACACAGTAACTTTAGGCCTTCGGGAATCAATATGAATCCCCACCACAAAACACTTTCTGAATGAGACAAAGTAGGAGCTAAAAAGATGAGCATGACGAGCCGTGTGTGACTAAGATGGTAGATGTCAAAAGCCTAAAACATAGAGACATTTTAAATCTGTGGCTATGACATTGTTTAAAGAAAGCTTGAGGGCAGCGGAGATTATTAGTTTCTTTCGAAGAAAACTCTTTCTGACTCTCATCATCATCATCGTTTGAATCGATCTAAAAACTAATTCGATCAATAATTTTACGGTTTTAAATCGAATCAAAATTGAGATAAAAAAATATATATATTATTTTCAATATTATGATCGAGTCTAACATTTATATATTGGACTAACATTTCATTCAACTGAAGATGCTAAGTTGGATTTGATGATGTTGTCTCGCACACCTTTTTCCTCGAGATTCCGAGGCATCAAAGCTTTCGATTCCCAATGCCTATTTGGTCCAAATTCCATCCTTTCAGCCGATGGGTGAGTACTTGAAATCGACCCTTTACAACCATGCCAAAAGAGAAGAAAAAGCACCACCATCATGCAAAGCACTACTCCTCCTCTCGCCATACACGAACGAACGCGAAAGGAAAGGACACTCCCCACATGCCAGCGAACCCCCCTCCTCTCCCCGTCGTTTGAATTCACATCACATTACATGATGATTACCTACACATGTAACCTCGAGAACAGCACCAACATCAGCATGCATTGATTGATGGTAGCCTATTTATTGGAAGGAATCAATTGAATACTCGAATTGGGTGGGGGTTTGTCAAAATCTTGGACGCGGGGTTGGTTGGTTGGTCGACAGATTGAGTTGGGGGAGGGTATTCAATTAGGATTTAAAGAGACTGGTTAGGTAAGTGTGAAATGGGGAGGGAGGACGAGGACAAGCGTTGAAACAGGAGATGCAAATCATGCATCCAATCTTCTAGTATTCTCTTGTCTGAATTCAAATTGTTAGAATCGGTTTGGTTGGATGAGTTGGAAAGTAGACAAGAACCTAAATAAAATAAAATAAAACTTTCGATTAAAGTAATCTTATTTTCATTTCAATTAGGAATTACATAAGACAAATTTAATCCCTAAATATAATACTATTTGGATCATAAATGACACTAAAAAGGGGATGAATTATTGTTGTCATAAAATTACGTCAATTACAAAACTCATTTGATCAAATCCGTATCGAAAATATATTTAATATAAAAATATTTATAAAAATAATGAGCAGATAAATTAGTAAGTAAAATGAATCAAAAGTATAAACAAAAATGTAAATCAATTTATAGTTGTTCGATTAATCTCGATCTACATTCACTCCCGATTCCTTTTCACGAGGTCATAGGTTTTTACTGTCGATTTTCTTTCAACAAACGAAGATTAACAATCATCTTTATAACTCTTTTTCCTTCTCACAAGCTTGGAAGAGAACCTTGACACCTCTCTTTCACATAACCTCACTTCTTTTTTACAAAACTTCTATCTATAGGAGAAAGAGACTCAAAACTTTAAAAAGATTATAACACTTTTTACACAATGATTCTTTCCCCCTTTCTATTCTTTTTCTTGTTATCCCAAGTAAGAATAAATGGGATATTTATAGACCCAAAATGACTTCAAAAAATGGAGCCAAAATTCAAATCATCGGGATTTCGGGATACTGGTGATACCACTGCGTGCAGCCTAGTGTATTGATGGTACTACCACCTGGTTTAGATTATACCACCACCTGACACATTTTAGAAGATTGTATCTGGGTAATACCACTACCCGTCTAGGTGGTACCATCGTTGGGAAAATGTACACTCCATATGAACTTACACTATATCTGGTCTTCTGGAAAACGTACATTTTGTACATTCCAACTCATAAGCGGTTCCACCTCCTACTCTAGTAGTGTCATTGCTTGATCCGACTTTGGGTCACTAAATAGACCTCCCGTTAGGCTGAAATCAGCCTCGACTTAGACCCAATGGATCCCTAATTGAGTTGAGATGGTTACGCCTAAAATCAACTCAATTACAATCTAAACTACTTCGATCAAGACATGACCAAACTATAAGACAATAGTACTCTGTTGTTCAGCATATCATTGGTTCATCTGACACTTCGTCCAAATTTGCGGTACATTGTCTTCTCTTTTAGCGTATTGATAGCAGATAAGATTTCCTCAACTATATGAGGATATCTTTCTACTCTGCTAAGGGAAATCCTCTAATCTGTTAAGGGAAATCTTCCTCCTAACTTGTATAAATAGGAGAGGGACATGTGAATACAATCAAGCTTCTTCAGTAATTTCCTTTCTATCTCTTTTCTAACATGGTATCAGAGCCTTCTCCCTTACGAATGTAGGCGGCTCTACTGAAGCCTTCTGTTGCTCCTCTGGATGTCGGTGTGGAAGCCGGAAGGACTGGTGTTAACTTCCTTCCTCCACCGCAAAAGACCGGTGATTCCTCTCTCGCTACCTCCTCCTCTTTCCTGTTCGGCTGGAAAGGGCAGCGCCGCTGCTTACCTCTCCTCCGGCACCTGCGGGCTTCTTCTCCTGCCTCTCCGACTCCGTCACTCGCTGCCTCTCGGAGCACCGCAGTTGGTCCGACCTCGTTGACCGCTCGGCCACCTCCCGCCCTCACAAGAACCTCGCCTACACTATCGTGGTGGTCGTCGTCCTCGCAATTGCCCCTCGACCAATGACCTCTCCTCCTCGTTCCCGCATCTCGCTCGAGCGAGAAGTGTCGTTGCCGCCATCCTTGCCGCACAGCCATCACTACTTTCCTGTGGGAGCAGGAATGATTGCAGTTCTTGCAGCAGCAACCGCTTCCATCTGTCACTGCATCTTGCTTCCTCTGTCGCAGTAGCTTAAGCTGTATCTGCTGCTGCTGCCGCTTCCTGCATTGAGGCCGATGGAGCTTTAGCAGATTTCTCATAAATTTCTCCTGTTGCAGCATCGCTATAGATTTCTTTAACATCGCTGCAGCATCACTGCAGCTTTCTCATCGTTGTAGTTTGTGAGTTGCCGTCATAGCGACCACCGCGGCAGCTTCCTCTACTGTGGTCACTTCTAGGCTCCCCGCAGCAGCTTCCTCTACTGCAGCAATTTCCTTGCCGCAACAAGCTTTAGCAGCTGCATATTTTTCTACCTAATTGCTGCAGATTTCTCGCGCATCGTTGCAGCCTCCTCGTGCATCACTGTAGCCTCTTCTATAGTGCATCATTGCAGCCTCCTCTGCAGTGCATCGCTGCAGCTTTTTCTGCAGTGCTTCGCTGCAGCTTCCTCGTGCACCACCAACCATCGCTGCCCTCCAGTAGTTTCCTTTGCTGCTCTTCTCCTCCTCCCTCCCTCCTATATCTTTACACCTTTATCTTCTGTAAGGATCGCTAAAAAAAAAAAAAACAAAAAAACAAAAAAAATAGAAAAAAAACCATCACAAAATGTCTGGGATGTCTTTATGTTCCTCTTCTGATATTCATGTTACTATTTCTGTAGGGATTCTGAGCACTTCTCCTACAGGGCTTATCTTTATCAATGCTGCCATGCTAATCCCTTTCAAATTATCAAAGGGTGACAACTATGCATCATAGCAGACATAATTTTCTAATCTCTTATTTGGATACGACTTGCTCGGCTACGTTGACGGCTCCTTCAGTTGTCCGCCAGCCATGATCAACATCCCCAAGAACCCAGTCCTGTACCGAATCCAACTCACAAATTATGGATGCGTCAGGATCGTCTTATCCTCCAAGCTATTCAAGCCTCAGTTGCTGGGTCCGTTGCTCCATTGATTTCTACATGTGTGACTGCTGCCGATGCATGGTCTAAACTGTAAACAACCTTGGCGAATCATTCGCGTACTCGCAAGCTCAGTCTTCTATCCAAGTTAATAGTGACCAAACAAGAGGGAAGTACTATCACTGATTATTTACAAAATATCAAAGTTATCATCGATAACTTGACTTTGATAGGTCATTTCCTATGTGACGAGGAGATCATCATCCATACCCTAAATGATCTTAAAGACGACTACAAGGAATTGACGACTGCAATTTGGGCATGCGACTCGTTAGTCTCTTTTGAAGAACTCTATGGCAAGTTGACTGATTACAAGATGTATTTGAAGCGTGCAGATAAACTACCCGAACCGTCTATCACACCTCAAGTCAGTTATAAGTCTAAGAGAAAAAACACTCGATACCCTCTGAACATCACCAAAGGTATTCATAATCTTATGAGTCCAATGCAACACCCCTCTTATCCCCCTAATCATAACTTCTCGCAAAGCGACAACTCCAATACTCATCCGCCTTAGCATCCTGCCCCTTCAAGCCAATAACGACAGGTCGTCTGCTAGTTGTGTGATAAAATCGGATACTCCGCTAAAGTTTATCGGTCTCGACCCCGTCTTCTTGCTTCGTCACACTAGCCTCAAGCAAATCTCCTCACTTCTCTGACAACTAGTCAGCCCAATTGGATTGTGGACTCTAGAGTCTCCTATCACATCACCTCTGATCTTCAGAATTCGTCTCTCTATAATCCCTATGGTGGCGATGAAGATATCATCATCGGTGACGGTAAAAGCCTTCCTATAACTCATACTGGTTCCACAATACTTACTTCTGATACTACCACATTTACACTCGATGATGTTTTATGCACCCCTAATATTAAACGCAACTTTATTTCTGTTTCTCAATTTTATAAAAATAACAATACATTAATTGAATTCTTTCTTGATTCCTTTCTTGTTAAGGACTTGAGCACGAGGGCATCCTTAAATCAGGGCCCGAATAGAAGCAACATTTATGAATGGCCGTCAACCCCACAAATAACCCAGCCCACTGTTCATTCTTCCGTTGCGGCTCCAGTTGATGTGTGGCATCATCATCTTGGTCATCCCTCATCCCTTATTCAGTAAAAATTACTTTCTTATTTCTCTCTTCCTATTTTTAAATCGCATGGTTCTATACCGCATTGTGATGCATATCTCAATAATAAAAGTAATCGACAACCATTTGACTCATCCTCCATTTCCACATCTAAACCATTTGAAATTATTTATATAGATGTTTGGGGCTTTGCCCCTATCTTATCTTTTGATAAATTCAAATTTTATGTCATTTTTGTAGATCATTTCACTAAGTACACATGGTTATATTCTCTTCACTATAAATCTAATATTTTGACCATCTTTCTCACTTTTCAAAAGTTGGTCGAAAACCACTTTCAGTCTACCATCAAAATGGTTTACTCTAATGGTAGCGGTGAGTATCAAGCCCTGGCGGCCTATCTCTCAATTGGTAGTATCCAACACCTCAAGTCTCCTTTGCATACTCCTCAACTTGTTGTCTTCGCCAAACGCAAACATCGGTATATAGTAGAAATTGGGCTCACACTTCTTCATCGGGCCTCCATGCCTTCAAACTTTTGGACGACGACCTTTCAAATTGCCGTGTATCTTATTAATAGAATGCATATGCCAGTCCTACAATACCAGTCTCCCTTTGACACACTATTTCACAAACCCCAAACCTTCATAAACTTAGAGTATTTGATTGTCTATGTTATCCATAGTTGTGTCCCTATGCCTCTCACAAGTTAACATCATGATCTAATCCTTGCGTTTTTATAGGTTACTCTCTTGAACATAATGCTTTCCACTGTTATAATCTCCATACTCACAAAATTTTTATATCATGTCACGTTATTTTTACTGAGTCTGTCTTTCTTTTTTATAACCATACCTCTCCTACTATGCAGACCATCTCATTAACCATTTCTCATTGGGGTATATCTCTGATCCAACCGAATGAGCCTCCCATGACATTGTCCAGTTCCTCCTCTCATAATCCACACTATTTCACTCCTTTGGTTTAGCAATTGCTCATTCCTACTCCACTTCTCTCTTCTCCGACTATTGGGGTACTCGGTTCAGGATCACAATCGTTATCTTTACCTCCTTCTCGGCCAAGTGACCTTGACGTACCTCCACCTGACCCGGCCTTTGTCAATGACTCTCAACCGCTTCTTCCAACAACACAGCCTCACGATCCCGTAGTCTCCAACCATCCTATGACCACACATTCTAAGAGTGGTATTTTCAAATTACGTTGGATCCTTGATCTTCATGCCATCGTGGACCCCTCATCCACCACAGTTGAACCTATCACCTTCACTCAAGCCCAAAAATCTCCGTATTGGCATACCGCCATGTATGAGGAATATAATGCCCTCATCCATAACTCAACATGGGATCTAGTACCCCTTCATTATACACAAAGCATCATCGGGTGTAAGTGGATTTTTCGAGTTAAGCGAAACCCTGATGGCTCTATTGCTCGATATAAGGCAATTATATCCGTCTTGTCGCCAAAGAGTTTCAACAAAGACTTGGAGTTGATTTCACTGAGATATTTAGTCCTGTTGTTAAGCCCACTATAATCAAACTTATCGTGAGTCTCGCCACCACTAAGGGTTGGCTATTATGTCAATTGGATGTTAATAATATCTTTTTACAAGAGACTCTAATTGAAGATGTTTTTATGCAACAACCTCCTGGTTTCACTCATCCTCGGTATCCAAGGTATGTCTGCAAACTTCAAAAAGCTATTTATGGACTTCGTCAAGCTCCAAGAGCTTGGTACACTAAACTTGGCCTTTTTTGTTACTTCAGTTGGCTTTCTCAACTCCAAATCTGATTCCTCGTTAATTTTTAGACAACACCATAGCGACACGATATATATTATGGTCTATGTGGATGACATCATTGTCACAGGCAACAACCTCGTAGAAATCCAAGCATTCATCAAATTGTTGGTAGATCGATTCTCGCTCAAAGATCAAAGACCCTTGAACTACTTTCTAGGTGTAGAGGCTACATTCACATCTTTCGGTCTCTTTCTGTCACAAAGAAAGTACATTCAAGATTTATTATCCAAAACAAATATGTAGGACGCAAATGTGGTCACAACTCCTCTATCTACTAGTGGTTCTCTCAAATTATCTAATAGAAGTCCTACTACAGAACCCACTCAATACCGACAAGTCATTGGTTCCCTACAATATTTGGCTCTCACCCGTCCTGACATCTCATTTGCAGTTAACAAATTATTACAGTTTATACGGAGGTCGTCTACTATGTAGTGGTTTGCAGTCAAACGAGTCCTATGATATCTTAAGGGAACTCTCAATCATGGTGTCTTTCTTCGTAAATAGTCTCCACTTCAGCTTCATGCCTTTATCGATGCTAATTGGGCAGGTAATTTTGATGATCGAATATCCACATCAGGGTATATTATCTTCCTTGGCGCTAATCCAATCAATTGGAGTTCTAAGAAGCAAAAGACAATTGCACAATCTACAACGGAAGTTGAATATTGTGCCATCGCCATTGCCACTATAGAACTCAATTGGGTCACAAATCTGCTCAAAGAACTCAACATCAACTTTACTCCTACAATATATTGTGACAATGTCAGAGTTACCTATCTATGCACTAATCTGGTGTTCCACTCCCACATGAAACATATTGCTATCGACTTCCATTTTATGCGAGATCAAGTTATCAACTACGAGTTTCTCATATATATTCGATTGATCAGTTAGCCGACTCACTCACGAAGCCTCTCGCTCGCCACCTTTTTGTATTACATCGGTCCAAGATTAGCGTCCTTGATAGGAGCACTATATTGTGGGGGCATGATAGCAGATAAAATTTCCTCAACTATATGAGGATATATCTCTACTCTATTGAGGGAAATCCTTTAATCTGTTGAGGGAAATCATTCCTCTTAACTTGTATAAATAGGAGAGGGACATGTGAATACAATCAAGCTTCTTCAGTAATTTTCTTTTTATTTCTTTTCTAACACATATTACATGATTGACATGTTGACCTCCGATAACATTCGATCTTCTTGGCGCAGTATTCGATCCTTTTGACCTGATGTCCGAACACATGACATAAAATGATTTATCTTTCCATGATCGAAAGTAATCTTGTGTCACTTAAACGTTGATTAGTTTATAATTTCATCAATTGATTTTATTATTATCAAAATTTAAGATTCTAACAAATACTTATTTGATGCTACATCTATTTGAATATATAATCATATACACTTAAATCATTTTATAATTAGAATAATATAAATGTTAGTGTTGAAATTAGTCGTTGATTCATGTCAAGGTGATGCGATATAAGTAGTAGCCTATCAATATGATTTACCATATTATGGAGTATGGGGCGTAGATTGTGTCTAAGGCGTCACACATTTTGGTCGTTTACGGCACGAGCATGGGAAGCTGTGTTAGAGCATTGGTGTGTGCTTACGTCTAGTTACAGAGCATGGCATGGTAGGTAAGAGATTATATCATATACTTGAGATGTCACGATCGTCATAAATATGTATCATACTTGTTTTATTTAATGATATGATGAACTAAGAAGTCACATATTTTGAGCTAATGATATAGTTAATATTTTTGGTTAATCATTTTCGTGACATGTAAAGCCCAATCAATCAAAAGGGTCATATAAGCATGAGTCAAAGTATAAAATATTCTTTATTACTAAGGTATTTCTCTAGTCTTACTATAACATTTAACATAAACATTCATCTCTCGCAAGATCTGGTTGGTAGAACGCAATGCCTCATAGGAAGTGGTCTCGATTAGCTCAACTTCATTCGATAATCAATTTTACACTAACAATAGCCATATATATATTATTAAATATTAAATAAAATAAAATAATAAAAAAATGATCATAGAAATATAAATTTAATTAGATTGGGTAAATATGTAGTAAAAAATTAATTTAATACTATCATGATTTTATATTAACAATAGTAATATATATTATTAAATATATATGATTTTATAAATATGTAGTAAAAATAATAATTTAATACTATCATCGTTTAATAATATAATGATCCCAAATAATATATCCATAAATATCATCTCATTCCAATCATAAACCCACTAAATTCATAGTTCATAACCCGAACTTGAATCTACCTATTTGTCCACCAATTTTGAATTCGAATCAGACTCAAATGTCTATTTTTGTTCCTCAATCAGAGACTATCAAAACATAGTTTGTGTATGTATGTATGATAGACCTGAATAAAAAAAAAAAGAAAAATAGGAAATCCGATCCTCTACCGTCCGTATGCTTCTTTCAACTCCTTGGAAAGCCCAAAGCCTCATGGAAGTGTTTGGGCTACGAGTCTAAAGCAATCCTATAGATCGCCATTAATCTAAAGACAGGAGGAGATAAAAGCGAGGGGCCATGAAGAACTAAGCTTTCTCATCCACACGCATCTCTCTCGCAAACCTCATCGTAGCTATTAAGAAGTTTGAACATTCATAGCAATATGGCTTGTAATCATTTACTTTCCTTTTTGCATTATTTGGATATAATAAATCTCAACAAAATTAGTTTCCATACTGTAATACTGCTCTTATAGGGGGCAACCAAATGTGACCCAAACCCGACCCGACCCGACCCAAATCCGCCCGAATTGGATCAAAATAAGGATCCGACCCGTGCCCGTTTCTTTACTAACGCTTCTTCCTCCCGTCACCTCGGTTCGATCTTAGTTCTCGAGCTTTCCCGAATCGTCTCGGTCCGGTACCGACGTTAGGGTTTGGAGATCGATTCGACGCCCATGGATCCGCCAGGGAAGCGGAGACCCCCAGGGGAAGACGACGACTTGGAGGCGGAGGCGATCAAGAGGCAGCGGATATCTGATGGCGAAGAGGACGAAGAGGGCGGAGGCGAGGAAGGGACCGACGCTGCTGCTCTCCCCGGCCTCGCTGTCTACAAGGACGACGATGACGAGGAGGAGGAGGGGGCGGGCCGTCGAGAGCAGTGGATGGGACAAGAGAACGATCGTGGGGAAACTATTGAAAATGGCGGTGGTCAAGTTAGAGTGGGGGCTGGGGATGAGGAAGTGATGGAGGCGTTGCATCAGAAGGATGCTTCTCGCCCTCCAGCTCCAGTAAGGCAGCAGCGACAGGTCGAGCGCCGGAGGGACTGCCCATATCTTGATACCGTGAACCGTCAGGTTATCTCTCCTCATCAATTCTCACATGAGAAAATCTTTATGGAGAAAATGGATTCTCGAGTCTTGTTTATAGGGATACGGAAATATCGATACTTACACTCGAAATTATGAAACTTTACTTGAGAGTGACCGAAATGAAGGCCAAGACGAAGTCATTGTGTTTGAAAAGCAGCTTGGTTTTGCGATAGGGCGTTATTAAGTTTCATTTGGATATATGTTCCTGTCCTAGACTTTAGTTTCTCATTTTTGGGTTTCAGATGGTTTTGATTCTGAAGTTCAACTGAAACAAAGTGGAACCTGTCTACTAGGGCTTCGAACGAGATGCTTTTTGTTTGTCATCTTTCTTTTTCTTAAGCTTTTGATAAGCAATTTTGAGAACTTATTACAATCTAACCACTCCCTGAAATCTTACTCTGAAGATCTGATCTATTTGGGTACACAATGAACCAAAACGTGCTACATATCTGAAAACAAACTTATTTCTTTGCTTCGTTTCTATAGCTTGTTAGAAGTGGCATACGAGTTAAATATTTTATGCAAACTTCACATAACTAACTCGTCTGAAAGTTCTCGATGATTATTCTGACTAGTGTATGCTGACTTTTATGCATACAAATTAGGGAGTGGGAGATTTTGATCTATGTGAAAGTTTTTCGCGGAATGCATCTTTAACTGACATAAGGTTCGATGATAGTAAATGGTAATTGGGTGATGCAACAGGCTTGTTATCATAGTTGTTTGTAATGATAATTCTGTATATAATGCTAATTCAGACCTAAAATTACCAGAACTACATGTGACTAGATTATGAGAATGTAAATGACTAAAAATGAGTATTTGGGCTTATATTATGGATCATTTGTTTTTTTTCTAATTTATAAATTTTAGATCACAAATCATAGATATGGATAAAGAATTACTAAAGCCATCAGTTGATCCCAATGACATGTTTATATTTTGGATGCTATGCGTCTCTTTTGATTATAACTTCAGGAGAGAAGAGAAAGGAAAAGAAGGGAACAAAAGAGAAGGGAAAAGATGTTAAGGCAATGACAGAATACGAGGAGAGAATATTAGACCAGACAAGGAGAGAATATTAGACCAATTTCTTGTCCTGTGTTTGAAACAATAGGAAAGAAGAGAAAGGATCAGTTGAAATTCTCCCTCTTTCTCTCCAAATCTCTCCACTTGAGAATACAAAATAAAATGGGTCTAGAAAGTAGTTAGTAGTGATTTAAAAAGCGCTAGGCACTAAGGTCGCAAAATGCCCAAGACGCTTTGAAATATTAAAATATAAAAATATATATTATAATTGATAAATATGATTATATAAATAAAAATATGACATTAAATTACTGTTAACAGTAGTTAGAGGGGGGGGGGGGGGGGGGGGGGAGAACTATTAAGAGGAGGGTGAGAAATAGTCACCAGTAGTGGAACTTTTGGACGACAGTGGCGGCGGTGGAGGAAGCTGTGGACGGCAGCAGTGGCAACGCAGAAGCTGCAGACGACAGCAGCAACAGTGGAAGTTGCGGTGGTGGAGGAAGTTGTGGTCCTCTCCCTCGATGGTGGAAGGAGTTGCACATGAAAGCAACGACGACAGAAGGAAGCTGCGGACGAAGGCTATGCCGTCGGACCTGTCCATTGACGACAGAGGAAGCCTCAGTCCGCTGCGTTTGCGGCAGAAAGCGTTGGCGACGGAGGCAGAAGTTGCACTAGGGTTGATGGCTCAAGGTCGCATGGGGGAGCGGGGGATGGCTTTTGTGGGTAAGAAAGTGGCTAGTTAGTTCAATTAAACCAACTAGCCATTGTTGAACCGAACTAGACCTAAAAGTCTGGTTTGGTTGCTTCATTTGAACTGGGCGCTCGCCTGAGGTGACAAAGAAATTGAAGTTTTGATGTTATGGAGTGCTTCATATGGTTTGTCATGTCCAATTACATTGATAAGTGTTCTTTGCTTGTTGACATTTGATTTGGATAAATATACTCCACATTACAAATTTCACATTTTTATTTGTGATGTGAATTGTGATTTAATAATCATATTTTGGTCATCTATTAGCACGTAGGTTGCTTTGTATCTGATCATTGTAATTTTTGTTTTATACGTAATGCAGGTCTTGGATTTTGATTTTGAGAAGTTCTGTTCCATCTCTCTCTCAAACTTAAATGTTTATGCGTGCTTGGTTTGTGGAAAGTACTACCAAGGAAGAGGTCTGAATTCTCATGCACATACACATAGTCTTGAAGCAGGTCACCATGTATATATTAATCTTCAAACGGAGAAAGTTTATTGCCTTCCTGATGGATATGAGATAGATGATCCATCATTAGATGATATTCGGCATGTTCTAAATCCTAGGTATGTGTACTGTTACATACAACTCTTGCTTCTTTGCTTTAGATGTTATAGTATGGATTCAGCAGGGATTTATGCTTTGATCCAGTAGAATTTTGAAACCTGCCCCCTCTTGTTTTAAGAAACTTGAATATTTTGATACCCTTTTCTAGGATCCAAAGGGCAGTCAGCAATGGTTATAACATTTTCCCTGTATTGGTATTGACTCTGACTTGATTCAGGTTACAGTCAGCTAAATTGCTGTTTAATTGGATTCCAAGACCTACTCATATAAAGACATTAGTGTAACAGTTCGCTCAGCTACCTTTTGATTGAACCTATATACCAACTCAAAAATGAAAACATATTGTATCTGGCTCTTGCTACTAGTACACCACCCCCCAATTTTTCCGGAGAAAGTGGATCAATGAGGAACAATATTGTCATAACAGAAGCCTTAGATGATCTCATGGATGATTTTGGGATTAATTTGAGTTTTATTATCGTGTCAATTTTTGTCTTTTTTCTATATCAGATGTTATGGAAATTTTCTTGTACTTAGGCCAACTTTGTAAGGTTTTTTCATTCAGGTTTTCAAGAGAACAAGTTCTGCACCTTGATGAAAACAGGCAATGGTCGAGAGCACTGGATGGGTCCAACTATCCTCCTGGAATGGTAAGTTCCACCTGCATACATGCAGCATTTTAAGACCATGCTGTATCATTAATATGGTTAGGTTTTGGAAAGAGACGACAGCTTGTAGTTCTGTTTGTAGTTGATTTGAATGAATGCAGTTAAAAGAGGGTTTGTTGGTATGCATTTTTCTAGTATGTATGTCTGTATAAGGGGTGAAAAGTTGCTCGGGTTCTAGAATCTTTAATGATCATCACTATGTATTCATTGTTAACACTTTGTTTAGATGGAATCCTTTGGTGGCTCTACAAGACAATCTGCTTAGTTATCTAATTGTTTGCTGCATATAGTACAAAATGCAACAAAAGCTGTATGTTCCTTGTTTAAGGCTTATATCCCTGAAAGCAAGTGCCATGATATAAGTTCTTATGCTGTTACAACTATATTTTGCTATTGGCACTTTCTTCAGAATTAGTACATCAGCTATGATCATCAATTTCATGTATTGATCAGTCTTTTCCTTGCTTTTAGGTGGGTCTCAACAATATTAAGGAGACTGATTTTGTGAATGTCACAATTCAGTCCTTAATGAGAGTGACTCCTCTGAGGAACTTTTTCCTGATCCCTGAAAATTATCAGCACAGTAAATCTCCACTTGTTCAACGGTTTGGAGAACTTACACGAAAAATTTGGCATGCAAGGAACTTTAAGGGACAGGTTGATCATCTTTTTCTGTATGTTGCTATTTTCATTGTTGGCAATGCTCCTCAGTGATTATTCCATTTCAGGTCAGCCCCCATGAGTTTCTACAGGCTGTTATGAAAGCTAGTAACAAGCGGTTCCAAATTGGTGTTCAGTCAGATCCTGTTGAATTTATATCCTGGCTGTTAAACACGTTGCATGCACAACTTAGACATTCAAAGAAAAAGGATCGAAGCATAATTTACGACTGCTTTCAGGTTTTTCCTCACATAAATCATTTGTTTGTGTTTTTCCTTTGCTATCTGTAATGCTGATTACTCTGGAATGCAGGGTGAATTGGAGGTTGTGAAAGAGATCCAGAAGAAACCTCTTATTGAGAAGAATGATAATGATGATGAGGAGAACAAGGTACTTGTTGCAGAGGGTGGGTCATCAAATGACAGTGTTGTGAGGGAAACATCTAAAGTGCCATTTCTAATGCTTGGTCTTGACTTGCCACCACCTCCTCTTTTTAAGGATGCAATGGAGAAAAACATTATACCTCAGGTATGTATTTAAATGCCTCTGCTTGTCTTTGTCTTGAGTCTTATATAAAGACATTCATGGTCTAGATTGCCACTTACTGCTAATCGAATGCAATTCTTCTGAACCTTACAGAATCTCATTCATTCTTTTGAATGTTGAAGTGATATTTTAAATTCTTTTATAGTATCCTGTTCTTTTCTTTTGAGCGAAAAAGGAAATACTTTTAGAGGGTTATCATAGGAATATATTCTAAAAGATATGCTGTCCTGATTGACTCTAATATTAGTCGAATCTTCTGAGAGTGCTATATGTTCTTTCGACTATACCAATGTCCAGCAAAACTGTTTATATATTAGAAAAGCTAAGGGGTTTGACTGCCACATTAGTTATGTCTGAGAAGGTCCAATATAGAGATGAGCAAATCATATCACATAATCATTAGGTTTGCAGCACCCATAGCATGCAGAAATTCAATGGGAAGATGTTAGTATGATGTTCTAATGCTAGTGCATAATAGGTTTTGCAGTTCTGTTGCTAATAATTTCTGAACAAAGCACAATTATTTCCCTCTTTTGTGTAATGCAGTTGGCACTTTTATTCTGATAGTTCTTGGCCATAAGTTTTGAAATTGTTGATTTAGTTTATTGAGTAATTCATTTTGAATTTGCTTCTGAAATCTTCTGAAATGAAATTGTTAGTGGAATTAACTGATGGCATGTCAAATTTGGTGATGAGTTTACTTAGGTACAAGCAGAAGATTGTTTGTTTAATTGTGATGGTTGGACTAGATGTTATGGGAGTTCCTTTTCTTTTGGATTGTCTTGGATAGGCTATTCTCTTTATTTTGGTTCAGTTTCTAGGGGCCTAATTGGAGTAAATTATAATAAGCTAATAGCTGTTATTCCTAAAGGGTATTTGGGAGAGTGGGTCTTTTTCGTCTCAGAAAAAAGCATTTATTTTGTGGACGAAAGCAAGGAAATTTGAATTGTTTCATGATTATCCTGGCTCGAATGTCTGTTCCATTCATAAAGCTTAGTTTTTCCTTTCCGGATCATCAAGTTTAGACCGGATACTTTTTGTTAGTTTCCTAGTTAGTTTCCTGTTACAGGATGAATGGAGGAAACCTATTCTGCTATTGCTTTGTGTAGGTTCCCCTCTTCAACATATTGAAGAAGTTTGATGGTGAGACTGTAACAGAGGTTGTGCGGCCTTGCATAGCAAGGATGAGATATCGTGTCACCAGACTGCCAAAGTATTTTATTCTTCACATGCGTCGATTTACAAAAAACAACTTCTTCGTAGAAAAGAACCCTACACTTGGTATACTATGTCTCTTTGTATATGAGATGTTCTATGTTTTTAGTCATTATTTGTTTGTTGATACTCTCCTCTTTCAGTGAACTTTCCTGTGAAGAATCTTGAATTGAAGGATTATATTCCATTACCGCCACCAAAGGTCAAGAAGAAGTTAAGGTCAAAATATGATCTTATTGCAAATATAGTTCATGATGGCAAACCAGGAGAAGGGTGTTACCGAGTTTTTGTGCAGCGTAAATCGGAAGAACTCTGGTACGTTTGTTATTGAAGTTGAGTGTTTCAGTGTTATCTGAATGCACGCCGACCACTGTTTTCCTTTTGGTATTGTTGCCTGTATGCATGCTGACCATTGTGTTCCTTCAGGTTTGAGATGCAGGACCTCCATGTCAACGAAACTCTTCCTCAAATGGTTGCTCTATCTGAAGCTTATATGCAAATATATGAACAGCAAGAGTGACTACCGAGTCAATTTTTTGTTTGGTCTTGAGATAGGCTGGAAAGTTAGCACGAGAAGCTCCTAAACTCTCGCATTATGAATGATATGATCAACTGGCCTATCTATGTATTCAGCAGTAGCTTTGTACCCATTTGTGGCTGGTACTTGGGGCCAAGAAGAATGTGCTGATCATGTACCAGTGGACCTTTTTCCCTGGTTCAACTCATGCTTCTGGCGGTTGAGAGCAAACTGCTGCAGCTGTTCTTAAGCGGACGATCCATATTTCAGAATTTTTTTGTGTTTATTGTCTGCCAAAATGGTAAATGAAAACTATATTTCGATGATGCAGGCAAAATTGTTTCAAAAGAGTAATCAGCAGCCTCATTAGAATGGAAGCAAAAAGAATTCATAGTCTGTAAAAGTGGTGATTGAGAGCCTTGCTAAAGCCCAGACGTTGTATGTTTCAACTGATTTCTGTCGTCAATTTCTTCTATGATAATGGAAAATATTTCCAACTTCCTCTAGAAGTACTCTTATTTGTAGTTGGAGTTGCAATCAAGCAAACAAGCAATAGTGTAATAAGGGGCATAAGAATTCATGACCTGATTCAGTCTACAGGATATTACACGTAATTGGTTGGATGTTTCCAAATAAAATGACATGTACCAACGCGTCCTCTACCCAAAAAACTCAATTTCAGATACAAAGGTGTCTTAAGATAACCTGCATAGGCAATGCAAGTCACATTATCGAGCAGCAAAACAAAGAATTGTCCATCACAAAATAATGAGAAATTTAGAGAGGCTTCTCTGCAGACCGGGGATTAGAACTTCACTCTACTCTTTTTGGGAGGTCCCATTTCAATGCTTTGTAAACCTCTGTAAAACATCGAAGTAGTCGGGGAATGTCTTCCTAGTGCAACCTGGGTCTCTGATTGTGACAGGAACATCGGCACAAGCAGCTATCGAGAATGCCATTGCCATCCTGTGATCATCGTACGTGTCAATCGCTGTTATATTCAACTTTTCTGGGGGAGTAATGATACAAAAGTCAGGGCCTTCCTCCACCGTTGCTCCGAGCTAGTTCATCACATACAGAGCAAGAAGAATTGTCAGGAAATGAAACAAGATGACTGAGTTACACAGAAGATCAAACTTTACCAACCTTTCTAAGTTCTGTACAAATGGCTACCATCCTTTCAGTCTCCTTAACTCTCCATGAAGCCACTGAAACCAGAAAATAAGGGTGAATTGTTTTCAGGTCAAACAAGTAATGCAGTATATCTGCCAGACACCACCGTATAGACTACTACATTTAGTTCTTCCTGTCGAAAGAGAATATACAGCAAAAACTGAAACTAACCATCTCTTATGGCTGTAGGGCCATCAGCAAATAGTGCGACAACAGCAAGGGTCATGGCAACATCAGGCATCTTATTCATATTGACATCAATTCCACGCAAATGTCCCTTCTTGGAAGGATCCCGTGGTGGACCAGTAACAGTCACACTATTTTCAGTCCATGACACTTTTGCTCCCATTTTCTCAAGAACTTCAGCAAATTTCACATCTCCCTGCATTTACGGTAAAAGGAAAAGTTGAGCAAATAAATAAATAAATAAAACAAAAGCTACATGCTTCAAGATCATGAAATTTTGTGGAGCAAGAATTACCTGTAGACTGCTTGTACCACAACCTTCCACAGTGACAGTGCCACCAGTGACTGCAGCACCTGCTAAGAAATAACTAGCACTTGATGCGTCACCTTCGACGTATGCATTTCCAGGAGACCTATGGAACAGAAGTATACTAAATAATGTAATCTTTATAAACTTAGCAAGTGGCATTACCATCATCAATATTCCAATCGAAAACTTACTTGTATTTTTGAGCACCCTTGATATAGAATCTATCCCAATTATCGGAATGTTCAACCTTAACTCCAAAACGTTCCATCAATTTCAAAGTCATTTCTACATATGGAATGGAGATAAGCTTATCAATGATCTCAATCTCCACATTCCCAAGAGCCAAGGGAGCTGCCATGAGCAAAGCAGTCAAGTACTGGCTGCTAATGGATCCAGAAAGTTTCACCTGAACAAAGTGATGCATAAACAAAAAGAAAAGTCAATATCAGCAAAGTAAATATGTGAATCCAAGGTATATAAACATAATCCAGAAACATATAGGTTAAGTTGTGTGTCCCAAAGCAAAAGAAAAAGACCCAAACCAATATTATTGCACAGATAAAGATTCAGTAGATGTATTCTTGGTCCTCCAATAGCTTGTTATAAGAGATGTATGCATCCTTGCATTGCACCAAATGATTTCAAGTCACAGTGGCCCATACAATCAAATTGATACTAATAAAACTTATGCAAGCTATATTGATTAGACATAAAAAATAATTGATCATTAAGATCTTCCCCATTCCACCCAAATATAACCTTGTTAACTAGCAGAGGTAACCATAATAAAACACAATCATAATAAGTTGGCCCGTATATGTCCTCATTGGCTGTGTTATCATAGTGAACATTCCTCTTATAACGCCTATGCTTTTCCCTGTTACACATGTTCAGAATTTGCTTAATTTTACAGATTGCTTGGATAAAGAATAAGCTCTTACCTCCAACCTTCTCTCTGCTTCTATTTTCATGAGCAAGCACAAGCTCTTAGTGTAGAACTAGTAAGTCAAAAGCAAATAATTCTTCTGCATTTCAGGTGGATTAACCAGATTTTGGTATAAAGAAAAAAAAGATATATAATGACTGATACACTCCACGATTTCTTGAGTGTGCTATTAGCACCAAGTACTAGAAGTATGTTTACTCCATTTAGAAAAAAAAAAAAAGAGTATTAGCAAGATGTAACGTCCTTTTGTCATTTTCTTACAAAGCAAAATTAACTACGCACTGGCTCCTGAATAAGCAATTATTCTACTCGGCCAAAGGTTACGATGCTTATGTACTTGAGGAAGAAGACAAAAGAAAAGGTGATACATATTAGAATCCCAAACTAGTAACAGGATAAAAGGTAGTAAAGAGAGACTAACCTTTCCCCCTGGAAGACCACCCATTGCATTTACACGAACAGGAGGGCAATTGGTGCCCATGAAACAATCAACATCTGCACCAAGCTGTTTCAGACCAGTAACCAAATCTCCTATAGGTCTTTCCCTCATTCTTGGGACCCCATCAAGTACGTAGCTGAAACATCAAACAATAAAAGTTTAAAATACAGTATAATTAAATGTACCAAGATGAAGACACCTAATTCAGACAGTAAATAATAGTAGACCTTGCATTTCCACCAGCGGCTGTGACAGCTGCTGTCAATGGCCGCATTGCAGTCCCTGCATTTCCCAAGAAGAGCTCAACTTCTTGTTTAGAATCTTTACCCACCGGGAATTGGCCACCGCATCCTCCAACTGTTGCTCTCTTAGTTGCAACATCATCTTCCACGGAAAGGCCAAGGGTTCTCAAAGCAGCAAGCATATAACGAACATCATCACTGTTCAACAAGTTGTCCACCACGGTGGTACCCTGAAAAAGGTTTATGGTGGATCATAAAATAAGGAAAAGGAAAGAAGAGGGAGATTCGATGGATTTAACCTCGATATCCACCAAATGAAATTTGAACTCTTTCATATCCACTTAAATCTATATATGCATGGTATTTTTTTGTTCATCGTGGAAATTAAGCTAATTATCTGGATCCATCAGAGAATCAAGTAATCATTCTAACCGCGAAAACTTTCATCAAAGAGGGCACTCAAAAATCATTTTTCCCCGCAAATTCACCAAAGAGGTACATCGCAACACGCCAAACCCGCAAAAGTTTCAATCTTTCGACGAAGCACCTCACCTCGGAAAGGGCAGCAAGGAGGAGGATCCGATTCGACAAGGACTTGGATCCAGGGAGTTTAACCGTACCGGAGATCTCCTTAATGGGCTGCAACACGATCTCCGGCGCCGCCGATGGCTTCTCGGCGGCCACCGCGACAGAGGCCGAGACCCTAAGAGGCGATGCGCGCCTCCCGCAGCCTCGCGCTCTCAAGCCACCGAAAGGCCCAGGCCTGGCCACTGATCCAAGAGGAAGGGAGTAAGGAACAGGCGTCGGCCTCCGAACTCCGCCGATATGAGCAGGCGTCAGCGCAGGATTCGCCTCCAATCCCTTTGACATGATCGCCCGCGCCATCTCTCTTCTCTCTCTCTCTCTCTCTCTCTCTCTCAGCGCTACGGTTGCTCTGGAAGAACGAGGGGAATTGGGATGGGATTTAAGTAGCAAAACCAGCAACCCTTCCACGAGGCTGCGTCACGTAGCCATGAAAGTTACGACTTTAGTTACGAAGGCCGCCGTGGGTGCACGTCACGGTATCAGCCTCTGGATGCGAGCCACGTCAACATACGTGTCTTAACTCGGGTTCTTAAAGCACTCCCGAACTCCCACCAACCCCGCCCCCCTCTCCGGTGCGACGAGCGCGCCGCCACCAACCCCTTCAGAAGCGGTGCGCTGCTCCGCCCGAATTCATCTGACCCAGACCCCCCCAGCTGGCGTGGCAGGAGACTATTCGTTATTCTCTGTAGGGTCCGCGTGGGATGTGGTCAGTTGGTTGGTTGCTGAATCTAGTGGTGACGAGCGACCAGCGATCGCGAGGAAGGCACAGCAAGTCTGCATGCTGCCGACTCACCTAACCCAACTCAGTTTGGTGGTGGGAAGAACCTTGAATTCTCTTACATTTTTCACACACACACACACACACACACACACATATATATATATATAGGTGTTATCATCTCTTACAAATTGGATGATTGGGTCAATTTCTCTTGCAATTGACCCCACATAAAGCATGGGACTTGGAATTGCCATTTGCACTTCAAAACTCATCACTTTATAGATATATCATCACAAAAAATTTCCATGATCATCGCTGGGTTGCGAATTAACAGTCTCTAATTGATCCACCAACATCAGTGCCAGATGGCTTGAATCTATTGATATCACATCCTTTGCCAATAATTTCTCATGGGGCGGGTTGGTTGTGGCCAGCATGCATGCATGCACATGTTAAATATGGCCGCTATATGACAAATTAGCCAGCTCAAGTATGACCACACGAATCATACGGCACGTCGTCACACGTGAGGATGGATTGAGAATTACCCATCGGTGCATAAAATGGCGTCATACATGAGATTGTGGATCAGCCATGGCCCCATGGTGGTCACTTGACTTCGTTTGGTTTGCTTGGATAAGTAGTACAAGAGGATTCCCCTACAACAACTCAATACACGTTTTTTGCGTGTATATTTTGTCCCTTACTAGAGCATGCTTCGCTTCAAGGAGTATATATAGTGTTTATAAATACAGATATTTTGTCCATTCGTGTAGCATGTTTCCAGTGATCTCTAATTCTAACTTATGCTGTAATCAGTTTAAATGTTAAACCCAAAGGACATTGTAACTATAAAATATATTGAAAGAAAGACTCATCGAAAATGTCCTTTGGGTTTAACATTTAAAACTACAAATCCTTGGTTATAATATATCTAAGCACCATATATAGCTGGGAAAAATCAGCCCGAAACTTTCATGATCGACATCAGGTTATACCATACATAGCACACTGGCAAGAGAACCACATCAACGCTGAAAACTTTCAGAGGTGAGACACCCCAGCTATGTAGCGTGACTCAAAATGGGCAGCAAAAACTCATACTTGATCAAGGAACAATATCCACAGTTGAAATGGTTCGATTTTTTGGTTGCTTGTTAGATAAGTAGAAGATGCAAATACGACAGCCAGTCTTAAAAACTAAGTAGCCCCAACATTATTGATGAGCAATAGAACAACAATACCAAGTGTGATTATGAGCACCATTTCGGGAATTTTTTTTTATTTTTTTGCACATCCAGTTCCAGTATGTACTGTTGCAAGCATCTCTAACAATGCAGCATCTGAACAAGGAAGCAAAGTGTAGCAGTTTGGAAGCAACAAACATCTCAATCTAACCAGACGCCCCTGCAGATTCAGTGGCTTCAGCTTCCTTCTGAGTTTCCAGGGCCGTGACACGCCTGTTTAGAGCTTCATAGCGTTCATCAAGAGTTCCATAGATGCCATTCACCTGGAAAAAGCAACCATCCACATTCAGTGCTAAAATAAATAATTTATTAGGCCATCTAAAGAACAAGAAAAAATTGAGAATGCACTGAAGCAAAAGCTTCCAAACATTGATGTCACATTAGCATTTTCATACTATAGCAATTGAAACTAATTTGATATCCAAATGAGAATAGCAGAATCTGTACGAGAGACCCGGTAAGACATTTAGAATTTCTATCAAATCATATAACAATATTCATGGAAAGAATGAAGTGTATAGTAGATTATTTGACATTATTGAATATTCATGTACAAAACACCAGCAGCTGTAGAAACCGCCATTAGAATTCCTGTACAGGATTAGAAAACTTGAGAAAATCCCAAACATCTATAAATAAGGATCAACACCAGTAACTGAAAACGTCTCTTAAGGTAATCCATTCTCATCAATCATCAACCAGCCTATCCTTAAATGAGAAAGGTACAAAAAGAACAAGGTTTCATCCTTCTATCTTGAGAGAAAGGCTTCAACTTGCACTTACATCGTTCTTAGAGCCTAAAAGATTTAATTGAGCTATACTTGCCTCATCCAACTTAGGGATCTCTCCAAAATATTTTGAGAAACTCGAGCCTTATTTGCGGCTTCATCTGTTCTCCACCTCCTCCCTCACACTATTTCATTCAAGTGAGTTTCCTAAGCTTGATTTTCATCCAACGTCCTTTTTGGTGAGCCATTAATAAATGAATCCTCCTAAAAGAAAAAAATAATAGACTACCTCGAGGAGGCGGAGGAACCTACAAGCGGATGCAGACCATTTTGCTAAACCATTACATATATTGTCTTCTTCTTGATCTTTGTGTTTGTTCTTTTACTTGTGCTCTTATTGGGCTTTTGGAAATTTTGTTATCTACACATTATTTTCAGTAAGCTTAGTGCCTAAATGATTCAACAAGAACTTTAGATATTCAAAACAAGATTTAACATCATATTACCTTAAAAACTCTTGTTGCTGTCTTGGATGCCTTGGTGAAAGTACAAAGAAAATGGGTGATTTAGTTACAATTTTATAGTGTGTTTTAGGATTATGTACAAAAATATATTGGTCACCAAACCATCTATTTATTTTAAATATGTTCAAACCAAGAATGAAGTGTACAAAAGGATGATGTGGTTGGTAGGACTCAGAATGCTCTGAAATATAACAGGTATAAGGATGCATAATAACAAATGGAGACTACAGCACTAAGTAGAAGGCAAAATATCAATATCGTACACATCATATCAGATTTTTCTGTCAACCCGATTTTATGATTCTGCTTATGTTATTTTTCATGCTCTAGGAGATATAGCACATAAAGACCTAGTGAAGATAAGTATATGGTGCCGGAACACTACATGTATTGAACAAGATAGCATCAGATTCTGATGAATGAAGTGCTTGCTTAAGTGTTTTGTTAAATTCAATGCATCAAGGCTCTTTTGCTGCAGTCACTGCATTCATTGACTTAGCAACAATGGATGTTATATAATGGACAACTTTTGGATCTGAAAATCTGAAACTCACAGAAGATGCACAAACCATTTTGGATCATCCAGCCACTACATCATCTTCTAAAAGGAATTGGACCACTTACTCTCATATCCACCAGACTAACATAAACAGATTACCTTTCCAATTTATTTTTCAGATGCATTTGTGTGATGCAACTTTTTATTTTTTAATGTCAAAATTATAGGTTGAGCTCATCATGAGCTTATAAGCCATGCTCATCCAATCAAATATTTGTCTGTTGTCAAGGTCTGAAAAGAAAATCCACAAAGGACCATTTAGGGAATAAAACAAGGACACACAGGACAGTGCTATGGATATTTCTCATTCGAGATCAAAGAAAATGTAATGTTCGTCATTTGATATTGATGGCTTTGATAATGCAGTGGTCAAGATGTAAGCAACAACACAAATGTCCATATGATTCATGATTTGCTTCCCAAAGTACCACTAATCCATCTAAAGCAATGCCTCCTGTTAGATTTCAACTTCATTCAACTTGAAGCACCATCATCTTTTAAAGATGGAAAAGAAGACAGGTGTGGCTTCATCTTCTAAAACATTTTGCTGCAGTAATTCTCCTAAGATCTTTTTGAGGAGTCATTATTTCTATGGAGCATTTGCAACTATACATAAATTTGTTTTTTATGCCATGAGAACTGAGATTTCGATAATTCTGACAGCATTGAAGTAGTTTGATAGAATCAGGTAACTACATAACTCTGAATAAACAAATTTATTACATTCCCTCAAACAAACCTTTTCATTTAGTTCCTTTTTCAAAGGGACTATCTGCTAGAGTCTACAATGAGATAATAACAGGCGTTCTTGCAGCACAATAAATGACAGAAAACAAACACAGAGAAAAATAACGAGTAGACCAGCCTTCTTAAATTTGATAAATGCAACAGAATGATATGCCTTCCCAAGCTTATTTTGAAATGCTTCTTACGGAATGCATCAATATACTTAAGATTTATAAGTCTTATCAACACAAAATACCAATATTGCATTTTATTAATCAATTTTTTTTATATGAAACAACAAACTACTGAAAAACTGTCTTTGAGAGAAAATTAGCCCTCCTAATTAACATACACAAAACAGAGAGTTCCTAACCATGAGCAGAATGTAACGATAAATTTACACCAAACTTCCAAGCAAAAAAAGGAAAAACATGTCCCTTTGACTTGAACATTTCTCAAAAAAAAAGAAAAAGAAAGTAAAACTAACATGTTACTGCATTGTTGAAGTTGACATGAGATTTCCCTATTTATAGAAACTCACATATTATATATAAGTAATTATACAGATAAGTACTACTAGACTAGAATCACCCTTGATTATCATTTGGATAGAACTTTATTTTAAAGTAGTTCAGAGCAACAAAAATTTCCAATAAAAGAACAAGGATGATACTGGAAATTTCATATTCAAAACAAGGGAACTCAAAAGGACTTTTGAAATAAGAATATGCATAAATACTTCAGCCAATCCACTTACTGCAGCTCAACCGGAAAGATCTTGCATTAAAATAGAAATGTTCAAATTATAGAAGATTATTACAGTAAAGTTTTAACATAGGGCAAAAAGATCCTAGGAAACAAATTCCATTATGTAAGTCATGTCAAAAAGACATAACCACCCCCACCCCAAAAAAAAAAATTTAAAAAAATCTCTCTGAATTAAAATGTGAACAAGGTTCATCAATCAGCACCCTGTTTTTACTTGTTCTAGAACTGATTTCCCAATCCTTTTCTCCTATTAATCATAACATGAATAACATAAATGTGGATACGACATCTTTGCCTATGTGATTCTAACAGTCCTACAAGCAATGTTTGACATCTCAAACATCTAGGTTAACCCATTCAGCTATTAACTTACAGAAAACTATATAACCTAACGTACGGTGCAACAAAAGCGATCACCCTAGAAGGCAACCGATCGGTTCCCCCCTCACATTCAACTTCTCAATTCTTACGAAATCGATCCTTTTCTCAGGCCAACCTTCCTTTGCGATTTGTCGATCAACGAGTAACGGGTCCGAAGAAAAGGTATAGGATTCACAGATAATTAGTGGAAATGCAGAAAGACGGGATTTTTCTTCAAGAAATCCATCTACTCGCCACGTACAATCATCGAAAGCGAATATATGATTGCAAGCTAAAAGAAATAAACTAGAGGCGAAGACATAGGGAGAGGACAACCTGTTGGGCGATGGCGTCATGGGAGAGCATGTAGTCCCTGTAGAGGAGATAGAAGCCGGCAATGGACGCTGTGGCGGCGCCGGCAAAGAAGGATGCCAACCTCACCCGGAAGAGGAACCCCATCTCTCTGTTCCCCCCCTGCTATGATGCCTTTCTTCGATCCCCTTGCCTTCCCGGCTTTTATAGCCGCCCCAATAGCTACGGCCAGGTGTTTACGTTTTGGTCGGGTAAAGATGGGAGGAGGAGGAATACAGACAAGTGTTCCAAGAATTTGGATCGTTATTATTATTTATCTAAGCTCAATATTTTTTATCCAAATAGAAAATAAACTATTAAATCAAAACACGATAAGAGAAGTTTTCCTTCTTTTTCACAAATAAATAGTGCTAGATTTCCTAACCTGGTTTGCAACCTAGTTGGTGCGAATTTTCCTTTTTTTTTTTGTTTTCCAAGAACGACTTTTGATCCTACGATTTGCTATGATGATCTGATAAAATTTATCTTAGGATGATATGACAATAATCTACTCAGAAAGGGGATTCTTATAGTTACGAGCCTCAACTATATTAGGAGCCGCATGACCTTCAACCTGGCAAGCTCCTCCCTCCTTCGACGCCTATTCCAAACTTTCTGTACGGTAATGAATTCATTACTTATCGCTTGGTTTCCCTTGCAAGAACATTCTACCTGCAAAATCACAAATGAAAAATAAAATGCCTTGAGGTTTTCCCATCTAACCAAAATATGACATATCTCATGCGATCCTTTGGGCTTGGACGTGTAACAAATATAAGCAATAGTGTTCTTAGGAGACACCAGATGTCTTTTGCTCAGACTGATCAAGTTTACCTTCATTTACAGAATCCAAAGGCTATATTTGCTTCATCCTGACACCAGATCAATGAGAACATACTCGAACATAAATAAATACCTGTGACATCGAATATAAATGGCAACAAGGGATTCACGAGGGGATTCACGAAAGGCCCGTTTGAGCAACCATGGCTGGTGCTCATCTCATCATCTCTCTATATGGCCGAAGTTGTAGACATGACGTGTCTGATAAAAACTTGTCCCCTCTTACTTGAAAAGTCAACTTATTTTGACTTGAACAAGTAGATACGAGTATCCCAAAGCATTCAAAGCTGATGCACCTCTGCTTGTTTCCCAACCCCAATTAACCATCCAAATATCTGAGCCCATCCCAAAGGAAATTGTAATCGGCATAGCAACGTTCTTCCTCTTTCTCCAACATGCATCGCCACAAAATCATGCTGCGGAAGCAATGTAATTATCTGGCATCTGGGTATTTGAACCAGGAACAAACACTATCAAACTAATCATCAAATCAAGTCAAGTAGATGCATTAAAATTTGCACAGTTGCAAAGAATTCCTGTTCTTTTTTTTTTCACTTTCAATTTGAAACATGAACTCAAGTACAAGTTGGCAGAGAAGAAAAAAATTCACACAAAGGAAAAGCCCCTGGTTATGGTTCAACATAAAAACCTGGGAAAAGATGATCAGAGAGCTTTATCCTGAAATAAATTCCAAACTTTGTTTGGCTGCAATTTCCATCCAAGTAATTGGGTTGCAAGTTTCAACTGGTAACACCTGCCATTAAACAAACCAAACATGTTGGTATTAGTCCTGAGGTAAGAGTGGTGCAAAATATGTTTACCACCACGAGAATAATATGACGTGAAAATGATTGGATATGGATGTTAGATCTCAAAATGTATAACCACCAAATAACTGATAGAAACCATAACAACCCAAACTGCAGCTTCTAATCATTCATTTATCAATAATTCAAACCACTAGGTAACAGAACCTCTGCATAGAGATTCCCCTTGTACATTGATCAAAACACAAGTTACAGGCAACACTTTGAACAAGTGATAAGTTTTGTTTTGCCAACTAGTTTGTACTTCAATTAGGTGATATTATCTTGGACCAATTGCCTGCCATATTAGATAGAAAATATGCAAATAAATTTCAAAGATATCTTGTTTGAGAAAAAGTGCAAAAAGACTTTTAAAGAAATCATGTTGAATACAATATGTTTCAGAGTTTCAGGGTCTAAACTTGTCAAAAGCCCTTATTAGAGTTTATTAACAATATGTTTCAAATGTTGGTGTTTGTTTCACTTTATCTACTATCTACCTTACCGGTTGAGTTAGGAGCATTTGGTTATATATTTCATCAAATTATAGTTGACTAGTGTCGCTACTGGGATTTGGTACACCTAGAAGTTTTAAATTTGATGATGTGTATATTTTGCTATTGCAAGATTTCCTTGAGCAGTTTTGGAGCAAAGATTTTAATTCAATTCATTGATTTTTAGTTTAAATGAATATGTGAGACTTTGATATAGGACAAAAAATTATTACTGACCAAGATGCAAATGATCTGCTATGGCAAGTGAGAAAGTCATGGTCCCAGCCAGCCATAGAATGTATCCAAACAATTCTTATGGCAAGTTAATTTAATATGGGAATATGATAACCAAAATGAATGTAATAAATTTCCTGCCTTTAACATGAATCAAAATAAATCTGTCTTAATTGATCACATATACCTTGAGAAATTACATTACATCATGCTAATCCTCAACCTATTTCATCTAAGGGTTCTGTTAAACCATACATTAATAAACAAGACCAGTATGTTCTCAGCATAGTAGAATGGTATGTATTATCTACTCGAATCGAATTTATGTTCTGCAGATACCGGTGCTTATGTATCTACTGTTAAGCCATATGCATCTGTAAGCCCTAACATTTAACAATATAATTTTCTATAATTTCTCAGATAGAATATATATTAGCAAAATGAACCCCTCAATTCCATAAAAAACTATTAAAGTTCTTCTAACCTTTCTTCCCATTTTTCTATTGAGTACTATCTTTAACTAAGCCTGGTAGAAACATAGATATAGTTCTATGGAAAGAGAAAGCTTGGAACTGACAGAAACCAAAATAAAACATAAGCATTAAATTCCAAGTTACCAAAGTGTACGAAAATATAAGAAATACTAAAATAGGTCAGTAGTATCTTCATATAGTAGGGAAATGTCTTACTTCTATCGTGAACATTTCACAGGATGAACATTTGGGCATACATAATGTACAGGACATTTATTTGACAAGTCCAAATTATGCAAACTTAAATGCCTAAAAACAAGCATCAAATATATCTTACATTATATATGTTTAAATGCCAGTTAGAGACTCGAGTATAATGTGCATAAACAAAAAATTTGGTCCAGGTATCAAGAGACAGTAATGCACATTAGTTTCTCACAGCAGTAGTAGCAATTCCTGTTGCAGATCAATTTATCTTCAATTCTGGACCATGATGGCACATGTTGATGTCTAGCATATTAATATGCTAAACAGAGAGATGGGCTAACTGGCATATGACATCACTGTTTTGATAGTATTGTGTCCTTTTCTGACAAAAGAAAGAAATATTGGCTATAAGTTAGACCTTATATCATTTATTATAGTTTGGATGTCATCTGGATTCTTTGGCTAAATGTTGCCATGTAAATGAACACAACCCTTGACTATTCAGGTACTCTTTCCAGAACTAGCCATCTAAATGTTAATCCTTGGTAGCATGAGCATAATTGGATGACTTGAAAATAAATCATGCCACCCACCTCATCCATGTCATGCAATTCTCAAGTATGCCATCAAGGTATGCATAATTTCATGCTCATCATAAAGAATTACCTAGATATGTGTGTTCAGGTTAATCCTTCTTCACATGTTGACAAGTATTGAGAATGGCTAAATATGTACCAGATGCATCCACAGCTGGTGCAGCCACAAAAATGAAGGGAAGAAGAGGAAGAAGAGATACCAGAGCAGAGGAACCAGATTACTTCTCTGTGCTGCTCAGCTGCACTGCACTGTGATCTCCAGGCACAGAGCAGAGCAAAATGAGTGTGAAAAAGAGAGGAATCTTTATTGTGCCCTTGCATCCTGCATCCAATCCTCAAAGACTGTAGGTCTTGCAACCTTCTTAATTGAAAGAAAACCACTTCCTAATGTTCAAAGGTTGCCTGGCTGACCTACCCGACTTGTGATGGAACACAGCAATGGCCTCACAGGTGAGTCCATGTGGCAGGAAAAGTAGTCAAAACTCAAATAAGTAGAAATAAGAGAAAATATAACAAAACTTGTTTGCCAAATTAAGAAATATGCACAAACAGATGGATTTTGATCTTTGACACTTTATGTTATATCTCTATTCTATACACTATTTTATATTATTAATAAATGCATCTGTGTCCCTAAAATTTTGCCAAGTAGGATACTCAGATATTCATCTGAATCTTATTCCCATATCCATGTCCAGGAAATGATGGTGCCATGCCCCAGAAATGCAACCAGGAGACTATATTGGCACCTGACCATCACAACATGATCAGGGGTAGGCACACACCTGGTGGGTCAACAGCAATCCCAAGGTACATTCTGGGCCTGATGTATGACCCTAGGGGAGTTTCTTTCTTGTCTTTGTTGAAATTGCATTGAGACAAAAACTGTGCTTTTGCACCAACATGGCTCACTGCTAGTGGAAAAGGAAATGAAATGGATCATTATGATGATTTATAATTTGGAGAAGAGAACGACTAATCCATGTATCGTTAGTCAGTGATTTAAAAAGCACTAGGCACCAAGGTCCCAAAACGCTCAAGACGCTAGGCGCTCGAGCAAAACGAGCCACTCTAAAATATTAAAATAGAAAAAATATATAATATAATTAATAAATATAATTATTTAAATAAAATATGATATTAAATTAAAAACAAAGAATAGCAATGTTAAAATCTAAATAGTATATTATTAATCTAATAAATAAATATTATTTGAATAATAATTAATAATCTACTGCTAATAGTATATTTATTGTTAACAGTAGGGAAGAGTAGAGACCGAAGAAGTCACGATGAGAAACTAAGTTGCAAGTAGCAAATGGCAGCAGAAGCTGCGGAGTCGCGGACAGCAGGAGGTAGTGGATAGCAGTAGGCAGTGGACAACGACAGCGAACTGTAGCGACAGAAAGCGGATAATAGCAGAAGCTATGGAGAATCGGTTGGCGACAGAGGAAGACTCGGAGGTAGCGGGACAAACCATCGACGAAAGAGGTAAGAGGGGGAAATCGTCGGCGGCGAACACAGGGAGAAATCGTTGGCAATGGAAACAGAGAGAGAAGCGTGTGTAGGGTTAGGAGTGGGGGTCACGTGCTGATATAACTACGTACGTTAGTGGGTTCAATCAAACCAACTAACGCAAATTTAAGTGATTCAGTCGCCTTATATCAATCGGGTGCTCGCCCGAAGCGCTCGGCACCTGGGCTCGGGAGAGCGCCTCATTGAAGTGCGCTGCCTAACCCTTAAACGAGGAGCTCGGGCCTCACCTCGCCCAAGTGCTTAGGCGCGCACCCAAGCGCCTTTTTAAATCACTGTTGTTAGTTGCTTTGTTTGTCTATCTGAACTAAACAAGTGCAAAGATTTTGTCACTAAATTGAATCTATATATCATACACAACTTCAAAGAGTATAAATAATTCCAACTATAGATACTAACTTATGAACCAAAAGATTTAAGTATGGACTTACTATCTCCTTGAAATCAAGCCAGCTCCAGATGACCTGGCAAAGTACAAGTAGTCATGCTAATTAAACTTATCTAGATTGAAAATCAGAAAATTGCATGATCTGTAGTCTTGCATATATACATATATAATCAAACAATTCAAATAATACCTCCCTTGCTGCTTCCCTCCAAAACTATGTCTTCCATTACTCGGTCCTTTGCATTGCGAAGAGGACAAACCTGTTTTATCAAGGTTTGCTGTACTTCCAACACTAAAGTTGATAGAGGAATGGCCAGTTTGGAATTCAGATGGGAAACCATTAGCTTCTTGGACATTCTTTAATTTACTTGAAATTGTGACATCTGATAGCCCCTGAATAATGTTAAATCTGATACCATTTGGTTGTTGGTTCTGTTTTGTCAAAATCTGGGAGCAGTTGTTACTTGAATCTCCAGTATCAGTAACAGCAGCACCAACTGCAGAAGGCATGGTGTTTGCAACCTTTGATTCAATTGATTGTGCCATTTTCTGGCGACTGATTTGAGCAACAGGAGTGACAGCAACTGAAGGCAATAATGATGCATAAGGAGCAGAAGATGCAGAAGCAGCAGCAACTTTGGCAACAGCAGCAGTTGCAGATATAATTTGTTGTGCTCCCTCGCGAAGGTGAATAAAGTCCCCTTCAATAACAAATAACTGGAACGACAAACTTAGAATTTTAGTAACATAACAGTTCAAGTTAACATTAGATATCTCAAATGTTGATGGCTAAAACCTACTTCAGGATAATGTGAAATAAAATCATCAAGCCTTCCATAGTACTTCTTGTAATGGTGCCAGTGAAGGGGTGCAAGCATTTTCCCAAGCCTATTTGGTAGCTAAAACATACATAACATACAAACTTAATACGAAAGATATTATAACAATCAGTAAATTTGCTATACTGTTTTGATGCTAAATAGTTATACTCACTGTTGTACTGATTCTGATTCTACCATCTGATCCAGCAGGAACAGCACGGACAATGCAAGCCAAAAGTGATCTTTCATCTAAAAGATTGGGCTCCACTAGTGGTTTACCAGGCATCAAAATACTTGAATCAGGTGCAGCCGATACAGCAGATTCTTCAGTACCATTTAAACTCATAGAGGAGCTGCTTTGACTGGCAGATAACATGATGCTAGAAGTTAGACATTGTTGTTCAGATTCGATCACCTGATCTTGTGATTGGTTCCCTGCAGTTATACTGGCCTCAACCTGCATAAACAAAGAATCAACAATACTACAAGAACCTCTACATGCTTGTAGACTGATCTATTAGCCTTTTCAACCAGAATTTTGGCGTTCACTGAGATCTAAACTGGCAGCCTTCATTCTTTAATTTTTAACATATATGAATGGCATAAAAGAGGCACATACCCCAGGTTCATTCTTCTTTTCTGGTGGGTAGAATTCTCTTGCTGAATCCAAGTGAGAAGGTGCATCTACGGTCCCTTGTGGTTGTTGGGTAACTGTGTTCTGTTTAACATCAATGAAAAGTTAGCATAAGCAATAAGTGTTACCTAAGAGACATCAGAGTAACAATCCATGATCCAGATAAAAGCAGTCTCTTATTAGCAACCTGAGGTTTTTCACTAGAATCATTGCCTCGAGGGCCAGACATCTGTTGCTGGTCTGTGTGGCTGTTAAGTTGGTCAGGATGGACCATCTGTATTTCACCAAGCAGATTGGAGCTAGAATGGGTATCTGGTCTTAAAAGATCTTGCTCTGTTTGGGATGTCACGTACTTGCTCTGATTAGGTATCTGTGAGATTTCTGATGCAGTCTAAAAGAGAAAAGAAATACAAATTAATGTTGAAAGTGGCATTGTAAAAACAAACACAAAGGCTTTGAAATTCTGTGCTACCAGCACCTGATGATTTTGCCAAAGTTGGTGAGGTGGAACCAGAGGCATTGATTGAAAATGACCCATGTGAGACTGAGGAATAAGAGAATTGGTGGATGCTACAGACTGTGGAACACCTTGTGGATCCATTACATAACTATGCATTGCAGACATTTGGCCAGGAGGAATTAAGGCATTCATACTAATAATGGAAGATGGCACAACTGAAACACTGGGGAGAGGATCAGTCTGAAAAGAAAAAAAAAAAGAAACTTACCATCAATTAGAGAATACTCTTTAATTATAAATGATATCAGGTGAATATTTAAATTTTAATTTTCTTTGTGCACTATAATAACCCAGAATAAATAATGCAGCCTCATAATGTACATACTAATTTTTAGTTGAATAGCATTTACATTGATCTAGCTTACATTTATTTGGCATAGAATTTGAGGATACCGGTGTTTGAAGCCGTATAATTACTGTGAACAACAAATCCATGAGTGCAGTGGCGAGTTGTCAGGACTGTTAAGACAACTTCTGGTCCATTGGCACAGGCCAAACAAGTGTTCCCACAACCCAAGACAACATGTGACCACAGTAAACCCAGTAATCCATTGCTATTGAGAAAAAAAAAGATGCAAAATAGTGTTGAATTGAGTGTGTAATGCATACACTCAATTGTTATGAAATTTTCAAAGATCAGGAATCTTATTCCAAATTTTTAGTTTGTTTCCCTTTTCTCACATAGCTTTTCCCTCTCATTTTTTTCCTTTTCTCGTGTGCAGGACGGAGGGTGGCTCTCAAGTGGATTACAAAGTATAAGCTATTGATTTATATCTTGTTCATATTTAGTTGGTTTATATCTACACAAAAGGGATAGCATCTATGATTGAATTCCCAATTTTTGTTATCCAGATCATGTGCCACCAAACTCTGAGATGCTGCAATACCAAGAACCAGAAAACAGAACCCCGATCATAGTATCAAGAGATAAATGGTAATATGGTTACATATGCCAAAAGTAATACCCAATTAATGACTCTTGCTCATTTTTATTATTTTTATAATTTATTTTAAGACTTCTAGTCACAACCCGAGCCTGATGGGCTAACTGATCTATCAATTTCATTGAACCCAAATCATTAACAAAAATGTTTAAGCTAAAGTTCACAGTAGTACACTTCTCAAACCCTTATGAGTGAAACTTAGTATTGCCCAATCGAGGTGCTACAATCTCCCCTACTTAAGGGTTTGACATCCTCGTCAAAGTCTAACATAGTCCAGATCAAACCCTAGCATTATGCATGTAAGTTATAACAATTAAGGTGTTATAATCTCCCCGCTTAAGGGCTTGACATCCTCGTCAAGGCCCAGTATAGCCCAAATCAAACTCTAGCATAGTACATGTAAGTCATAGCCCAGTGGTGGCTACATGTCGTGACGAGTCCTCTGACTCCATCCATGAGTAACCATCATACCCTAATACTAAGTTGGCTCTGATACCATTAGTCACGACCCGAGCCTGATGAGCTTATTGACTTGTATCGTTGAGCCCAAACTACTGGCAAAAATGTTTAAGCTGAATTAGATAGTAGTACACCCATCAAACCTTTATAAGCCAATCTTAGTCTTGCAATTCTTGCCCAATCGAGGTGTTATAATATCCCCCACTTAAGGGCTTGACATCCTCGTCAAGACCCAACATAACCTAATCAAACCCTAGCATAGCGCATGTGAGTCATAACAATCAGGGTGTTACACTTCTAATCAAGGTTAGTACTTAGTATAATATTTTCGAAATGGAAAGAACCACCTTATGTGGTAGTACAGTAGCATCTTTTCATTGGTGTTACTGCAAACCAGTTATGTACACAACATTAAAGGCAAATAGGCACAGAGCACCTTAATCATTGTATTAAATTTTATAACATGCCATACATGATGAGTACATGCCGCACAAGATCATAGAATGGTGTTTTGGGTACAAAATAGAAAAAAAATAACAAGGTTCAAATATACAGCAAGTTACTGAATCTACCAACTTCAGTTAGTGACACAAATATATACTGGCTTGAACTCTGTACCATGTAAATCAATGAATAATTTAGGAAGCACACACTAAATAGCACAAAGTTAACAAGAGACACCAGCCAAATTGCATGAGCATTTCTCCTAATAGCACATAACTATAAGTATGCCATATATATGGTTATCTAAACTGTAAGTTGATAAACAAATGCTAAGTAATTAATTTTATAGACTTGAATTTACTAAGACATCGAGATTTAGAACTTCCAATTAGTGCAACATTAACCTTTTCCACATCTTCCTATAAGATGATACTAGAATGTAGCATGTATCATAAACCCACAAAGAAATTTCCAAAAATGATTATACTAATGCATCTATATACAAGAAATAAATGAGGTGAGCGAAGCTGGAGTAGTGACATGAGAAGATGTAGAACAAGACTAAAGAGAACTTCAATAGAAACAATATGAAGAGAATCGATGACTCTTTTTGACTAGATGTTGCTCACAAGATCACTCAAGGGAGGAGGTGATGTCCATGACACAGATTAATTGATGGGACCTTGTGACTTATCACTGTATCTACATGCAAAACTAGTTCTACAATTTCCTCAGAAAGGCATACTATCTACAAAAAGAAGGCCACTATATATCTGGAATGCTATCACAGACAATGACAATAATGTTAAGTATCATTTTTCACATATAAATATCAAACAACTACTTTGAAGAATCAACACAGTAAAGACATATCAGGAGGTGAGATTGTTGATGATTAAGCTCTGGTATGAATGGATAAGTTAAAGAGCTTTAATGTTTCATCCTACCTTAGTAGAAGAATTGGAAGCCGAAACATGAGGCATAGTCCTATCTACACTTCCATTAGATGTGAATCCCAAGTGAGCATCTGATTTTCCATCATCTTTCACATTGATCTGGTTTCCATCATATGAAGATGAATCCACTGAGTTCTCATGACTAACTTGCAAACCATCTTTATACATTCTATTATTTCCCCTTGCCTCAGCCAACTCTAGCTGAAGCTGCTGTATAGCTTGCATATGATAGTGCTCCATTTCGACAAACTAGAAAAAGAAGTCAAACAATAACAGAAAGGGAATGAGGCCAAATTAAAATATTATCATAGCAAAACATAATAACCAATTTAAAAAATATTGTGATGAACAAACAAATGATATGTAGATTGCTGTAGCACAAAAGAAAAAGCAATTGCAATCCAACCTGCCGTTGAGAACCTATCCAATATTGGTTAAACTGCTCAGTACGTTCTCGTAGCTCAGCTTGTAACGACTGGTTAGTAGAGGACTGCAAAGCATCCATTTCTTGAACACGTGCGATCCAAGCTTGTGCCTCCCTTAACTGTTCATCCTTGAAAAGGATAGTTTCTTGTACGACTCTATGCTGAATGGAAGAATTTGTTATAGTTCATTTCTAAATTGTTATAAATTGATGAAACTAAATGATAAGTTCTATTTCAGGAGATAAATTAACAGATAAACATTATAGAAATGTATAAAGTTAACACAGAATAACTAAATAGTAATACATAATTACTAGCAAATATGAACTCACAATTACTAAAAATTAAGGACACACAGTTTAGATAATAATTTAAATAATAAAATGGTTCAAGATAATTATACAAGCTTAATCCATGGTAGTCAGATCACCACAGACAATCCACTTGATTGGCACTCAATTTCTTGAGTTATTACAACTCTTAATAGCAAATCAGAACTTCCACATTTTTCCTAGTACTATAGTATATAGATTCATCTAACACATTTAGGCATCATTTCAATTGCCTCTTAAACCGGAGACACAATGAACTCCACAGAAGTGTTACATGGATAATCATGTCAAACCCCACAAGATGTCACAAAAGTATCCACATATCCATTGGTTGGACACTAATTGACTCCTAAGTTATGTTATTCTAATGTTAAATAACAACGACAATACAAGAAGTGAATCTTTTTATGTTTCCAAAGCTACTTATAACATAAAATATAATACTCTTGTTCTCATAAAACAATACGCATCATATTATTATTTTTTATTATTTTCCTTGTATGTGTCCCCATGCTCCATTTTGTATGCTTGCCAAACCAGACAGTTGGATTCATGTCCATATTATATTCTCTTCTCTGGGTCCATATAATACTGCTCCATAAAATCAAAACAGTTGACAAGTGATACTCACTTTCACTGTTTTTATCTGCTCCTATAAGATAACTTAAGGTCAATGCCCCAGGAACATAGGGGCAAACCAATCCTCATCAAGTATAGCTGATTTAGAAACTTCATTCCAGATGATCCATTTTTATAAATTAGATCAAGTAAAGCCAATTGTCTTCCACATCAACATGTGATACAGATACCTAAGGTATAAAGAAAACATCTGAAAGCCATTTGCACAATCACATTTGAATTTAGATGTTTCCTAACTTCTTCAAAGCTAACCGATACTAGTAGTCAGTCCTAATCAAAATTCAACAAGTGCAGCGTATATGGTACAATAAGCATATACATGAATAAACAATTCGAATTAACAAAATAGATCCTTTCAACAACCACCACAAAAAGGCGAGTAGTACCAACTACCAAGTAAATAATGCTTGAAGGGTCCCATTGAGATGTTAAAACCCCAAATATCACTTCATTAGGTTTCAATTAATGAAATAGAAGGTCCATTTTAGCTCAAGAATATGAATTTATATAACGTAGGCTAAAGAATTGTCACATCAACCTGCTCCTGCAATGCAAGAAACTGAAACTAATGCTTAAATAGTGTCATTGAAACGTTAGCAATCAAAATATTACTTCATTAGGTTAGGTTTAAATTCCATGTGATAGAAGATAGAGTCAGAATCATAGTACATTTAAAAAATGTAGGAAAAAAGGAAAACATGTGATCAACCTGTTCTTGCAGTGCAAAAAATTGATTCTCTTTCTCTTGAATATGCTCTTGGAGATCACGTATTTGGTTCAGAAGTTGTGCTCTTTCTGCTTCCGATTTATCCCGCTCCCTTCTGCATAAGAAAGTAAGTTCAAGACTCTGGTAGGGGTTTTATCAAACCAGGATGCAGAATGTTAATTCTATGTGCAAAAGATTATTCATTCAATAAACAATTAATCACTGCATGAGAACTGCAATAAGTAGTTTCCTAATAACTTGGAACTGTAAGTCTGCAACTAAAGGATCTTAGAATAAAGGGACATACCTGAAAATATTAACCACCTAAATAATTGCATGATGATAAAAGTAAAAAAAAATTAATTATGGCACTGAAGAGAATAGTAGCCGAATGTTTAACTGACCATATTTGATGTATGTTAGCAACTCATCACCAAGAGAAACAGCATCTCAGAACATTTATACATACAGAACAGCCCAAGCACGGGCCAGAATGGAAGATAGATAAAGAGATCTGACTATAAGTTCAGAGTAAAAAAATCATAGAACATAACACATTTAATGAGGCATAATAATTATTGATTTTTATGAGGAAACTCAAATACCTGAAAGCTACTAGCTCCTTGTTTTGTTCTCTGAGAAGGTCTTCTTTTGCCCATGCCTAAATAAAAGCAATGGCATAAAACAAATCCTTGAAACAAAACTCAAGCTTGCCACTCGAGAAAATCAAAAAGAGAAGAGAAAGAGAGAGATAGAGAGAGAGAGCCAAAACAAACTGCTTCAGTGTCAATTTTTGTAGCATGTAGCTCTCTATCCTTCTCTTCTAGTTTCATCTCCAATTCAAGTATGTGTTGCTCCCGTTCATGTAGTTGCTCCTGTTCAAGGAGTACAACTAACAGATAATAAGCACAACAGTTCACATAAATCAGTTCTAGGATCTTGGTGGAGTTATTACAAGAAGAAAGATACATAAGAATAGACAATGATCATTCTACACAAATCAGAACAAATTATTTGTTTATGCTTAGCATAAGATACAGAGGGAATTATATATAACTACTTGGATTTTAAAAATACTAGCCAAGTTGTGTCAATAAAATTCATGCCATTTTGCACATATATGGGCCAAAACACTTGTACTTGGCAATTAAATTACAAGCATATTTCTCTGATATTCAACTAAGAATGAAGTAAAATGAAGCAACAAGTTCCATAACAACTGAAAGCTTTTTGTAGACTACCAATCAGATATACTGATATCATCTTAAACGCAGCTTTAACCTTTCAAGAACAGCAAACAAATACTACAAAGACAACGAACTAAAGGTGGTATTGACAACAAAAGGGAAAAGAAAAGTATGATGGGACTCTGGAAGCATTTTAAAGCCAACATTCTCGTGAAGAAATAATTATTAAACTAAAAGGAATTAATGAACAGAAGTGGTCAATGGAGTAAATGCATATTCATCCTATGCAATGACAATAACTTAAGCTAGTTACTTGCAAGACATAGAGCATTTTACACCGAAATGGCATTTAAATTGTGGTCAATATATAAGACAAATAACAGATGATTCCCAAATCCAAACAAATCATGAAAGAAACACCAACAACCCAAATTGATCACGCATATATTTTATTGATATTCTCTGATAAAACCAAGCATGTGGAAACCTTTAGATTAGCATTGAAATCTATTTGCTCCTTTAGCTGTCCTTCAAAACTATTCTGCACCTCCAGGATATCTGATCTGGCAATCGCCCTAGCTTGGAGCTCAATCTCCATTTGCTGAAGCCTTTCTCTCTGCCTCGTGATTTCTTGCAGCTTCTGCTGCAATATATTATCATTCAACTCACCAACACCTTCAGTAGTAACTGAACAAGGATCCACATCCAGCAGGCTTGTACCCTCCTGCACCTTTACACAACAAGTGTTACCCAAGAAAAAGATTAATCTTTTGCCCCCAAAAGCACCTTCTTCGTAATATTCCCAAAAGCGCCTTCCCAAAAGATAGATTTACATCTATATTTTGCCTCCTAGACAACAGAATACCGGAGTATATACCTCATAGATTGTTCTCTCGGCTGATTGGCCCGATTTAACATACACTTGTTTCTGCAGAACATAAAGATTTGAGTGCATATACAAACCGCAATACGTTTATCAAGAAATGAAGCGCCTTTTGACCTCACCTCGCCTCCACTGCTCCGGAAGGAGTGCTCGGTGACGGCACGCCACTCCTTTCTGGCTGCCTGAAAAGAGGGCACCGGAACGGCTCCGCCGAGGACGGCGGCGGCGTTCATGGGTTCTGACAGGACGTTGCTAGCCCCCCGGCAGGGCGATCGAGCTCAGCCCCGCCTCCGAGCGAGGAGCCCAGGCCGAGAAAAAAATAAGGGCTTCTGGCACCAAAAAAGAGGACGCTCGGCCTTCCAAGCAGGGATCGGGTGACAAGAGCGATCCTAGGGTTTTGAGACGGTTCGCCAAGCCCTAATTCTTGAAGATACCGAAGGCCAGTAGGATTCCAGGATGAACCGGAGGTGGATTGGAGAGGAGCCCGAACCCGATAGAAGTCGGGCGGAGAAACTGGAGTGAGATTAAGGATTTGGTCGGAGAAGGTTAACGGAGGCTGGGGCGGGGAAGAGTGAGAAGAGAAGACGAGGGGAAAGCGTCGGCCAATTTATACGGGTCGGAATGGGGAGACGGAGAGGATTACGATGAGATCATGGGAGGCGAATGGTGCGGGTCGGATGACCGTCGGTGGGTTTTGGTAACGACGCCGTCAACAGCACTATGAGTCCACAAGGTGGTCAACGGATCCGATCCTTTTGTGTAGAGAACCGAGACTCCAAATGTAACGTAATAGACTTTTGGTTGAATCAAGTCCAAACCCACAGGACCAGATCCAATTATTGGGTCAAATTGGGTTGGGTTTCCCGAATTTGGATTTGGGTTGGGTCGGGAAATCCAATCCCAGCAATAATGGATCATAAGAACTCTTTTCTCAAACACATCGAAGTCAACCTTTGACATGAAATGGACTATCTTTTACCACACAAAGTATTTTTGGCTTCATGTATATAGATGATCAATGCATGACTTAATCCGATTCGATGTGACACATTGTCATAGCCTCGTGTATTTATCTAAGTAGATTCCTAAAAATCCAACCCAAGTTTGCATTCGAACCTAATAATAATTAAACTTCAAACCAATCCTAATTTTTAGTCACTGCCATAAGAAATTAATTGAACTGATGAGAAGCAAAAGACTAAATGTGGTCATAATTACTTTGCAAAGCACAATAATACGTTGCACGGAGTTAAAATGTTGATTAAGAATTAGATGTCATATTCATTCCACGATAGGATCCTTAATGAGGAAATGATGTTGATGTTAGTGCCAACTATGGGTTATATGCCATATTCATAACGTTTAATTTACACTAGTGGTAGGGTCTTACTAGTAAATAACACGATGATTTCATGGTTTTATTTTGCGTCTCAAAAAATCAAACAAATAAATCATAATCATAAAAATTATTCTCATTTGAGAGAGTGTGGCATGCTTACAAACTATTTGGTCAACAGTATATATATATATATATATATATATATATATATATATATATATATATATATAGCCTTCAGATTTGGTCAACAGTATTGAGTAAAAAAATGATGAGAACACTGATTTAACACAATATATATATATATATATATATATAAGATGAAAGTGAGAGGACAGATTGATGAATAGGCAAGTTGTGCTTTTACAACCTTATCAAAAAATTAGAAGCTTTTTGGGATTTAAGATGCATAATTCTAATGATTGCTTTGCTCGTTTGAACGTATAAGGCGTTCGATTAAAAAAGTATTAATAAATGTTAATTTCAGAATTGGTTATTGATTTACATTTGAGTTGAATCGAGTTGTTTACTTTTTAAAGATTGTCATATTTTACAAACTATTTCTTTAAGGAGATGAATGCCCCTTTAGACGAATCCCTCGTGTCCAACAATCAATCCAGTTCAAAAATAAAGTTTTGGCTCATAATTAAAAAAAATTCTTATTTGTTGAGCACTAAGGAAATACTCTTAGAATAAAAATATTTTTTTTATCTAACTCAAGTAAAGATTGTAAGTTTGTTACACGTGTCAAGTTTTAATTGGTTCAAAAATATTGATCGTATAACATCATTGCATTTTAAAAAGACTTATTCAGTTAGTGCTATGGTCTATGCTAAAAACTCATATTACTATGGTCTATGCTAAAAACTTAGTTAAGAACTATCTTAGAAGTTTATATTCGACTACGTGGATCATGCATGTTATTCGATTTGCTTATTAAAGATAATTTAAATGTATAAAGATGTTTTAGAGTGTCAAAAACTTGTCCATATTGGATATAGGAGTATAAGGGTATCAAGACATGTCGATTAGAATCATTCACATAGGGGGTGTCAGACATAAAAGACGAGTGAGGGCATTGAAGCTTGTGAAGTTGAATCGTTAACATAAAATGCATTTGACATAGGAGACTCATGAGAATAATTAGAGGTTTTTTCATCACTCATGCAAAAGATGTCAAATATAGGAGATGTGTGAGGGATGTCAAGGTGTACTAACTTAAACCAATTGTATAAGAAACATTGAACCACCAGTGTGAGAGTGTTGGATATAAGAGACTTATTATGATGTTAGAGTGTGTCGATTTGAATCACCTGCATATAATAGGTGCTGAATGCAGAGATGCATGAGGGTATTGGGGTATGCTAACTCGAATCACCATATATAGGGGACATCGGATGTAAGAGACAAATGAGGATATTAAGGCATGCTAACTTCAACTACTCACGTAGAGAGGTGTTGAATACAAAAGACACATGAGGGCATTAGGATATACTAGTTTGAACCACTCGTAAGAGATATGCGGGGGGGGGTATCAAGGCATGTCGGCTTGAAATATATATAAAAAGCATTAGATATATGAGACATGTAAAGATAAGGCATGTCCACTGATGGATCTCCTTTTCGATATGCTTTTGAGAAGTATCGCCATTTTAATTTTTGTTTGATATTATCTTCCGAGACTCTTCTTCTAGTGTCATTTTGTTAATATCAAAATTGATTATTGATTCATATCATAGAATCAAACTAGCTTAGCCCACTTCATGAAGGTTTTCATATATAAGAATCATATCCTCAAATAAGTGGATGAACGATTTTTCTTAAGAGGAATCCCTAGTGTTACAAGTGTCACTTGTCAAACTGAGTATGGAGAGCATGCCCAAGATGATCACTCTAATACTCAAGTCAAGGTTTTATTAAAAATTAAAAATAAAGTTTTAGTCTCAAATCATATATGAGAAGCTCTCATTTATGAAGTGGTAAGCGTTATAAAGTGGTAAGAGAAATATTCTTGAAGTAACGTTTATTTCAAAGAATATTATGGTGCTTGTGCTAGTAAATTATGGTGTTTGGGCTCCGTCTATTATGTTCTTCTGATTGACCCAAAAATATTAAAAGAAAATAGTCATCGTGAACAAAAAATTCTTACCACGAATATGTAATGATCAATTAAGATTATGAGTAAGACCTAAATTAAGAAGATTTAATATATATATTAAATCAAATTTAATCATATAAATACACAATAGAGTTTTTTTTCACAAAGGATATATGAGAAAGATGAAATTGAAGCATGAGACCTTGTAATATACTATCAAAATCTTTATCAACTAAACTAATTAATATCTTCTCTAAAAGATAATTTTTTGACTTACTTCACCTATAAAAATCAACTATAAATAATTAAGATAGTTGACAAAGGTGAGTCAATGGATATATCATAGAGTTTATTGAATTGTATAGATACATCATAGAGTTTATTGAAAGAAATAGGAACTCCCATGTTGTTATATGAGTCCAAACAAACAACATCGAATTCAGAATCCAAAAGACCCATCCAATATGCTCCACAATTTTATCTAGATCTCTTGCTAAAAAAATAAAATCAAGGTTTGAACTTTAGTTATATGAGTCCATTGTTTGTCCGTCTCCATGGCAATCCACCACTTCTAAATAGGTTTTGATGTGTCCAAATGATGTCTAAAAATTTAAAAAAAAAATATTCTTAATTTTACGATATTGGTATTTTTAGATTTATAAATACATTTATACAATTTTTTTTGAAAAAATCCTACCGTACACATGTACTAGAATACATATAAGCGAGACATATCCAAGACATGAACATCATTGGTGAATTTCTTATAAATCATGCTTAATTATCATCTTCAACCAGTGTTTTGATCTCGTATCATTACCGTCATCTTAGGCGAATGACTAATTATGTGAGGCTAGCTGAATTGCTTCGTGAGATTGTATTATCTATCATCCACAGCTACTACCACAAATCATACTCAAAGAGACTGATATCATCCAAAAATTAATAATGCACGAGAATCATGCTCAAAATTTCGTTAATGAGCATTGCCATGCTTAACATATTTGACACTCAGCTCCAAATGCTCTTGAATAAAAAGGTCTCAATGGAGATTGTTTATACTTTATTAGTTAGGACTTGGATAGTAATCTCTTGTGCGTCCATTTATCACGGGAGTTTGATGTTGTGGACAAAGAATTATATGTTCCATCGACTTCTTGTCCCTCTTCTATTTCTAGTTTTCCATTGCTGTGTTGGATGCGAGCTTTATATCCGACCTAACTATCATCTCACTCGTAACTTCTTTATGAGACGATTGCACCAACACATTAAAAATGCATATGTGCCTCTCTGGTCTGTTAGAATTGATTGATCAAGGAGATCATGAGATGATGCAATGCTAGAATCAGTAGTAAAGAAGAACTACAAGGATAAAACGTTTTCCTCATATATGGTGATGACAAGGAACGCATTTGCTGCATTAGCTACGTTCATTTCACAATCCATAATCTGCTTTGATCCAAAGGCCAAAGTTAGGTCAGTGAGACATCCTATCTCCAGGAGCCAGTGATGGATCATAGTCGGGTTCAGGTTCCTCTCTCTCTCTCTCTCTCTCTCTCTCTCTCTCTCTCTTTACTATCATGCTGCTTCAGAAAGACTAGGCAAAGCAAAGCCCTCTGCCGTCAGAAGGTGATATGAGATTAAACAGCAATATCTTGATCAACTCTTTCCAAATTAAATACACTAAAAGTTGTTAATGGGCATAGAATGATGTAAATGTGGACCTCTCCATCCAGATCCGACCTAAAATTAATCTTGTTCGGTTCCAGGCATATTTGCTCATGCATGTTGTCATGGAACTCATGCTAACTAAAAGCATATGTCACAATGGACTTCCCAGTTTCTTCCTAACTCTTCTTCTTCTTCTTCTTCTTGTGAGACAAACTACAATTAGGTCCTTCGATAAAGTTCAGAGTAGTTGCTTGTGCTTGTACCACTCTTGATGTAAACTATAATTAGGTCATACAGTATGCAAATCATGATTGGAAGTCTTGGAGTTGTTCACTTTAAACATGCTTTGTTAGCAGCTATAACTTTCCTTACTACGTAATGCACATGGACTAATGGAGATTGGAGAGTACAAATATGATTAGGTTTAGGTCATTACAAGACTCTTCTTCTTCACAAAGCTATAGTAAAATCACAATAAAGCTAATTAGTATATCATCGATCTGATCTGACGAGATAATTGATCTGTTTACTTTGTTAAGTCTGATATCATTCCTGAAAATATTTAAACTTAATCTAATATTAGGATAATGATAAATGCTCAATTCAAACATTTATTTATTCATTCCCGATATGAGATTAAACCACGGTGTTACACATCGATCGAGAAAGATCGAAAAGAAATGAAATCTAACATGATGTTTTTCTTGTTTTTCAGCATTGTGTAGTTCCATGATTCGTTAATTCCTTGGTGAATTTCCAAATCCTAGAATCATTTAGTTTGTTGTAATGATTCGTAAGTATGATTCTTAAATGAACTCATAATAAGGTGAGATTTAGTTTCCAAATAGTGGAAGTGCAAGGGTAAAGAAAACCAGCTCTCTGTTCTTCTTCTTAATTTGCATGTTTGAAGTGGTTGAGTTGATGACATGTTCCATTTGCTAATGCATTCGAGGTTGGAACCTTGGGCTTCACCACCATCATCATCCTATCTTCATTAGAGTTTTTTGTTGGTACTCTTAAATTTAGAATATGTGAGTGGTTGCTTTTATATATCGGTATTAGCCAATAATTGCTAGATTAAACTTTTGAGTAGTGTTGAAGTATGTCCAACTCCCATAATAATATAATGTCGATTTGATCGACTAAGAAAATTTCTCTTTGGATCCGAGGAAAATATAACAAATAACATGGGAGAAAATAAACTGGCAATTGACTCATTGTAAGTTTTCATGAGACTTCTCTAGATTTTTTTCTGAAAGGATTAAAGTGAATTTGACAACATTTATGATGTTACACTCATAAATACATTTTTCATGCTAAAATTAGTTTAGGAGTTAAAAATGTTGATGAAGTCTTGAAAGTCGTAAGGCTGAAAATTTTAATCGAGTGAGAATTATTTTATGTTTTGGGATATACCCGAGAGATTTTTTATAATGTGACTTTGCGATCGTTATGTTTGTAGACATGCATTGATGTTGTGGATGATTTCATGTATTCTTTAACCCAAGTGGTATTACGCTATGCCAAATTTAGAGAATATGAGATGGACATGATGCAGTTGGTAACATTAAGAGAGTGTCATTCACGTGTTGACCATTTGACATCGAGATATCAATCATGTGATGTTGGCATATCGATCATATGATACCAAGACATCGATTGTTCATTCATTACTTTCTCTTAATCTCAATCGTTTGTTTAATTGGTCAAATTAAAATTTTAATATTAAATAAAATTCAAATAGATTGATGATTGCACATATAGAAAATGAGATGGATGATTGTAAGGGACATTCCACAACTCTTCTATGAAAATTTGCATATAATATAAACCAACTCTTGTGCCATATACACATACACAAGAAGAGAACATTTGATGAAAAATAATAAATATATATATATATTATAAAACTATATTTTTATTTTTTTTTACGTATCAATTTATCATGATTTCAAATCAATATAACTTTTTATTCTTCATCAAAAATAAATAACAAGATAATTTTTGAAAAGATTGAATCGCTGAGAAAATGATCGTTTTGTTATTTTTCTAATTAAGAAAGACTTTATCATATCAAATCAATAAAGAATCATGACAAATTAAGAGTATAGGATTCTTTATTAGCAAGTAAATCAACTGAGATTTACTCTTATTCTGATTTAAATATTCACATAAGTGTGTAAAATGTAGAATTTTTAAGCTCGAACTTAAATTTTCTTAATATAATAATATCATGAAATGTATATCATTGATAATAAGTTTACCAATAACAATTCTAACTAATTTTAACTTAATGACAAATATATATGTTGTGGTAAACAACTTTATGCCGTGGTCTCGGGTCGTCGCGGCTTGTCCTAGGTCCGAATGGGGGGGATCTCCCGGGTGGCTCCTCGGGGCGGTAGAGGTCGTCGACCCGCTGGTGGATTCGGCCGGAGGGAAAGGACGTCATTCACTCCGGGAGAGGGCTCCGCGCCTGTAAGTCCGGCGACACTCCTCGTCCTTGTCCCTGCACACAGGTCGGGTCGGAAGCTCGGCCCGACCCCTCCGACGATCAAGTTAGTGATGTGGAGAGGGTTTTGGAGGAAGGGATGCCTCCGCGTGTGTTGTGCTTTTTCTCCTCCTCACGTCGTAGAGCGCGAGGGTATTTATAAGGAGCTTGAGTGTTACCAGATGCACCTGCTCGCCAGGAGCAGGGTCGTACCCCTGATGGCGTCTGATATTGCCGCTGGTGTGTCGTGTGGAGGCTAGTCTGACCGATCGTTAATGGGTCTCGGTCGGTGTACCGGCCCATGCTGGCTAGGTGTTGTCAGCCCGTCAGAGGCGCGGGGCGTCAGCTGACGTCGTGGGGGTCTTATCATAATTACTATCCTCATCAATATATATATAATATGAGTGAGCATAAGATAGAAGTGTTCTTTTACTTAGAATTTTTCATTGTATTTACTCGTAACTTATTATATATGAAAATTCTAGAAAACTTTGTTTGTGTTTTTTTTTGCTTTCACATCTTAACCTGAAATGAAATGTTTGTGAAAAAATATTTCATACTTCCAAAATTATATTACAGTACATGGCTATTAACCATCATTTCTCGGCTTAAATCCCTTTTCGTGTATAATTTATTCATAATAATTTTTTTAAAATAGTGTTAAGAAAAAATATCATTGATATCTTTATCAATTCAATATGATCCTAATCCATATCCTTAGAATCGTAGAAAATGTCTCCTTCCGAAATAAAAATATCATGCTCCTGAGGTAAAAATATTGTACTCCTAAGATATTACATATACAAAGATCAAAGTTGAAAGAAGTTTTGTGAGCTAGTTCCTGCGATGCTCAAGTTAATCTAGAGATCGACCTCTCTATGTCTATATCCTTGATTTAAGTACATTCATATCTAAAGTTAAAAGTGTATTTTTATATTTAACTTTAGAAAAATAGAATATTTCCATAAAGATTCTGGAAGACAGTTTGTGATCGTCTTGAATTGTCTGTTAGACTCCTATAGATAGAATATTTCTATGAATATTACACAGGAGAGATATCTTATAATTATTCTAAATTATCCCTTCGACTTGTACCCGTTTGGGTAAGCAGGTGAATCTGGGTCTTTTCCTCTCATGAACCTTATGCGATACTTGTGTGATGAGTAATAATTGGCTAATCGTATATTTTCTATCACGATAAAAAATCATGATAAATTTCTTATTATTTCTAGAAAGCCATTAAATTGACTTAAGATCTTATTTTCCTTAATCGTATAGATGTGCTCATCCCTTTCGTCACGCCATCTGAAGCTGGCGAATCATCAAAAGGATGTCCTTCCGAATTCTTTCTGAATCCATCGTTGCTGATGCAGTGGCCGCACTAATGGTCTCAACAAAGAAATCCTCTCTATCCCCGTCTCTCTCAAGCAGCATTGTAATTGGTTGAAGGATTCAAAAAGAGTGTGCCATGGATAATGACAACGAATTCTACGATGCAGTGCCTCTTCCACTTGGACTGAGCAAAATTTTGGGCATGAAACCTGCCTTGTTTGAGTTGGTGAGGTTTGGCTTTAGTATGAAGATGATGTGAAGATGGTTAGGTGGTTGACCTATTCAAAGCCAACCTTATTCAGCATCAGTTTCAGTCCAACATGGGTCTCTCACAGCTGCATGCTTCCCATGGCGACCCTCCCTTTTTCGTTTGCTAGGATGCAGACCACCCCACAGCATATCTTTCCCTGAACGATGCCTCCTGCCATTCCTATCTTCAACGGTGCATGCATAGTTTGCAGTCTACACACAAGACAGATAATTATAAGTGCATGCTAGAATTGGTTAATAATTTTGGATCTGCAGAGATAATGTCCTTGAAGAACAACGAATCCTAATATAGAAACAACTTTTTCTTTTGAAGAAAGAAAAACCTGTAATTAAGATTTGTTATAATATAATTATCTAATATATCTTCAGGGGGTTCTCTAATGGAGGCGAGAGAATAATTTATCACACTAACAAAAATTTCGGTTTTGGACAAAGGAGTGCAGAACGTGTGGACTGGAATTGGTATTTATTTTTTAGATTTATGAAGATTTGTTTTTTTTTTAAATAAAGAATTATATATAGTCATGACTTCTTTGTAAAGTAATAAAATTCTTAAAATTATGACTGATTATTGGATAAATTCTGAAAAAGGTTTTTTACTTTTATAAATTTTATTGTACAATGTTTCTATTTTTGATTTTTTTCAAAATAACTATTCTACCCCTTCATCGATCGTCTCACTTTTACCTAACCTAGCCTAGCTTATTGGTTATAGTCTTCGTCATCGTTTTTATTGGAACCCAATAATTTTGCTCACTCAGAATCGTCGGAGGACGACCCCGCATGTGATGGTGGAGGGGATAACTCTAATCATGGTTGTTTTCATCATCTCATGTTACTCACACCCCTAGAGTGATCGTAGATAACCCTCTTTACATATAGTTTTGCTTCCCCCTTTTGCCTGTAATTATTATACAAGAGTTGATAATTCTCATACAACGATTGTAAGTGAAAGGGATTATTAGCGCTAACTATAAGTGAAGGGGGTGATCAGCGAAAGAAGAAATAAAATGGACTTTTCACATAAATTTTTTTCAAAATAAATATGTTCTAAAAAAATAAAAAATAAAAAGTTTTTTTAATTTCGCCCTAGATTATTTTCTAGTTTTTTCTGCAGCAAAATAAGTAGCGAATAATCGAGTTGTGAGTCGCGCTTAAGAATAAGATAGCTCGACAGCTAAAATCTCTACGTTGATTAGATCCTTATCCAACCCACTTGACGGTATACCCTTGGCACCCACGGCAAGAAACACGAACGCCCACGTGGTAATTGACCAATCACAATGCGATTATAGAAGGGAGCCGTACCACGATGGCGTAAGACAAAGTGTCCGTCCTCAAACACGCGTAATTCGTGACGTAATTAGTCAACCCGAAAGAACGCTTAAATTTGGAAGAGATATGGTGGAGACTCTACCGTGGCAACATCTGGGCCGTCCGTGGTTACGTTTCTTGGACACCTTCCTCCTTCCCCCTGGATAAGATCTATTATAACTCACCCCTATCTGCGACACTCACTACTACACCGCACGGTCTCACGAGACGATCCCCCCTTACCGTGCTTTTGGAATCGCGGGCCCCGTTTGGATGACCGCGGGGCAGCTCGACGGCTGTCGGGTCGTATCGGAACGTCCCGATAAGATACACGATATATTACTCCGATAAATTGAGATATAAAAACGGTTCTCGAGATTCTTCCTATTGCGTGTATTCTTCCTCCTATATAAACCCCCCCATACCCCGACTCGAACTCGCACCTGGTTCTGCTTCTTCGTTCTCTCTACCTGCGCCCCTCCACGCTTCCCCGTTAGGGTTCCGTCCCCTCTGACGTCTCCATCTACCGCTACACGTCTCTGAAGGCTCCCTTATTCCTCTTATCTGAGGGTGTGGCGGGGTCGGCGGTGGTTGGTTCCGCGAATCCCCGGCGAGCTCCGCCCCTTGCGGTGTTCTTTGGTCATCGATCCCTTCGTCTCCACCGTCTTCTGAAGGGCTGGCGTGGGGATTTCGTGGTCGTCTGAGGGAGCGCTAGGATTTACCTTCTTCATATCAGACCATTCCTGCTTCGTTTGGGGGGGTAGCCGAGGCTCCGGCCTCGGCGGCTTGCAAAGCCCCCATCTTGACATCGAGATCTGAAGTAGCGTCCTTTTTCCCTTTGTTTGCGGCTACTACCGGGAAGAGATGCCGGCCTTCACGTGCGTCGATGCTGCAGTGCCACCCCATGGCTACGCCTTTGCGTGGGACGGCGCTCTTCCCGCGCAGGGGCCATTCCCCGGCGACGCTTCGACGACGGCGGATGGCCCCACCGCCGACTTGTCCTCCCCGTGGTCCACTGACCTCTCTGCTAAGCTCTACCGGATCGATGGATGGGGTGCGCCCTACTTCTGCGTCAATGCTGCCGGCGACATCTCTGTCAGGCCGCACGGCGACGCCACCCTCCCCCACCAGGAGATCGACCTGATGAAGGTGGTGAAGAAGGCCTCCGGCCCCAAGTCCGCCGGCGGGCTCGGTCTCCGTCTTCCACTCCTCGTCCGCTTTCCTGACGTCCTCAAGCACCGGCTTGAGTCCCTGCAGCAGGCTTTCGACGTCGCCATCCGATCCAATGGCTACGGCTCCCGTTACCAGGGGGTCTACCCGGTGAAGTGCAACCAGGATCGGTACCTCGTGGAGGACATCATGGAGTTCGGGGCGCCATTCGACTTCGGCCTCGAGGCCGGGTCCAAGGCCGAGCTCCTCCTCGCCATGACCTGCCTGACTAGGGCGAGGCCCGAGGCATTCCTCATCTGCAACGGATACAAAGACGAGGAGTACATCACCCTCGCCCTCATCGCCCGGAGCATGGATCTCAACACGGTGATCGTCCTGGAGCAGGAGGAGGAGCTTGACACGGTCGTCGAGACCAGCGAGAGGCTCGGCGTCCGGCCGGTGATTGGCCTCCGGGCCAAGCTCCGCACCAAGCATTCCGGCCATTTCGGATCCACCTCCGGGGAGAAGGGCAAGTTCGGGCTGTCCACTGCACAGATCCTCTCCGTCGCACAGAAGCTCCAGCGCCTCGAGATGCTCGATTGTCTGCAACTCCTGCATTTCCACATCGGCTCGCAGATCCCATCCACAGCGCTGCTATCCGACGGGGTCGGCGAGGCCGCCAATATCTACTGCGAGCTCGCAAGGCTCGGGGCGTTGATGCGTGTGATCGACATCGGCGGTGGCCTCGGCATCGACTACGATGGCTCTCGCTCTGGTGGCTCGGACATGTCGGTGGGCTACGGCCTCGATGAATACGCCAATGCTGTGGTCCGGGCGGTTATGCTCGCTTGTGACCGGAAGCATGTGGGCCACCCGATCATTTGCAGCGAGAGCGGCCGGGCTCTCGTATCTCACCAGTCGGTGCTCATCTTTGAAGCGGTCTCATCCACCACCACTAAGTCTGAGGCATCGCCGTCGATCTGGCCTAACCACTCGTGCCTTCTTGATGAGCTTGCGGACGATGCTCATTCTGATTACCACAATTTGATTGCCGCTACCCTCCGCCGCGAGAACGAGACCAGCGTTCAATATGCTGAGAAGTTGAAGCAGAAGTGCGTCGACCATTTCAAGGACGGCATTCTCGGCCTCGAGCACCTGGCGGCTGTCGATGTTGTCTGCGACCTTGTGTCGAAGGAGTTCGATGTTGCCGATCCGGTGAAGACATACCATGTCAACCTCTCGCTTTTCACCTCGATTCCCGATTTCTGGGCGATCGGGCAACTCTTCCCCATTGTTCCAATTCATCGTCTTGACCAGCGGCCGGTGGTCAAGGGGATTCTGTCGGACCTAACATGCGACAGCGACGGGAAGGTCGATCGGTTCATCGGCGGGCAGTCGAGCCTCCCGTTGCACGAGCTCGAGAGGGGCGGCGGGGCGGGCGGATACTACCTGGGGATGTTTCTGGGAGGGGCTTACCAGGAGGCGCTCGGCGGGCTGCACAACCTCTTCGGGACGCCGAGCGTTGTGCGGGTGTCGCAGGCCGACGGGCCGCGCTGCTTTGCGGTGACGCTGGCGGTGCCCGGTGCGTCGTGCACGGACGTCCTGCGAGCGATGCAGCATGAGCCCGAGGTGATGTTCGAGACACTCAAGCAACGCGCGGAGTGCGCGGGCGGGGACGCCGTGTCGTGCGCCCTCGCCCTCGCCCACTCCTTCGACACCATGCCGTATCTGGTCTCCGAAGCCAACGGCGGGTACAGCGTCGTCTCCGGCGGCGACGAGGAGGGCACCGATGGGATGAGCAGCTACTCGGACGGGTGCGGCGAGGAGGGAGACCAGGAGTGGGAGTCCATGCGATGCTTGAGCGTGTGAAGGGGCGGTCAAGGTTGGCTAGCAGGCCACAAGTCGGAGTGTTTCATTGTTCCGCTGCCGTTTGTTTTAAGATTCCAAGTCTACTTTAATATTCGTGTCCTCCTTTTATTGTAATTGATTTATCTTTCCAAGTGGTGGTTGCCAATTCGAATTCCGGTTGCTTGGTTATGGTTGGTTCCCCTCCGAGGGATGAGGATTCGAGTTGGGAAACGGCCGTTGGGGAATCGATTGTCGTCATTGTGCATTATGCACTGTGGTATTGCTCGACCAGGTGGACCGTGAGACTGTTGGTGTGTGTCGGGGCGGTACGGGACGTCGCTGGATGTGCGCCACGTTTTCTCCCTGATTCTGATCAGCCTCGGATGCACCCCATCTGTGACGGGGACCGCAGCGGATCGAATCTGATATGGTGAAAGGATCAACGGATTGTGCATATTAACACTGGTGAATTTTTTCTTCGAATATATGTTTAAGATACTAATGTTTATCTAACTTACTAAGATCATAAAAACAGACAATGGAGTCGCATTCTAACTCAAAAATTATAGATAGATAGTTGGGTTTTAAATTCGAGTAGGAAAATTATATAGGTATCATAATTTAATATCGTTCTGTTATCAAAAAGACAATAATAGCATACCGAAAATTTTGGGTATCTTAATTCAATTATATTTGGTTTGATGTAGGTTTAGATAGAGAAATAAAAAAAAATATTTATACGAAGTTTGATTTGAGTTTTAGTTCTAATATTTGATGTGTTCGTTATTGTTGGACTTGGATTAAGTATGATGTATAAGAATCTGCCTATAGTTCGAAGTAGTTATCATATAATAATAATAATAACTATTTAGATTCGATTATATATATATATATATATATATATATAGTTATCTAGCTTTAAGCAACACAATATCCTAAGTTAAATTGAGATTCTTAAAATTTTACTTCTAGTTTTTATTGAAATCTTTGGAACACTCACTCATGTATCTCCACACCATCAAAACTAATCATCTTAATTTATTATTAAAATAGTAAATATTTTGCCTAGTTTAAACGTATCATATACCTCGATATTTCACCTAGTTAAGATATATTGAGCATTTTGATACTTATATCTCACGTTATTATCCTGTTATAATATATTGAATACTTGATATTTATGTCTTTAAGCTAATGTATTATACAATATATATATATATATAATTTGAATTCATTGAACCTTTAATGTATATCTTATGGACGGATATACGATGTATTAAAAGATATTTTGTTAGAGTATTTTTTTATTTTTCTTTGATACATATATCTTTATGAATACATCGTGTGAGCAAATGTTTTGCTTAGTCATAACATTCATGTATCTTTGTAGTTATATTATGGATAGAGATATTACATGTGAAAAAATATTTTAGCATGATATTAAGGTATGGTGATATCTGGGAAGGGATTTTAGTTTAATTTTTTATAAGAAAATTTTTGTTCTCTTTTCTTAACAAAGGCATGTGACTTAGGCCCACGATCAATGAGGTTGGGCCCATAATTTGTCATGCTAATTAGGGTGAGTTGGGTCTAAGCCCACTATTGGTTGAGTCATGTTAGGTTGAGTCTGACTAATCGATCTTATTTAGACATATTATAATTTTATTATTATCATAAATATTAAAGTATTAACAGTGGTCAAGATATTTTTTTTGGGAAAAGATCATGTATTAAATCTAGGCTTGCCTAAATTTTTCTTTTTGTTTATTGTACATTGCATTTTCCTCTCACCAAATTACAATAATCTCGACAATTATCTCACTCCCAAAAAAAAAAAGCAAATTGTCATTTCATCGACTACGATTTGCTATCGACATGTGCAAGTTGAGTAGCAACATTTTCGTTAAGTTAAACTTCAATTTGATTTGAAAAAGCAATGTGATGAACTTAAATATAAATGGTAAGGATTGCTTGGATCTTTAGTTAAACTGTCGACGAATTTTTTTATATAGGAAAGATCCTATAAAATAAAAATCACCTTAGGTCTTTTTAAAATTATGATCTTCTTTTACCTCTACGTGAAGCATTAGAGCATTAATCACTAGGTTGAAAATAAACTTTATATCTCTATGTACTAAAATACATTAGAGCATTAATAGAAATAGGGTTGAAAATAAACTTTATATCTCTATGTACTAAAATGCTAATCATTATACTCAATCAACTTGTTATTATTACATTAAATATTCTTTAAAGGATTTCCTATCATAGAGTTTGGGTCTCACCACTAGAAAGTGTTACGATCAAGAACCATAAGAGGGGTGGGGGGTGTAAAATTAGTATAACAGTTTTACATTGGTTCAAAAAATCTTCGTTTCAATAAAATCGATATCAAAAATATATTTAACTTGAAAGCATAGAGTGAGAAAGCAAAGTAAGTAAAGCAGTAAAGGTAAATTACATAAATAAAAATACAAATTGAGTTTTATAGTGGTTCGGTCATTGTGACCTACATCCATTCCCGATTCCTTTTCCGTTAAGGCTACCGGTATCCATTAACGATCTTTCTTCAATGGGCGAAGATCAATTACCATTTTATACTCTTTCTCCTTTTCGTAGTTTTAGGAGACAACCATTACAAGTCTCTCTTTCTTAGACCTCACTCCTCCCTTAAGACAAACTTCTAAATACTTGGAATAAGTTATCTAAATCCTAAGAGAGTTTCTTAATTTTTTTTCAAGTATTTTTTTCCTCTTTTCAACTCAATTTCATGCTCAAATCTTGCTACTCCATGCAGGAATAGTTAGAGTATTTATAGACCCCAAATTGTTGTAAAATTGAAGCTAAAAAAGGTTTTATCTCAGATTTCCTGGGTTCTAGCGGTACTATCACCTATGTTAGGCAGTACCATCGTCTGTAGCATTGACACTAGATGGTACCACCCCCCAGTCTGTTGGTACTATCGCTTGACACAGTCTAACAGTACTTCTATAATAAAAAATACCTTTAAATTATTTTAAAACTTGTTCAAGAACATTTAAGTAAGCTAAACTTGAGTTACAAGTATATCTACTAAGTCTTGATACAACATAAGAAATGTAACATTTCATTCTATTTGATATATAGAGAAGAAATCCAATGATATAAAATTATCTTTCTTGATTTATAAGATTGTTAGTATTTTTAACAAGATGAACATTTAGATCATAAAAAGTGGAGGCAAATGAATAATCAAAATATCTAAATTTTTTAATTAATTTTTGAGTATAATAAGATTGATACAATGATATAGATTAGAAGATTTTTAAATTTTTTATTCCTAAGATGATGTTAGCTCCACAAAGAAATTTAATATCAAAATGGTAAGATAAAAATGATTTAATCTTCAATTAATTCTAGATCCAAGGTAAGAATTAAGATATCACCAACAAAAAGACAAAAGAAAGATAAATTTTTATAAGAAAGATAGTTATGAGATTTATTGATTTGGCATTCAAAAGATATAATTATATAATCAAAATTTTTTTTTGTCACTACTTAATGTTGAATCTTATATTTTGACGATGAAATCAATTGATGAGTTTATGAACTAATATACTTTTAAGATAAATAATATATGAAATATTTTGATCATGGACTCGAACTATCAAAGAGCAAATTGTCGAAGTAGGAGAATTAGACGTTTGTCGGGAAAAATATTATGTTAGAAATTAAATATCAAGTTAGAGGGTTGATCGACATGCCGAATATTAGACTTTGTGTTGTAAGTTCGAGCATTATATCGAAAGGAGTAAGTATTACACCAAAAGATCAGATGTCGTAGGAAAGTCGACATGCCGATAGATCGAGCGATATGCCAAAGGAAATGATGATGTGCCAGAAGTTTAGACAAAGTGTCGGAAGATCGGACGATATATTGGAATGACATACAACATACTATATGCTTTATAATTGTGTTGAATATGTGGTTCGATTGTTAAAGTTTTAATTGAGATCTTTTTTGATCAAATTGAGTTGGTATTCGATTGAAACTATGGCAACTTATTAAGAAATCTATTGGGCTTGAACCAGAGCTGAATTGGGTCTGTTAAAAGGCCAAATCGATGACATAAAGCAGGCCTAGGTGGTAGTAACGATTGAGTTAGCCAAAAAAATTATTATTTATGTTTTTTTAATCGTTTCGATGGTAATACCACCCAAGACAATGGTAGTACCACCTAGGCTAACGATGGTACTGTCAAAGTCTAGATTCTTAGCCTAATGACAACGGTAGTACCGCTAATACCCTGAAATTTTTAGGATTTAAATTTTTAGCTCCATTCTTAAAGCTTTTGAGGTCTATGAATACCGCACTCATACTTGTTTAATAGGGCACTAATTTTTAAGCATAAAAGTGTTGTAAACTCTCTCTTTAATCATTATTTGAGTCTCTTCCTCGTTCTTGATTTTAGATGTGATTCTAAGTTGTAGGAGGTGAGGTCTCTGGTAAAAGAGTGGGTGTGGAGGTTCTCTCCTAAGCCTATTAAAAGGAGAAGAGTTACAACAATGGTAGTTAATCTTCGCTCGTTGGAAAAATAGTAGTGAAAGTCGATGGCCTCGAGGGAAGAGGAATCGGAAGTGGATATAAGTCGGGACGATCGAACCACTATAAATCGATTTGCATTTCTTCTCTTGCCTTGATTTACTATTACTTATTGATTTACTTTACTCGCAACATTTAGTTACACTTTTGGATAATTACATTTCTGATAACTTTAAAATTGGTTAAAATTATTATAGTATTAATTCACTCCCTCTTTTTAATGTCATTATGATCCTAACACTTAGGTGCTTGCTTGAGCTTGTATAAGAACTAGATATTTTAACACTTTTTTTTTATCTAAGCATAATAAATCTTTTGAATTAGTTCATGTATATTGTTTCTTCCAACTCTTTGTATAAAAAGTGGTCCTCACATCCATCTAATAAATAAGAAGTTTATGGATAAAAGCAAAAGCAATACAAACTTGGATAGTAGCAATTAACGCTATAAGTGATTAAGTGTTAAAATAATCAATGCCAATCTTTTGTTGAAAATTAGAATTCTACTTCACTATTAACTATCTTTTTTCTAAAAAGAAGCAGCTCATAACTTCTTAAAATGAACTTGGTGTATCTTCTATCATATAAGAAATAAAATTATCACTAAAGGTTTTTTTTTAATCTTATCTCTCTTGCTTCTTCTAGGTTTAGGTTTAATATTAGATTCTATATGAGTTGAAAAAGATAAAGAATAATCACTTTGAGATATTAGTAGATAATCTGATTTTAAAAGAAAATATATTTTTAAGGATGGATGCATCTCTTGATTCAATTAGAGTTTCATTTGAGATTTCATATACTTCAGAATTTACTACAAAATTTATAAGTGTTGTTATCAAGGGAGTAACTACAAAGCATCCATTGTTATAGGACATATCTTCTTTCTATTGGGTTAGAGGATATTAACCTTAGTTAAACACTCCACATTCGAAAATAAATTAGTTTTAATTTGTAACTCTTGTTTGTAACTTTTCTAAAGTTGATAAGGAGTTGTCTCTTTATCCTTTTATGATATCTTGTTAAGTATATAATAATAAATAAGGGAGTCTTTTCCCATAAATTTTAGGAAACTCTTAAGTTAAGAATGAAGACATTAATCATGTCTAAAAGGTACTATTTTTTCTTTTAGCTACACCATTACATTGAGGTGAATAGAGAATAGTTAAGAATAGCATGGTCTTCATAAAATTTGATAAATTTATTAGAAATATACTCACCATCTTGGAATTTTAATTTTTCTATCAAGTTGCTTTTCAACTTCAACTTTATAGATTTTAAATTTGTTAATAACTTCATATTTGATCTTTAAAAATAAATATAACAGAATTTAAAGAAAAATCATTAATTCACAAAACAACAACTTTTATATTTTGTTAGCACTATATTAGAATCACAAACAACACTATGGATTAATTCAAGTTTTTCAATATCTCTATATTGAAAAGGTTTAAGCTGTTTTCTAGGTTATTTAAATTAAGCACAAATCTCACGTTTAGATACAAATTTAGAGTTCAATTTTAGATTAAATCAATATGAGATATTCTTTGAATTGATCTGAAGTTGACATAAACAAATCTAACATGCCTAATATAATAAGATTTAGAATTTAAGACAATATAGTAAAGGTGATTTGTTGATCCTGATTATATTAAGATTAAAAATTTCTTTAGAAGCAAAATATCCTGATTATATTAAGACAAAATATTTCCCTGAATATAACTTGTTTTATTTTTAAAATGATTAAAGTTCTTTTAGCTCATAGACCACTTAAACCCTTATAGTTTATTTGTGTCTAAAATAATCTATATATTTTCAAAAAGATAGCATATAAGTTCCTTCCGTCAAATTTAAGTTAACATATATTGTAGTCTACTTACGTGGCATGTTGATTTATAATAAACTATTAATATAATGATACATATAATTTAAGTTTAAATAAAAAATTTATTTTAGCCCCAATAGTTTTGGTCATAGATCATTTAAGCTCTTATGTTTAAAATAACCCTTACATTTTAAAAAATATAGCATATAAGTCCTTTCTATCAAATCAGAGTCAACAAACATTAGAGTATGCTTACGTGGCATACTGACTTATAATAAATTATTAATATAATAACATGTATAATTTAAATTGAGACCACCATCAATGGTGGGAGGAGGTAATGTCATGGAAGTGACCATCAATAATAGCACCGAGTCGTTGTTGCTTAGCATAATGTCGTATGCATACAATATCTCTTGTGCTAACGATAAGCTTAGGGGTTTCTGGTCTTGCCTCAAGCGGATGTGCGCCGACCAGTTCAATACTAGACATGCAATAATCTCTTGGTTTCTCTTCCTCATCCTGGGCATCTTCATCTCCATTGCCTCTCACTTCGTCATCTCTTATACCCCTATCTATTGTGCCTACGACATGGTGGTCTAGCTCTACCTCTATGCCTTCGTCCGTCGCTACGGCCTTTGTCGCTACGACCTTCGTCGCTTTCTGTTCCTCAACAAGATAAACCTTTTTTTAAAACTTCAATTACACATGTCAGTAAATTAATGATTTATTATGAGTCAGCATGCAACATAGGTAAACTATAATGTTTATCAACTTAAACTTGACGAGAGAGAGGCTTATATGCTACGTTTTTAAAAATATATGGTTATTTTAGACATAAACAAAATCATAACAGTTGAAGTGGTCCATGACTAAAATTACGAGAGTTAAAATAGATTTTTTTAATATTAAATTATATGTGTCATTATATTAATATTTTATTATGAGTCAACATGATATGTAAGCAGACTTTAATATTTGTTAACTCAGACTTGACAATAGGGGCTTAGATGTTATGTTTTTAAAAATATATGGATTATTTTAAACATGAGTAAATCATAAAGGCTTAAGTGGTCCATGACCAAAACTATGAGCTAAATGAATCTTAACCCTTTTAAAACTATTCTTTATCGTAACTATACTTATATTAACTAATTAATAATTAGGTTCCATCTAATATCTGATATATCTTTTAAATATAAATATCTTTCCAAAAGTAAACCTAGGATTTTAAAAATGATTGAATCTAGGGTTAGGATTAGAATTAGAATTTGGATTTGTAAACCTTGTTTTAAACCCTTTACTTTTGAATTTAAAGTTTTTACCCTTGAGATTAAGTTATGGCCTTAGTTCTAGTTAAAATTTTTATAATTTTGAAAATGATTTTGAGATTTAATCATAATGACTTTAGCTCACTTTTCTTTATCGATATTAAAATTTTATTTTAATAGTCTGGTATCCAGACTATTAAGGATGAGGAAGTCTATCTAATAAGCAAGAAATCTAGTATAATTGAAAAGAGATAATTATAATTTTATGAATTTCATAGATCCCAAGTTTTAAAAGGTATGAATTTGATCATTGATAGGTAAATGATCTATTATTTTAAAGTTTTTAAAATGGTGAAACGTTGAATACCTTCAAAATCTATAAGATATGTATCTTCAATTTCTTTGGGAAAATTTTTCAAGATTAGTAGATTTATTTTTTAATAATTTTTTTTCAACATTAACATATTTAGAAGGCTTCAAAAGGAAAGTAATTTCTAGCTTAGAGTTATCAACTAGACTTTTAATTGTTCAGTCCACCTCGCAAGCCCAACCCCATTAAATTTCTTAAGTTAAAGGGACATGGAATCATATAATTCGAAAAATTATGATTGAGCTTAGGGGAAAAAAACTAAATATACAATATCTGTAATTTTTATTTCATCCTTTAAGGTATTTTTTATGATTTTCGTTTAGGACGAATAGATCTTATAAATAATTTTAGTAATAATCTAATATAATATAAATGTAATCATAATTATATCACAATTAACAAATACTATTTATTGAATTATATGAAATAAAGTTTTATAAGCAATTGGTTTTGAATATAAAAATAAGATTCCTATATAGTAATGCAACTGCAAAATTTGAAAACTCATACACTGTTAAGACAAGTTTATGTTTCAAAATAAATCATTGTAACTTGTTTCCTATATAGTAATATTTAAACACTATTACTAAAACATTCATGAGTTCAAAATCTTAAAATGAATCATTTTAAATCTTTAAATTGAATAGATTTTTGGATTCTGTAAGACTTTTACTCTTACAACGACCCAAATAATCTTTAATTTGGATTCTGTAAAACTCTTACAACTGTGTCTTTCTCGTTCAACAGCATTTAAAACTTTATTTTTATTCAACCCTTTTTGTTTTTAACATAATCAAAGTTCCTTTTACATAATAAAAATAAAAATAATAATAATAATAAAAATAAAATAATAATAATAATAATAATAATAATAATAATAATAATACTAATAATAATAATAAATCAAATATGTGTCATGTCCAAGCCTGCATCTGACACATCATACAAATAAATAATTTTATAATTATTTAATATATTGTAAAACAAATCAACTATGTGTCATGCTTAAATCTGTACCTAAATCTGACTCATTAAACCCAGATAAATACATATATGAATGGGCATGGACGAATCTTACTTAAACCTTTTTACAAGGTTCCTAAAGGGAGATTAAAAAAGTTAGAGAAATCCCTACTATCGATATGAAGTAAAGTTTCCGAATAATGAAGGAAGAAATTTTTTTGTTTTTATCTTCTCTTCGAGTTCCACCACACTAATGTTTGCACAGAATGGACCACACATTAAGGAATTCTCCTGTGCCAACTTAACCAATAGCATGTCATCTGGCACTCTTTACTAAAATAGACCCAAATGAAGACCTTGATTTTGACTTATGGACGAAGTCTTAGAGAGGCTGATTTGACCAATTCTACGCCCTCTAATATGACTTACAACTGAAGCCATCCTGTACAAGTCTTCGATTCTAAAGTGGATGGTGGATTTTGATATAAATGAAATGATAATAACAAGTGAAATTTTTAGGACGGCATTAGAAATCAAACGATCGTATGATCCGTTTATTCTTCTTCTAATTATTGTACCATCTTTGTTAAGATGGTGGATTATACAGTTGATTATATTTTTTTAATAAAAAAATATATCTTATCATATTTTTTTTTATCGATATTTATTATCTCCTTTTTTTTCCAGTCCAAAAGTATTATTTTCTAAATGAACTACCATGTTTAGTGATGCCGGCACAATCGAACATTTTAGTGACGACCCCACATAATTATATTTTTATCCAATATTTATTATCGTGACAAATAAAGGTTGTCTTAAATATTTATTAGACACTTGTTAATTCTAGTCTAAAAACCTATTTAAGGAAGGTAAAATTTATCTTGAGAACCAATTCTAGTCTAAATACTTTATTTTCTATATCGACTGATATACTTTATGTTATGCTATTAAATTATGGATAATAGAATAATTTGATGTGGTCGTTGGACTTCGATAAGATGCGAAGTTTTGACCCCATCGATGTGTCGAACTTTTGATTTTTCTTTGAAGCTCGAAGTTCAGGTTGACCACGAGCTCTTTTTTTTGGGAATTTTGACTCTCCTTTCTTTCATAAATAAAGAGCTATTAAAGGTTAAATGATTTAATTGGTCAATATCCTAATTTCTTCAGACTCACTAATTTGCATTGGATTCCGGTTAAATGTGAATTAAACTTCAGGTTTCCCGTCCTGATCACTGTCTTGGACCGTTCGATTCGAGCACACAAATCTTCACCGTCTAATCTAACCGGATCTTTTATTAATGAAGGAAGCTGACAGCTCACCTATCCTCGTTCAAACATCGTCACAAACCAGAAGAAAGCACACGGATCGTGTGCTTTCTAAAACGCATCTGCAGCCGTCGGATACACGTCCTCTCGCTCGCCCGCCTCGTCGCATCTCCCTATAAATATATCCCTCGTTTCCTTCCGTCTACGTTACGAGCCGGCCTTCTCTTCTGCTCTATCCTCGGTCCGTGAGTTGAGATCGGCGAACCCTAGCTTGTCTTCTTCCTGGTGATCGATGGCCCGTACGAAGCAGACCGCTCGCAAGTCCACCGGCGGCAAAGCGCCCCGTAAGCAGCTTGCCACCAAGGTATGCATCCCGTCTTACCGTTTCGTTTGGGTTACCTGTTTCGTTTTGCAGAGATCTATCGGGCTTACCTGTTTTGTTTGGGTTCCGTGTGTATAGGCCGCGAGGAAGTCGGCGCCGACGACTGGCGGTGTGAAGAAGCCCCACAGGTACCGCCCGGGGACGGTTGCGCTACGTGAGATCCGCAAGTACCAGAAGAGCACGGAACTGCTGATTCGGAAGCTGCCGTTCCAGCGGCTGGTGCGCGAGATCGCGCAGGATTTCAAGACCGACCTTCGGTTCCAGAGCCACGCTGTGTTGGCGCTGCAGGAGGCGGCGGAGGCGTATCTGGTAGGGCTCTTCGAGGACACCAACCTTTGCGCCATCCACGCCAAGCGGGTTACCATCATGCCCAAGGACATCCAACTCGCCCGCCGGATCCGTGGTGAACGTGCTTAAGACCTCGATGTTTTATTTATAGCTTAGCTCTCCTTTTCTCGTCGATGGATTAATCCTCCAAGGAAAAGAACTAAATAGTTAAATTTCTGATCGTGTTCTGTGGACCTTTATATATGATGCTAATCTAATTGTAAATTACTGGAAACAACATGCAATTAACGGTGTGGGTTAATATTTCATTTATCTTTGTTCGTTCAGATTTTGGTCATGCTCATAATATAGATCGTGATGTTCAAGATGATTTGTGCCGATAATTCTTGGCATTTTATGGTGAATAAAACTTTCTGCAACCCCTTGTTTGTTTCATGCGTTGACGTCTCATATCGGACCATATAGCGGTGTCTTTCAATAGTTTGTCGATTTGGAATTGGATCAGGCGGATTCAATAGAAAAAAATGTCCTTGTAATCTTGCAATCGCGGTGTCTTTCAATAGATTGTCGATTTGGAATTCGAGCAGGCGGATTCAATAGAAAAGAATGTCTTTGTAGTCTTGCAATCGCGTCTACTGGAAGAGCAACAAAAGCACTTGCAAATTCCAGAAGTTTTTGATCGTTGAAGAGCAGGTTTGAAATTTCACATTCGAGGTGTCATCAGCTATCATAATTGGCATATACGATTTGTTATGTAAGGTTGATGTAAATGAACAAAGCAGTTAATTTGTGCAATGAATGTGATTTGTTGCAGGTCAAAATTTTGGGGGCGGAGAATGATTCTGGAAAATATTAACTGGAGAAATAGTTAGTTACGGCAATTGCATCCTTGTGGTTTCTACCGTCAATAAATGCACTCTCTTTGAAATTAAAAGTAAACATTGTAATGCTTCTCAACAGAACACTACGGTCGGCCCATGCTGGCTTAGCTGCATGTACTTGGAATACTGTTCATATCAAGATAGGACAATTTATGTCTATGCTGTGACAGGGTACCCGTTTGGCAATGCCAAAGAAACAAAAAATGATATCCATTGTTTGGTAAGCAAACAAAAAAAAGAACAATAAATATGGGGGTGCTCAGCAAAGATAACATACACGCAAAGAAGAAGATGATGAAAAAATGGAGGAAAAGATGATGTATACTTGTTCCTTAGCCAGGAGCTTTTCGACACGGGATTATTATGAATATGCATTAATAGATGCCGAGAAGTATCATAAATTTTTAGCTCTTGTTTCTAAAAATAGAAATCTTCTATAGTTCGAGGATCAGTAAATTTCTGTGGGACGTATATATCAAAATTTGGTAGAATAGGCATTGCAAAGTTGTGAAGGAAACATCATTCCTCAGTCCGGGAGATTTCATAATCTGGTCATCACCATTTTGTTAGGATATGCTTGGGGTAGAAGCTAATCTTCTAAATGTTGTCTTGGCATTTTTGTTAATGGAGCAAGAAGATATCTGCATTTATAATTATTACCTACATCTAAGGCAGGAGATGATGGGTAGTGCCTAAAAAATAGGGAGGAGAGGGTATCAAATCCTTCCATATGATTTAACCTTGCTAGTATCACTTACCTTCTCCTATTGTTGATACAATTTTCAATTCTTTAACTATATGTGATAAATCCAGTATCATATAAACCCGTTTTAAGGCACAATTTGATACTAAGACATTACTAGCAAGAGTCAATATCTTCATTTGCCAATATTCAATAAATTTAAATGGGAAATAAATAATTTTAAAATATGAGTATTTGTTTTATCAATTATTTACTAATATTTAATGTAACGTCTCGATTGATCCTATATCAAAATTGAATATATTATTATTAATTTTAACTTAAATATTTTAATCAGTGACTTAAGATTTAATAAAATTGATAGACCAATTAATACATGCACCAATTAACACATCCGAAAAAGGATATCTTGGTCTTGACCACTAATGATAGATATCTAATAGCCTATATAAAGCAGCTAACACTAAAACCATATTTTTAGTTTTATGACTTCACAGGGGTATTTATGACAAAGAAAACATTCATTATTTACTATTTTTGTTTGAGGAATATATATGTAAAACAAAATCCTAATTCTATAGAGTGCTCAGCTCTGAGCTAAAAGCCTAGCCGAAAATAATAAAATAATTATACACCAATTCTTGCAAAAGATATCCAATTTTGCATATGATCAACGACGAACAATCAGTAAAGACCCCATAATTATGTTAGAATGATGCTTTTGGTTTGCACCTGAACTTTCACATTGAGTATATCTCTAAGGGGACATGTTTCTTTGTCAACACAAGTGTTAGTGGAGGTTTATTTGGCCATGGTTGTCCTCATAGACTTGAACATCCTTTTAAACAAAATGTTAGCATATAGACTTGAACATGTGCTTCTTCGATTCAAGGTGAAGAAGAAGAAGCCTTGCAAAGACTATTAACAAGGAAACTAACATACCAATTAGTATTTTATCACATTAATAAGAAGGCAAATAACAAAACCCCCAATGAGCCTTAGCGGCTTATAATCATGTCTTAGGATTTCCTAAACTTTCTAAGATTCTAAAATTAATTTAGGCTGATAAAAAACAAAAAGCTATTTACATAATATACTTAAGAAAATTAATCCAAAGCTATTTTGCTACTTTTAGGCTTAGCCAAACCTAGTACTTTAGCCAGAATAAAAAGAAGGGAATTGTCACAGATTCCAAATCTCACATGCTGTTGGGAGTCCCATTGTTCACCTGGGTGAACTAGTGAAAAGGGCCAGTGGCCCTTCTGCATGCCCAAACCAGAGGACACAACCCATCAGGCGTCTCCACTGCTTCTAAACAAAGTAAAAGCTCGTAACTCCTCCACCAGTGTAGCTCATGTCACTACATTGCAAGATGTGTTTCCTTATCCTACTTCTATCACCAATATTTCTCCAGCAACAAATTGTAGAAGATATAGTAGGTACATGAATTGCTGAATGAATAGACCAATGCAGTTGCATTAACCAAAAGTGATTAAGATTATAACCTATTTACGGAGTTATCCTGTCACTATTCTAAGCACAATCTAAACTAGTAGAACTGGAAATACGAATTCTGTACAAACCTAATTTGCAAACAGTCACCGTTTGAGATATTTGGAATATTGGACCAAACTAATATAAAGAAATTAACTAGAAGAGTCTAAGAATACTGGGGTAACCCAATGCAAAGTGATGTGGGACGTACGGGATAATTTATCTTTTGCTCGTTGCTCTCCTCTCGCTTGATATCATCTTCAAGCCTGTTTCATTGAGGTGACGTTTTATCGTCAAAGAAGAAACATGGGATGGTGAAAAGGGTGAAATCTATGAGTAGGCCTAGTTTTCCAAAATGATCGAATTGGCCTTCTCAATTTTGCCCAAAATATACTTCAATGGCTTCATAATTTTAAATCAATAAATAATATCTCACGAAGAGTGGTATGTCTTCTTCTATAAATAATATAAATCAATAGCATTCTGTATTAAATATTTATACAAAAGCGGTGACAATATTGTCATGCGTGGACAAGGTGTTGAATGTGACATGAGATGGGCGGGCACGCGCACGCCTTCCCGCTCACGTCCGCCCTCGCCCGCCTCATCGACCGCTGTCACAGCCTTCGACAACTCCAACAAATCCACGCCCGAATCATCGTCGTTCGCCCTTCGCTCGGCCACGATGCCACCGCAGCTGTCCTGACCCGCCTCCTCTTCGCCTCCGCCTCCTCCCCATCTTCCTCCTCCTCCCTCCACTACGCCGCCGTCCTCTTCCGCCGCCTTCCCGCTCCGCCCACTCTGTTCGCCTACAACGCCCTCATTCGAGCCAACTCCTTCGGCTTCTGCTCCCATCTCAACCCTCTCTCCCTCTATTCCCAAATGCTCTCCTCCGGTGTCCGTCCCGACCACCTCACCTTCCCTTTCTTATTCAGGTATTGCTCTCATATTCTCGACTCCGTCGTCGGGCAAAGCTTGCATGTGCACATACTTTGGCTCGGGTTTCACACCGATGTTTATATTCAGAATTCTATGATCCATATGTACTCTACTTGTGGGCTTATTGATTGCGCCGGTAAATTGTTCGAGGTAATGCCTCTCAAAGACATTGTTTCTTGGAATTCGATGCTGATCGGGTACTTGAGATGCGGAGAGCTGGACTTGGCGTTGGATTTGTTTCTTGGCATGAGGGAGAGGAATGTGATCACTTGGAATTCGATCATCACTGGGTTCGTCCAGGCTGGGCGGTCGAGGGAGGCAATGGATTTGTTTCATGAGATGCTGATTCTGCATGATGATCATGTGAAACCCAATAAGGTCACCGTTGCAAGTGTTATCTCAGCATGTTCTTCTTTGGGAGCGCTAGATCAGGGAAAGTGGGTGCATGGTTATCTGAAGAAGCAGTCTTTGGAGTTTGATGTCGTGATTGGGACCGCTTTGATCGACATGTACGGAAAGTGTGGGTGTGTGGAGAGAGCTATTGAGGTATTTGAGAAGATGCCAAAGAAGGATGTTTTGGCCTGGACGGCTATGATCTTGGTATTTGCAGTCCATGGACTTGCAGAAGAGGCTTTTGCTCTTCTAGAACAGATGGAGAGGCATCGGGTGATGCCTAACCATGTAACTTTCGGTGCTCTGCTGAGGGCTTGTGCTCATTCGGGATTGGTAGAGAAAGGGCTTTGGTGCTTTGATAGGATGAAAGCTACTTACTTGATTGAGCCACAACCACAGCATTATGCATGCATGGTTGATTTACTTGGCCGAGCAGCTCTTTTTGAAGAAGCTGAACGACTCATAAGAAGCATGCCGATGGAACCAGATTCGTTTGTTTGGGGGGCATTACTTGGTGCTTGTAGGATGCATGGAAACGTGGAGGTTGGAGAACGGGTGGCTAATTATTTGATAGGGTTGGATCCTCAGAATCATGCTTTCTATATAACACTTTCAGATATTTGTGCCAAGGCGAAAAGGTTTGGGGATGTGAAGAGAATTAGGTCTTTTATGGAAGAGTGTGGGATAAGGAAAACTACGCCAGGTTGCAGTATGATTGAGGTTGATGGCCAGGTGCTTGAATTTTCTGCCAAAAGAGTGCCCAAGGATCTGAGAAATGAAATTGAGTGGGTTTTAGATGCGATTAATGTTGAATTGAGATATAATTTTCCTCATCATGATGCTGATAACCTTCAGGCTGAGTATGTTCGGTTGGAATTTCATCAAACGTGACCTTAAATGACAGGAAAAGATCCTTGAAGCTAAATGTAGTTGGTTGTTGGTACTTGGTAGTTGGTCAGGCTGTAATATTGGTTTTCCATGGCCCACCGGATATCTTTCGAAGAAGGATTCTTGTACTTCTGAGAAGTTATCACTGAAGATGGATTATTTTCTTGTGGAAGATTTCTCACCAATAACTTGTGAGTGGAACTGATCTAACATCGATGAAGCTAGACATGTAGTGGCACAATACCAAGTTCACACCGGTCTCTTAAACTGCAATAAACAAGAAGTATGCTACCTAAACTAGTCTAGTAAGTTCTTACTAAGCTTTTTGAGATTATAATGTTTGGATGCTTCAGCTTGCCGACTGATTTTTATGTTTAAGAGATATCAATATGCTTGAAATTCTCTAGGCTAATACGAAGGATGTTGTTATTGAATTTACTTGAATATTCAAGTAGACTATACTAAAAAATTATCAGAAGTAAATCTTATGTTTGCATTTGTGTCTAACTTCCTTTCTTTTCCAAAGTGAGATTTCATTATTTAATCGATGACAATCTTAAAATAGTTCAATTAAAAAATGTCTTATCCCATGAATTTGTTTAGTTTAATCTCATGAATATTCATTCATATATCCACTTTTTGACCCCCCTGAAAAAAATGAAGGAAGAATGACTGACTGACATTCCATTCCCAAATCAATACATTTTTATCTGAACAAGGTAGTATGGTAAAAGAATGTATATTCACTATTCAGTGCTCTGTGGAAACTTCAAGCAGAAAACAGACAACTACAGACAATCCAGCTCAATCATACTAAATCTCAATCATTTTCTGGTTCAGAGTCATATATCTCCATCTTTCCTTCTCAACAAAATCTGCATCTAGAAACTTAGCAACAAAAGTCCATAGTCTATAAGCATCCTGAAAGTTAGTGAGGAAACTGAGGGAAGCATTTACGACACTTATTCCCATATTAACATTTTCTTTCTTTTTGTTACCTGCAATTGTTATTTCACAGGATGATCTTCTCTCCAAGACTTTATCCTTCTCTGCTTCATATTTGTCTGCAAACCAAATATTGTTCAGAAATCCGCAACTAAGAGAAATGTTGCTTCGATCAGCAAGCTTTTGTACCAATGCAGGCTCGATCTTCTCTCCTTTCCAGTCAAACACATTGAAAGCTAATGCAGGCCCCCTGTCAAATTTTATTCGTGGACCGTATATTTTAACCAGGGAATGGCCACTTTCTGAGTGAGGATGCCGCAGCTTCTTCAAAGCAACGACCAACCAGTTGGTGATGCATCTCAGTCTGCTGCTGATGAGTAGCAGACCCAGTGAATCTGCATGGTCTAATCCTCTGCACACAATCTCCATACTCTTGTCTGCTCCAGACGTGGTCTCCTCTGCTTGCATAGAATGGTCCAATTCTAGTTCTACTATACTTGATGATGTTTCTTCTTTCTCATCTTGTGCTTTGGAACTCTCACCCTGGTTAGACTTCTTGACTTGCTTTTGTTTTTCTGTGACAGCACTTTCACTGAACACATCATCTTCACCAGCAGAACCGTTACAGATCTGTGTAGGAATTGGACCAGAGAATGAACTAATTGTCTCGATATCATCCTCCTCGACTTTGTTTCTGGACGAGTGAGCATCCAAGTCTGTTCCTGAATAATCATCGGTCTGCTGTGACAGCCTTCTTGCTGGGATGATGCTGACTATTCCAATGCTCCTGGCGATCGTTGATGGCTCCAACATTGCAATGCTGGACTTCTTGATGAAGAGCCCTGCGAACCCAGATGGATTTTCACCGAACACCTTGAAGAAAGAGCAGATGATGAAGTCTGGTTGGATCAGCGACAGTCCAAGGGTGTCGAGGTCCTTCGGCCCCAGAGCACATGCATCCAGCACAACCTGCCATCCGTTTTCCTTGGCCACAGTCATCCATAGGTAAGGATACCTGGCCCCGGTAATCCTGGATTGAAGTGGGAAGACAAACAGTCCTCTTTTCTTTTTCTTTCTCTTGCTTAGCTTCTCCATTAAGCTCCCAGAATGAATCCTCAGACTTGGCCATGAGAAGCTAGCAGACGTGACTTTGGCTCCTCTCTTTTGGGCGCTCTCGATCATTGCAGTCACAGCTTTGCTCTCGTAATCATATACACATAGCAACCCCTTGTTGGCATGGAATGGATAGGATTCTGCCAACAGCCTGAAAGCTGTACTCCTGTTTGCAGTACAGACCATGCTGTATTCATCATCCAGTATGTTGAGGAAATGCATGATTCTCTTCCTAATTGACGATTCCAGAGCAGTATCCTGGTTCCCATACTGCACTTGAGATTTCAAGCTTGCTGACTGGTAAGAGATGCTGAAGACTGGAGGCTGCAAGAGGGTCGAAGGTGGAGGATTAGAAGATGAGGATGCTACAGAGGAGTGCATTTGTGTGTGGGAGAATAGGCTGAATCCAGTATAGTCGAGGCAGACATGGCTCGAGAGATGATAATATTCGCTGTTCCTGATGTGATCTGCTTTCTGTGTCTCACCATACTGTGGGTAGACTGTGATGAAGCTGGAGAAGGCATCAGGAAAGGCAGGCAGGGACTCGTCGTTGACAAAGTGGGTGTTTGGGAAGATGGAATCTGTCGTCAGCTTCACAAAGTTCAAGCGTGAGATCCTAGTGGTGGTGGCTCTCCTCTGCCGCTTTGTGTTGCCGGATTCAACCAGATTGAGTAAAGGTATGGAACAGCAGCCGGTGGCACATGCCTCAGAGGGTTCCTCTGTCTTATTTTCACCTCCTTGTTCATGCTTGTTGCTTTCTTTGTCTCCTCCAGTAGCCTTCATCAGCCTTCTGAAGTACTTGTGGATGAAGAAGAGCATGGCGTTTCATGGGAAGAGAGGTGCTGTCAGAGAACTAGTCGGCTTAGATAAATACAACTTTCTTGCTTCTGATATCTTCCGAGAAGACTAAGTTGATATTAAGAGTGGGACATCTTTTAGGCTCTTTATTCCCTTTTAACATCCAAAATGGCAGGTTTAGACCTACTGCCCAATTACTCAACACAACTATGCATTACTGTTAAGGATAAGCAGATGCTTGTACCTCCTTGACCGGAAGACGATAAGGGTACACACTGTGACTGGCTGCTTCTCCAGACCATTTTTTATCTGGGAGTGATGCTTCACCTTTATCCATGCAATTGTTTTTACCTACATGGTCCATTTCAAGCTTCAGATGGATTCACTGCTTGCTACAATGTATAACAGGTCTTTTGCATCTATGAAAAAGATCTGGAGGTTGGTTTGGTCATTGTATCAGATTATACATGCTGTAAGAGTACATACGCAAGTGGACAGGTCGGTCACTGTAATGGATGGCGACAAGCAGGCTCTGATGGTGGCAGCTAGCCTAACGCATGACATGGCTTAATTGCTTCCTTTCAGCTGTCTGACATCTAAATGTGTCTGATTCTTGAATTGGTCTTTCAGCTGCTTAACAAGGATGGTTCAGCCAGAAATCCTTGCTCATAGGATGCTTTTTAGGTAACTGTGACTTGCGGAAGCTTTTTGATTCAGCCATGCTGTCTCTACAAGAACTAAATAATGCATTTTGGTTACAGACTGCCTTGTGTCAGCAAATAGTTTACTTTAAACAAGTAATTTAATTTTTCAGAACATAGCAGGCCTCATTTTATATTTCTTTTGCTGTCTATTTATTATGCTTGATTACATTACCACCTGAACGCAGCCAGGTCAAATGTTCCTGCTCCAAATCAGGTCCCTTCCTCGAAAATATCTGTAATGTGTCCCAAAGGGTTCTGCAAATTTTGGCCAACGATTAAACATGGAATCCTGTTCTCTGTTTGGTGCAAGCAGCATCTCTCTTGTTCGGGTCAATGGGTTGACATCAAGTGGAGAGACGGGACCAGGTTGTGCTTGCAAGCAATAACCAATGCTTTCTCTACCTGATTCCACCTTACGTGCATTCCCTACCCGTGCGTCGGTTGGAGGGATGAAGTTGGGGCCCACGTGTTGGGGTAATCTCCTCCCTCACAAGCACGACTGGCCGACGCGGCTTTTCGGTATGTCAACAAAATTACTTTGCATCATTTGGGTGCGAACGGTGCTACACCTTTTATCCCTTTGGGCTTTGTTTTGTTGTAATGTCTTGTCAGTCTCTTTGAATTTCTGCACATCTTTCTCTGTCATTAAACAACGATGTGTGGATAAATCACATTCCAAAGTATAATAAATTGGAAGTAGGATTCTTTCAACTTGCTAAGAGAAGTAAATTTGGGACTTGACCATTCCAAGTTTACCACTGCCTGGACAAACCTTGTGCAAGGGGGTGCTTGACGGCTTGGTTTGAGTTAATTTTAGAATTTTCTTTTCAGAGAAAAGAAAATAACACATAACACTATCCTTGGTCTTAGAAAACTTGGAGTACAAAGGATGTCTCCTACTTCTTCTCTTAGTTCATGCATTCACACATAAACCTTTTGTGTATGCAGGAGTATTTTCTTGATGCTATTTGTATTCATGAGGTACGTAAAATTATGAACTTAGTTAAAGTTATCTAAGTCATGAAACATCACTGTGCCAACTCCTCGGATTTAGCTGGGTTTGCTTAAGTCATAAAGCGCCCTTGTAATATATGCGTCTGCAAAGAGTCAATCTAGTTGCAACCTTGTAAAGGTTCCAAAGGACCTGTAAAATAAAAAATTGATTAGATTGAAATGAGTGACGGACAAGCCACGACGTCTCACGAAGAGAGAAGCTTTACAAGCAATTCAGCGAGCACATTGAGTACAAGAGAGAAAAAAAGAAAAAAAAAGGACTTTGAAGATAAAATGAATAGTTGTAAGTCCACAAACAATTGCTCATCAGGTGTTGGGCGCGAAGGTAAGTTCCCGTCAAGTTAACGTGCGAACTTGTGAAGATTGTTTAATGCCCGATAATATACTGAAGTCATATCCAACCCTATGCCACCCGGGGGTTTCTAGGGTGTTGAGATGGTTGATGTTTCATGTGCAACTGTGGTTTGCAGAAAACAAGTCGTGGCACATGAAAACGAAGTCATTTTGGGGCATTTTGGACCAGCGCAACGAGCGGTTGCATTGTAGTGCAGCGAATTGTCGTTGCTTATATTTTTTAAGCAAAAACATACAAAACCAAGGCAAAACATATTACCATGTCTCTATACAAGTATGCAAAAGTGAGGAACGATTCGTTGAACAAAGTTGTTACGGGTGCGTGATGACCGTTCATGGCATTCTCCCCTACTTAAACTGTCGACGCCCTCGTTGACGCTTATTGGTAGTTGTTGATGATGACTTCTTCATGTCGTAGGGCTTCTTCGGGCTCTCAACTAGCTTTGATTCGAGGAATCTTTCACCACTTCACCAAGTATTCGTTTTGCTCAGCTCCATTGGGTAGCTTTATCTTGCGATCCGCTAAAATGGTTTCAACTCACTTTTTATAGGAGGCTATGGTGGGGGTAGCCGAATTGGAACACTTCGGGAAACATCTTACGGATCTAAGTGGTAGGTTTTTAAGTTGCTGGCATGAAAAATATTATGAATTTTGAGCTACGTTGACAGTTGCAACTTGTAGGAGACATTGCTCACCCTATTGATAATTGGTAAGTGTTCTTCATACTTGCGTATTAATCCTTTATGTACTTTATTCTTAAAGAATTGGAGTGATGTTGGTTGAACCTTTACCAACACCAAATCGCTGACTTTGAACTCTTGCGGTCACATGCTCAAGTCTGCCCACTTCTTCATCTTTTTGGTCGCCTTCTCCAAGTAAGCCCGTGCAATATTTGCATTTTAGTGTCATTTTTTTTGTAAAATGATATGCTGACGGACTATTCTCAGTATACCCGATAGCCAAGGTGTGAGGAGTCGATTATTGTTTTCTTGTAATGATCTCGAGGGGGCTCTTGTTGGACGCAGAGCTCCGCTGCAAATTGTAGAAGAATTGGGCTATATCCAACATCTTCACCCAATCTCATTGGTTGGCACTCATGTAGCGCCAAAGATATTGCTCAAGGAGTAAGTTTATCATTTTAGTTTAGCCATCCGTCTGGGGTAGAGGCTTGTGGAGAAGTATAACTTAGACCCTAATAATTTGAATAGCTCAGTCCAAAATCGTCCAAGGAACCGAGCGTCTCGATCATTGATAATATTGTGCGGGACTCCCTAATACTTTACCATATTCTTTATCATCAGCTTGGCCACCTCCTATGTTGAATAGTGTAAGGGTGCAACAATGAAAGTTGCATACTTTAAAAATTGATCGACCATCACGAGTATCGATCCGAGTCCCCCTACTGTCGGCAAGCTTGATATGAAGTCCAAGGAAATGCTTTCTCACGACTTTTCTAGTACGGGCAACGACTCCAAAAGTCCCACCGACTTTTGCTGCTCTATCTTGTCTTATTGACAAATGAGGCATGTTCAACATATTCCTCTACATCAATCCTCATCTTTAGCTAGTAGAAGGCCCTCTCCGTAAGAGCCAAGGTTTCATAAATACCCAAATGTCCAGCCCAAAGGGAATTGTGATACTCTCTTAAGAGTTCACACCTCAAATTATCCATTCGAGGAATATAAACTCTATTCTCTTTTGTTTAAATGAGTCCCTCCTAGACCCAAAATCATCGTGCTTTGCTTCCTTTGATGAGTTGCATCAGGGTTACTACCTGTGGATCACTATACAGTCCATCGCTTATCTTGGAAAGGAAGTTGGAGTGCAACTGACTTGCTTGGTCTCTGCCCTCCCACTGTATAACATTCACTCGCTCTACTTTTCAACTCAATGCATCGACCATGACATTTACTTTTCCAGGCTTATACTCCATTGCCATATCAAACTCAGTTAGGAAGTCCTGTCTATTGGGAAATCTTGGGGGCGACATCACATGCGCAGCGGAAGATCAAGAAAAACAAAATCCTCAATTTCCCAAAAGGATGTTCATCATCGTGCGAAGATTGGTGCGTATAAATCCACGAAACAAACTGCGTATAAGATAAATTGTGTTATCTAGGGAGATCGTATATCCCTATTTCCTTGCAGATCTCTAGGAGAGGATGAAGGAGGTCAAGCGTCCTCCTCTCTAACGGTGATCCACACAGTAGGGCTGCGACGACGCTCCTCAAAAACTCCAGGTCTACTCTGAGGTAGAGAGGGGGAGGAGAATAGGAGAGGCAAGCAAAAGCTCTAGACTATGAGGCTCTGAATCCTTCCTATTTATAGAGGCCCCCTGTTAAACCCTAATGGATCCTCTCCTAATGGGTATTGAATCTGCATCCAATTATCCAAGCCTTTTAGATTAGTGGATCAGTATCCAATAATCTCTCATGGGATTTCATTGGATCCCGTCCATGGGATCCAATAATTTAGGGGCTTATTGGATATCCAATAAGATAAGGGCTCCGACGGATATATCATATCCAAACATCTACTCATCGCAATGCCTACCATATGTGTGTGATCCTCTAGGCCCAATATCGAGCTGGCCGTGAGTCATAGTTGTCAGAACTCCTTCTGGCTCAGTGAATTATTATCTCTATAATAATTCACTCGACTCATCGACTACGGACGTACTAGGCTACTACGCCGTAGTCCCCAAATGATACAGGGGAATCCAATCTATTGAACCTGTCTGTCCTCAGTTACCGTGTACCTATAGTCTCTCATCCATCTAATATCCCAGAGATCGTATATTGGGCATGGTGCTGTCAGACCCATACGATTTCTACTCGAGTCTCGCTCTAATCGGATTCTCCGGGAGAACTCTTTCTCTCTCAACCCGAATGACCCTGGCCAGGGATTTGTCTGAGTAAGAACACATGGGATATTCCTCTCATGACACCGAGAGTGAATGATCCTCTATCGACACTCAATAGCCCTCGTAAGGTCGATTGCCACTCCCAATGACCAGCTGTATTAGATCTGAGACAGCTAAACCTATAAGTCTGGTATCAAAGAGTGGAGCACTCATACAAGACATCCTTGGTGTCTCAAGTCAAAGGATGTTCATCATCGTGCGAAGATTGGTGCGTATAAATCCACGAAACAAACTGCGTATAAGATAAATTGTGTTATCTAGGGAGATCGTATATCCCTATTTCCTTGCAGATCTCTAGGAGAGGATGAAGGAGGTCAAGCGTCCTCCTCTCTAACGGTGATCCACACAGTAGGGCTGCGACGACGCTCCTCAAAAACTCCAGGTCTACTCTGAGGTAGAGAGGGGGAGGAGAATAGGAGAGGCAAGCAAAAGCTCTAGACTATGAGGCTCTGAATCCTTCCTATTTATAGAGGCCCCCTGTTAAACCCTAATGGATCCTCTCCTAATGGGTATTGAATCTGCATCCAATTATCCAAGCCTTTTAGATTAGTGGATCAGTATCCAATAATCTCTCATGGGATTTCATTGGATCCCGTCCATGGGATCCAATAATTTAGGGGCTTATTGGATATCCAATAAGATAAGGGCTCCGACGGATATATCATATCCAAACATCTACTCATCGCAATGCCTACCATATGTGTGTGATCCTCTAGGCCCAATATCGAGCTGGCCGTGAGTCATAGTTGTCAGAACTCCTTCTGGCTCAGTGAATTATTATCTCTATAATAATTCACTCGACTCATCGACTACGGACGTACTAGGCTACTACGCCGTAGTCCCCAAATGATACAGGGGAATCCAATCTATTGAACCTGTCTGTCCTCAGTTACCGTGTACCTATAGTCTCTCATCCATCTAATATCCCAGAGATCGTATATTGGGCATGGTGCTGTCAGACCCATACGATTTCTACTCGAGTCTCGCTCTAATCGGATTCTCCGGGAGAACTCTTTCTCTCTCAACCCGAATGACCCTGGCCAGGGATTTGTCTGAGTAAGAACACATGGGATATTCCTCTCATGACACCGAGAGTGAATGATCCTCTATCGACACTCAATAGCCCTCGTAAGGTCGATTGCCACTCCCAATGACCAGCTGTATTAGATCTGAGACAGCTAAACCTATAAGTCTGGTATCAAAGAGTGGAGCACTCATACAAGACATCCTTGGTGTCTCAAGTCTAAGGACCAGATACACCACTAGGACTACGGAATCACTGTCTGACAATAAGGCATCATCAACCATCCAGTATTCCGTAAGTGGATCAATCAGTGAACTCATTCTCCAATGAGTACCTGTACTGTATCCCTAGTGTCCCCACATGAGCAGTTATGAGACCAACTGCATCCATCATATGGACGGGTATACAACACACCAGTCTGTCCGGTTATCACGATGTCCCTCTCGAGTAACCTATGACCGGGATTATTTAGGGTCTGTGTTTAAAGGTGAATCGGTCTCATTATCGTGATCCCATCACGATCCGATTCCCATTGCACAGATCCAAGGACATCACAATATATACATACAATAGACAATATATAAAGTGATAAATGTTAAAATATAATAAGCAAAAAAGATTCTATATCAAGTCACACGTGCCATCACTCACGTGATTGGCTTGCTAGGCACCTATGACTAGCAATCTCCCACTTGGCCTAAAGCCAATCACCTATGTGTCTGATCCTCATCAGACCCTTGTGACGCTCAAAGACAATCTGAGACAACGGCTTTGTCAGTGGATCTGTAATGTTGTTTTCAGATGAAACTCTTTCCACTACTACATCTTCTTGGGTCATGATCTCTCTAATAAGCTAGAACCTCCTCAGAATACTTCTGATGAGACCTGGGTTCCCTTATTTGAGTAATCGCCCCGTTGTTATTGCAATATAAGGAAATCGACTCCCAAATCTATGATGAACTTCTTCATCCAGACTCCCTCTTTTGCTGCATCTGCTGCAGCAATGTATTCCGCCTCTGTGGTTGAGTCAGCAGTAGTATCTTGCTTGGAACTCTTTCAGCATACTACTCCTCCATTCAAGGTGTACACATACCTCGAATTCGACTTGCTATCATCGACATTAAACTGAAAACTTGAGTTTATGTAGCCTTCAACCTTGAGGCTACTACCTCCATATATTAGTAAAAGATCCTTAGTCCTTCTCAAGTACTTAAGGATACACTTTACTGCTTTCCAGTGCTCCAAGCCTGGATCCGCTTGATACCTACTCGTGACACTCAAAGCATGCACTATATCAGGCCTAGTATATAGCATGACATACATGATAGACTCTATCGTCGAGGCATAAGGTATCATATCCATGTTCGCCCTTTCTTCTGGAGTCTTTAGGGACATACTCCTAGAAAGCGATATCCCATGTCTTATCGGTATGAGACATCTCTTCAAATTTTCCATACCAAACCTTTTGATAATGGTTTCTATGTACCTGGATTGGGACAAGCCAAGCATCATCTTGGATCTATCTCTATAGATCTGAATCCCTAAGATATAGGATGCTTCCCCTAAGTTCTTCATGGAGAAGTGTCTAGATAACCAAGTCTTCACTGTGGATATCATTCCTATGTCATTCCCAATGATCAGGATGTCATCCACATATAACACCAAAAAGGTGATAGCGCTCCCACTTACCTTCCTATACACACAAGGCTCATCTTCGTTCTTAACGAAGTCATAAGATCTGATTGCCTCATCAAATCTTATGTTCCAACTTCAGGAAGCTTGCTTTAGTCCATAAATGGATCTAAGTAACCTGCACACCTTATCTGGGCAGTCCTTGGATACGAATCCCTCAAGTTGTATCATATACACCTCCTCATCGAGGTTCCCATTGAGGAATGTAGTTTTCATATCCATATGCCAAATCTCATAATCATAGTGTGCTGTAATAGCCAATAGAATTCGGATGGATTTTAGCATTGCTACGGGTGAGAAGGTTTCGTCATAGTCAACACATTGCCTTTGATGATACCCCTTAGCCACTAGCTTTACTTTATAGGTCTCTACCTTTCCTTCTACTCCGATCTTTTTCTTAAAGATCCACTTGCAACCGATGTGTACAATACCTTCGGGCGCATCAACAAGGGACCAAACCTTGTTGGAGTATATAGAATCCATCTCAGAATTAATGGCTTCTTGCCACTTCCCGGAGTCTATACTCATAATAGCTTCCTCGTAGGTCTGAGGATCAATATCCTCAACATCTTCTTCTCTAATATATCCCATATATCTCTCAGGAGGATGAGATACTCTACCGGACCTGCGTAAAGTTGAAACTTGTGTGTTAGGTATCTGAACAGACTCGGTCTGTAGAGTGGTGCTTGAGCTTGGTTCTCTAACCTCGCTCAACTCTATCATGCTCCCGCTATCTTCACCAAGAATGTGTTCCTTCTCAAGGAACACTGCTATCTTGGCTACAAAGACATTTTGGTCATCGAGATGATAGAAATAATACCCACAAGTTTCCTTGGGGTATCCCACGAACTTGCACCGCTCTGTCCGCAATTCTAACTTATCGGGGTTGTGTCTTTTAACGTGGGCAGGGCAGCCACAAATCTTAACAACTTTAAGATCGAGCTTCTTCCCTTTCCATATCTCATATGGTGTAGACACTATCAACTTAGTTGGAACTCTGTTCAGAAGGTAAGCTGCGGTCTCTAGGGCATATCCATAGAATGAGATGGGTAGGTCAGCGAAACTCATCATGAATCGTACCATGTCTAACAACGTACGATTTCTCCTTTCAGACACACCATTGAGCTAAGGTGTATAAGGAGGTGTCCACTGGGATAATATCCCATAGTCCTTAAGGAACTGAGTAAACTCTGTACTTAAGTACTCACCTCCTCGATTTGATCAAAGAGTTTTGATACTCTTTCCAGTCTGGTTCTCCATCTCATTCTTATACTCTTTGAATTTCTCAAAGGCCTCGGATTTGTACTTCATTAAGTACACATATCTATACCTTGAGAAATCATCAGTAAAGGTAATAAAGTAGGAGTAACCACCAATGGCATGAGTTGATATGGGTCCACATACATCACTATGTATGAGTTCCAACATCTCAGTGACTCTTTCTCCAGTTCCACTAAATGGAGAGTTGGTCAGTTTTCCACGAAGACAAGGCTCGCAAGTTGCATATGACTCATAGTCGAATGGATATAGATATCCATCCTTTAGCAACTTTTGAATTCTTCCCTCATGGATGTGACCTAGCCTACAATGCCACAGGTATGCACTATTCATCTTATCTCGTTTCCTCTTGGACACACTTACACTCATGATATGTGGAGTAGTGTCTAACATAAATAAACCATTATGAAATGTTCCTTTCGTGATGATCTCATCATCTAATAATATTAAACAACCATTGTTCTCAAAAAATAATTTATATCCACTAACTGTCAAACATGAAATGGAGATAATATTTTTGATAATAGAAGGAACAAAATAACATGCATCTAATGCAATAAAAGCTCCACCAGGCAAATGTAGGGCGACCTCGCCAATGGCTATTACAATAACTTTTTCTCCATTGCCCATCTTGAGGTCCATCTCACCTCTCTCTAGTCTCCTAGGCCTTGCTAGAACCTGCAATGAATTGCATATATGATAAGCACTACCAGTATCCAATACCCATGTGTTATCATAAGAGTCTAACAAATGGAGACTAATCATGAATGTACCTGAAGCTTCACCAAGCTTCTGTTTCACCTTTTCTACAAGGTACTCTTTGTAGTTCCTCTTCCAGTGCCCATCTTTGCCACAGTGGAAGCACTGGCCTTTGTCCTTTGCTGGGTCTTTCTTAGTAACCTTTGCTTTTCCTAGTCTGCCCTTGCCCTTTCCCTTCTTAAGGGACTTTTCTGCTTTCCTTTTCTTTTTGGTCTCATCAGTGTAGAGAACTGGCTTCTCTTTCCTAATAGTACTCTCTGCCTCCCTCAACATATTGAGGAGCTCTAGGAGAGTCACCTTAAGCTTGTTCATATTATAATTCATTATGAATTGTGAAAAGGAATCTGGTAGGGACTGAAGCACGATGTCCACACACAAGTTATCCTCTAGGACCATTCCTAGACTTGTGAGTTTCTCCATCCACTCAATTATCTTTAAGACATGATTCTGAACCGGTGTCCCCTCAGTCATCCTAGTGCGGAAGAAACTCTTGGATATCTTATATCGCTGAGTCCTTCCCTATTCCTTAAACAATTTATGGACATGTAGGAGAATGGATCTAGCATCCATCTTTTCATGTTGTCTCTGTAACTCGGGAGTCATAGAGCCCAACATATAGCACTGAGCAAGAGTGGAGTCATCAATGTACTTCACGTAGCGAGTGATCTCATCCTCGCTTGCCCCTTACTCTGGCGTAGGCATCACTGTATCAAGGACATATACGATTTTCTCTACCGTGAGAACAATTCTCAAGTTGCGGAGCCAATCCATATAATTTGGACCAGTGAGGCGGTTGACATCAAGTATGCCACGTAAAGGATTTGAAAGCGACATTTTTTGAAAATAAAGATGCAGCAGGAATAAATAACATGCAGATTTTGCAAGAAATAAACTATCAAGATATGGACTTCTATCTTAATATGCTCCTACTATTTTACTAGCGAGTCACGCGACACCCACAACACGTGAAACGGAAGTCTCTGGCAGACTTCTAGTGGGGATCAGGATCCAATCAGCGTCTCAGTGTAACCTCGAGGGACTCGACCAATCACACTAACCCCAAAAGGTAGGCAACTCTTGCTGATCACAACTCCTTGTGATTCCTGTCCTGTTCGGCCTCCGAATCACCATGGTCTCGAGGGACTCGACCAACCATGATGTTCGGTTAAGTCAACACCTTCGTTACAAGATGAGTCTGATTTGATGATATACCCTCGAGGGACTCGACCAAGCATACCATGCCCTCAGGTCACTGGTGACATCTCTATGTCGTAAGTAAGATAGCGAATCGCGATATAGGTGAGCCTCGAGGGACTCGACCAACTCAACCTACACCGGAAATCGGTTCCTACCCATAACGATGGAAGGCCACGTGAGTCAATCTAATTGCCTCACGTTTACCGACTTAATATTATCGAGAGAGATGTTTCTATGATTTGGTCTCCTAATATGACATGTCACACATATACATATTTAATATATATCTACATCACATGCAAATATATATACATATCTAGTATGTGTATAATCAATCACACCAGATGATCATGGACCACAACCTAATGTGATTAGGCCTGAGCTAGTAGGCCTAATCACTCACATCAAGATTTATGTGTGCAACGGTGTATCTTCATGCACAGTGATCGTCCATCTCGTCCTTGTCGGTTCCGTCGACATCTCGATGCATCTCCATGCATCGCGATCGTTTGTCTCGTGAGTCCTGCTATCGCATCCACGCTCCCGCTGCGCCTCCTCATGTGATTATAACTTAATCATAGGCATGCAGGCCTGACAATAAACGAGAAATATAATGGAGGCTCGCAGGCCCCAATAATAATAATCACAAGTACACACATCACACGGTCCATGATCATCCGTCCACACATCATACATCACATGTATAAATCATTATCATATAGGACTATTAGATAATAATGAAAATAATAATCAACTAAACCTTTTAATTAATTAATATTTTTTGAAATCAGGGACATGTAGGGAATTTTTTAAATTTTGAAGGGGTATTTTCGTAGTTTGGTCAAAGGACAGAAATTGGAATTTCAGAAATTCACAGGGGTAAAACTATCTTTTTGTCCAAAAACCCTAACCCCTTCTCTCCCTTTCTGCAGCTACCGCCGTCACCACCCTGCTGGCGACGGCCTGTGCGGCGGAGGGCCGGACGCTGCCCTCGCTTGCGGGTGGCGCCCCCGCTGGCAGGCGCCCTAGTGGGCAGCGCTATCCACCGCAGCACCCGCAGGGGCCGTAGCGCCCACAAGTGCCTCTGCCGTGCGGCGCCTCTGCCCGCAGGCGGAGTCGCACCAGCAGGCCAGCGTTGCCCGCTGGGGTTTGCTGCCGCCGTTGTTTGAGGCTTGCACACGAGCCCAGCGTCAACTGGCGCCGCCTGCGCCTGCGGGTCCAGCACCTGCAGGCGTCGTCCTTGCGCGCGGGCGTAGTGGCCGCTGTGCCTGCGGCCCTGCTTGCCGGCACCGCCGCAGGCTGCGCCCGCGGGGGCACCCACGGGCTGCCAGCCCCGCCGGCCGCAAGCCTGCTGCATGCAGGTCATCGCCCGGTTGCTGCAGGTGCAGCGCTTGCGCATGCGTCAGCGTTGCGCTGCCTATGGTTGCACGCATGCAGATCGAGGGCAGCAACAGTTGCTGTCCTTTCTCGCTTTTGCGTCAACGATTTTGACATCAAAATTCTTCCTAAACACAACGCACACAGTTCAAAAACCAATCATTTGCCCGAACAACCTGGCTCTGATACCACTGTTGGGAAATCATGGGGGCGACATCACATGCGTAGCGGAAGATCAAGAAAAACAAAATCCTCAATTTCCCAAAAGGATGTTCATCGTCGTGCGAAGATTGGTGCGCATAAATCCGCGAAATAAACTGCGTATAAGATAAATTGTGTTACCTAGGGAGATCGTATATCCCTATTTCTTTGCAGATCTCTAGGAGAGGATGAAGGAGGTCAAGCGTCCTCCTCTCTAGCGGTGATCCACACAACAGGGCTACGACGACGCTCCTCAAAAAATCCAGGCCTACTTTGAGATGGAGAGGGGGAGGAGAATAAGAGAGGCAAGCAAAAGCTCTAACCTATGAGACTCTGAATTCCTCCTATTTATAGAGGCCCCTTGTCAAACCCTAATGGATCATCCCCTAATGGGTATTGGATCTGAATCCAATTATCCAAGCCTTTTAGATTAGTGGATCAATATCCAATAATCTCTCATGGGCTTTTATTGGATTTCGTCCATAGGATCCAATAATTCAAGGGCTTATTGGATATCCAATAAGATAGGGTCTCCGGCGGATATCTCATATCCAAACCTCTACTCATCGCAACGCCTACCAAATGTGTGTGACCCTCTAGGTCCAATATCGAGCTGGCCGTGAGTCAAAGCTATCAGAACTCCTTCTGGCTCAATGAATTATTATCTCTATAATAATTCACTCGACTCATCGACTACGGACGTACTAGGCCACTACGCCGTAGTCCCCAGACGATACAGGGGAATCCAATCCATTGGACCTGTCTATCCTTAGTTATCATGTACTTATAGTCTCTCATCCATCTAATATCCCAGAGACTGTATATCGGGCATGGTGCTGTCAGACCCATACGATTTCTACTCGAGTCTCGCTCTAATCGGATTCTCCGGGAGAACTCTTTCTCTCTCAACCTGAATGACCCTGGCTAGGGATTTGTCTGAGTAAGAACACATGAGATATTCCTCTTATGATGCCGAGAGTGAATGATCCTCTATCGACACTCAATAGCCCTCGTAAGGTCGACTGCCACTCCCAATGACCAGCTGTACTAGATGTGGGACAGCCAAACCTATAAGTCTGGTATCAAAGAGTGGAGCACTCATACAGGACATCCTTGGTGTCTCAAGTCTAAGGACCAGATACACCACTAGGACTACGGAATCGCTGTCTGAAAATAAGGCATCATCAACCATCCAGTATTCCGTAAGCGGATCAATCAGTGAACTCATTCTCCAATGAGCACTTGTACTGTATCCCTAGTGTCCCCACACGAGCAGTTATGAGACCAACTGCATCCATCATATGGACGGGTATATAGCACACCAGTCTGTCCGGTTATCACGATGTCCCACTCGAGTAACCTATGACCGAGATTATTTAGGATCTATGTTTAAAGGTGAATCAGTCTCATTATCGTGATCTCATCACGATCCGATTTCCATTGCACAGATCCAAGGACATCACAATATATACATGCAATAAACAATATATAAAGTGATAAATGCCAAAAATATAATAAGCAAAAAAGATTCTGTGTCAAGTCACACGTGCCATCACTCACGTGATTAGCTTGCTGGGCACCTATGACTAGCATTGTCATCATGCTTGCTTTAGGGAGAGTTTCTTTTGAGTTTGGAAATAGCTCAAAGCGATGTTGTCTGTCCTCAGCACAAATCACGATCCGAGAAGGTAGTGCCGCCAAACTCGTTGACAGTGGACCATCGCTGTCATCTCCTTCTCATGCACTGAATACCACCACTTGGTCTCATTAAGCTTGCGGCTCTTGTAGGCCATCGAGTGACCCTCTTGCATGAGTACTCCCCTAATAAAGAAATTTGAAGCATCTGTGTGGACTTCGAAGGGCTCCTCATAGTCCGACAATTTAAGCAACGATTCTTCCAATACAGCAGTCTTTAGATCTTTGAATGCAACTCCACATTTGTCGGACCATCTCTAAGATTGCTCCTTCTTCAGCAACTTCGTCAATGGAGTTGCATGCTTCGAATACCCACCTATAAAGTGCTGATAGTAGTTGACAAAGCTAAGGAAAGATTTCAGCTCTAACATCTTCTTTGTAGTTCACCATTCTGCAATAGGTTACACCTTTCATTTATCCACCTGGATGGAATCATCACCGATTCGACGTCCCAAGAATAAAATCTTCGTTTGAGTAAAGTAGTACTTCTTCCTTTTCACGAACAAAGTGTTCTCCCTGAGAACCTTGAAAATTGTCCGAAGGTACTCGACATGCTCCTTAAGCATTTGGCTGTAGACGACAATATTATCCAAGTAAACAACCACAAACTTATCCAAATACTCCTCGAATAGTTGGTTCATAAGAGTGCAGAATGAAGTGTTCTTCTTGAGAATCTTGAAAATTGTCCGAAGATGCTCGACATGCTCCTCGAGCATTTGGCTATAGATGACGATATCGTCCAAGTAGACGATCACAAACTTATCCAAATACTCCTCGAATAGTTAGTTCATAAAAGTGCAGAACGTGACCAGAGTGTTGGTTAAGCCGAAAGGTATCACTAAGAACTCAAACGCTCTGTACCTAGTCATGCAAGCAGTCTTCCCTTCATCGCCCTCAGTAATGCGCACCTGCCAGTACCCCTACCAGAGGTTAAGTTTGGAGAAACATTTTGCTTTGTCCAATTGATCGAATAAGTCCGCGATGAGTGAGATAGGATACTTGTTCTTTACTGTCACTTTGTTGAGGGCTCGATAATTGATGTATAGTCGGAGGCTCCTATCTTGTTTCTTTTGGAAGAGTACTGGAGCTCTGAATGGTGCTTTGGAACTACGGATGAGACCAGCGTTTAACAGTTCATTTAACTGCTTTTTGAGCTCTGCCAACTCTGGAGGGGACATGTGGTAGGGTAGTCTCGCTGAAGGCTTCATCTTGACTCCAGCTCGATATGATGATCCATGTCTCTACATGGCAGCAAAGTCTTCGGCAACTCGGGTGATATAACATCTATAAACTCCTTTAGAACATTCGCCACCATAGTAGGTTCATGAATGACCTCCTTGTCGAGTGGCTTTAGCTTCATAGCAGTCACGAATGTTAATTCACTTTTTCATACCCCTTTCTTCAGTTGTAATGTTGATATCTATTGGGGGTCCCTGGTTTCTCTCCAAGAGACGGGAACCAAACAGGGGTCATCACCTTCCATCATATACAAGGAGTTTAGGAATGACATTGGCACCAACTTCGTCGTGTGTGTAAACTATATTCCAAGAATCACTTGGAAGTCGTCCAATGGAACCACCATTATATTCATGCTCTTACTCTATATTTCGATCTTGTTGGGAACTCCTTTTGCTAGCCCGGAGATCCACTTGGCCTCCGAGTTCACCGCATTCATCCGACTTGGGTTCTTTTCTAAGATCAACCCAAGTCACTTTGCTTCTCTATCGGTAATAAAGTTGTGGGTAGCGCCCGTGTCCACCATTGCACAGGTTGTTTGGCCATTGAGTTTAATATCCACGTACATCAGCTCACTACTCTCAGCTTTCAATGGCTTTGCCTTCATGTTCTCCCCCACTTGACCTTGCAATGCATTCAATAAATGCATTACTCTCATTCGGGAACCTTACGACTCTTTATCATCGCAACTAGATTCCAAACTACTTGAACTAAGGGCGATGACCTTGCCCCTGTTTGATTTGGGGGGGTGGATTGAAGCTGTTAAAGCATCGAGTGCCTGTTTCTATGGGCACTCCCTCACCATGTGTGGCCTTTCGCACAAAAAGTATCCGTCAGGTTTTAGGGCCTTGCCGTTTGAGTTTGACCCTTTATGGGAACTCTTCTTCCTTTGTTTGTCCCTGGGCTCATTCCCTTAAGAATATTTTGGAGGGCAGTTTCCTGAAGATTATTTCCTTTTCCCCGAGTTCTCTGAGGAAACAAAGTCGATGAGCCTTCTTGCGGCCACAATTGCCTCGATCACATTGGTGACATTCCTTCGATGCGGTTTCTGTTGAGCCCATGGTTTTAGGCCATTGTGGAAGCTAAACAACTTATCCTTATCAGACATATCCTATATGTCCAACATTAGTGTAGGAAATTACTTCACATAGTCTCTGATTGGAGTACTTTAATGGAGTTATCTCAACTTCCTCCTTGCGACGAACTCTGTGTTCTCATGTAGGAATTGAGTTCTCAACTCCTGCTTCAAGTCCTCCCATATGTTCACTCAACATCGATCTTGTTAGATTTCCTCTCAACGGGTTTACCATCAAAGTTTTGCATCCCCATTCAGATACATGGTTGCTATTGAAACTTTGGTATCTTCAGAATCGGGCCTTATAGCTCGAAAGTACTATTCCATGTTAAATAAGAAATTCTTGAGCTCTTCTGTGTCCCTAGAACCTCCATAGCAATGTGGCTCAGGTGCTCTCAAGTTTTGTGATGGCACAACACTGGTGTTGCTTCCTCCCACATTTAGTGCCCTTGTGAGTGTTATCACTTTGGAAGTGAGTTTCGCCATGACTTCGTGCAAATGTTGCATGGAGTCTTTGGTATCATCCATCAGTCGATCGATTAGGGCCTCAACCTTGTCGATTTAGGATTCAGCTTCTTCTTGCGAGCTCTCTACCTCAAGAAGCCTTTATTGGCCTTGGTAGAGTTCCTTCAAGCTCGCTTCAAAAATATTCAAGTGGGTTTCGGCCGTTGTGAGTCTCTCCTTATAGCTCTTCTTCCTAGTTGGTGCTCCAGATTGCACCTCCTCTACTTGTAAAGAGTAGCCAATTTCTTGCTCATCATGTTTGTTTCCATAATCCTTCAAAGTGGCTCCAACAACATGAGAGCGAGTTTACACTTGCAGCCCACCTGTGGCTGCTTGGGGGCAATGTTCGGGTTGCCCCATCTTACTCGATTAGCTATGATGCTTTATCATGGCGAGAGTGCGAAGTTTTTTCACTGCTTGCTCGAATTGTTTGCTTGCTCTGATATGACAATGTCATGGACTTAGCTAGAATTGCCCAAGTCGTGAGGCACCCTTGCAGTAAAGTCACATACTTAGCTGAAGTGCATAAGTCGTGAAGCACCCTTACGCCAACTCCTTAGACTTAGCTGGGATTACATAAGTCATGAGGTGCCCTTGTGATATATGCATCCACAAAGAATCAGCCTAGTTACAATCTCGTACAGGTCCTGAAGGATTTGTAAAATAGAAAGTTGATTAGATTAAAACCGAGCGACGGACAAGTCCCGACGTCTCGCGAAGAGGGAAGCTTTACAAGCAATTCAACGAGCACCTTGAGTGCAAGAGAGAAAAGAGAGGAAGGAGAAGACCAGGACTTTAGAAGGTAGAACGAATAGTTGCAAGCCCATAAACAACTGGTCACTAGGTACGGGGCATGAAGGCAAGTTCCCATCAAGTTAATGTGCGAACTTGTGAATATTGTTCAATGTCCGACAATATACCGAAGCTCCATCCAGCCCTGTGCCACCCAAGGGGTTTCAGGGTGATGATATGTCTGATGTTTCATGTGTAGTTATGGTTTGCAGAAAACAAGTTGTGGCATACAAAACGGAGCTATTTTTGGACAGTTCGACCAATGCGGTGAGCGATTGTACTGCTGCGCTACGAACTATTGTTGCTTACATTTTCCAAACACAATATAGCATGATGACTTTTCATAATCTTTCTAAAAGCTTAAACTTACATATTGTTAAGAGTTTAAATAGTGATTGGACTCTTTCCTAACGAGTTTTTTAAAATAGTGATAAATCAACTGAAATAGTATCATAGCATTCCATAATAGCTTAAACTACTCTTTATCACATTTTCTCATTACTAGTCAAGGCATTTTCATGTTAAAACATAATTATCTGGACGGTCTACTAATTTATATTCTTAATATGTGTTGGTTTGATAGGATATGTCATTTATATTCTTTAACACACAAAGCACTCATATTAAATTACTTTTACAACCTCCAACAGGTGGCCGCAGACCGTATAATTTGGTCCATATCAACTGGTTCTTTCTTGACGAGAAATTAATAGATGGGACAGATGATGTGGTATCCAATGATGGATTCAAACAAAAGAGTTCATAGTCAAAGCCAGAATCAAATTTTAAATTTACTCGATAGGTCCACATCTTTTTGGAATAATATCTTTCTGTAGAATTCTTCGATTTTGGTTGATGTCACATGGTGCATCTTAATTCAAATTTCTTGTGCCAATAGTCTATATCCAAGCTAGCAATCTAAGTATATATCTGACTTAAAAATCCAAAATCAGCATGGTCAAATGTCCAGAATTTCTTTGTTCTCTTTCAGGAAAAGTTGAGTAGTTGACTGGCTAACTCAAGCTATTTAAGTCAAAGTTCTCTTTCAATCAAGCAATAGATGAGAAACCAAATTCAAACATGGCTTCCAACTTAGTCCATGACACCAATCATCTATTTCAAAAGGAGGAAAAGTATGAGCTGCTTTTCCCTCTCTCTCTCTCTCTCTCTCTTTTTCCATTCCTTAGATTATGTAGTCTTTATGGCTTGATTGGAGAAGAGTGCTTATAATTTGATTATTGTATATTGTTCCTTGTATTATTTCAAGCAAAAAATAAAAGCTGATCTCCTTTTGCACGTGTGGTTTGCGTCTAATCTTCTCAAGTCTTGGTGTGGCAGGGGCTTGGCAAATCCTTTTTTGTGAGCTTATAAGGATTTGACTTGTTGATTACCAGCAAGCGAGGGGAACTTGCAACTTGTATGTTGATCATGGTACACATTAGGACACATTGGTTGTTTGGCCTCGGCCACAAGTCTTTCAGATTTGCAGTCACTGCCATGAGAATAACATCCACTGGGAAGGATTGATAGTAAGTAAAGGTTTGTCACACACTGTTTTTTTCTTTGGGAAGATTTAGACTGATAACTAATCCTACCAAATTGCAATCCCCAGCCTTTATGGCTCTCTTCATCTGCATAGACTTCCCACAAGTTGATAATAGGAGACTCTGATCTAAGAAAAGCTAAAGCTCCAGTTTCTAAAACCTTTTGTGGTCAAGACTGGCATGAGAAAGAAAGAGAGAGAGAGAGATGTTTACACTGGCTTGACTTCAGAATATTTATGCATCCTTAGAGAAAATAGGATCATGCAGGAAATTCTGATGAACTTAAAACAAGGATGATTGTTCTTGATGTAATGCAATTAGGTTTCAAGGAGGAATATGCTTATTTTTTTTAAAAAAATATTTTTCTTTTTAATTCTCTGTTGCAAGGGAAGTGATGCTTAAGTCATCTCTTTGATCTTTGGTTGTTAATCCTGTATAAAGTGGATGTTAAGTTTCCTAGCTTAAACATAAAAAAAGACATTAGCACTGTTTTCGTCTTGAATTATTAAGGTAATGGAAATAAATTTAACCAGTTTATTTTGAAGATCTTCCTATAAGACACCATAAAACCCCTCATCAATTCTAAAATCCATCCCCCTTCCCAATATACTTCTGAATCTTTCTACAATAACCTACAAACATAAACATGACCATGCAAGACTAAATAAATTGGTGTACTTTAACCAAACATAATGGAAATTACTAACACTATCAGTTTCCTAAATGCTACTTGAATATTTCTTCATAGTTTATATTTTCTTAATATTCTGCTAAATGAACTTTTGGTGTCAAACACATTGATGAAGTTGGCATGAAATAGCACTCACCAATCCTAAAATCTGAATGAAGGCTTGGTACTTAATGATTAAAGTTTGAGAACAAATATAATGACAAATGATTTCTATGACAAAATAATTATGCAATAGCAAACTTTTAGACCATTATAAACATCAAAATGTGAATTTCATAACGTTTATCGACAAACAGATATAAGGATCCATATCTATATATATATAAAAAAATGCTAACCCAACATTTACGGATCCTTTTTCTAAGTTCACTTATGGTTTCCATCACAATAAATTGCTATTGTAAGGTTTTTGGCAGGAATAGGCCATACATAACATACACCAAAGACATTACCATCATGTTTCAGTTTTGCTAGAAAAATTAGCTATCCTTATAGTGATGATTGATTGATACTGGTTGGATCAAAGGGACTGATGTGGAGCTTTTATTTTCTATAATAAAAGTTCTTCATGTAGTTTACACAAGGAAACAGCTTTAACCAGAAAGATGTTGATGCTTAAGATTAGCTGCTGAAATTTATGGTTCCTACATCTGTGGAAGTTTGTGCGAGTGTGCTAAATCAAGAACAAGCAGGATGTTCTCTCGTTTTCTTTTCACAAAAGGTATGTTCATGTACATGTCAGAATTTGTGCATCTACTACTCCATATGTAAAAGTATAACTCAACTCAAATATCAATAGAATCGTATTGTGCGTATACATGCATTGAGATATGAATCAGCTGGAAATAATAGGAATTCAATGTTCACGACTGCTACTGATATGAGCGGAGCATCGAGTAAAATCAATGATTAGGATGTAATTGGTGCTAAAATTTACTACCATATTGATGACGGAATCATGTAAAAAATAGTTGCTTAAATTACAGCACGATATTAATCCTAAATCTACGGCAATTAATTGCTTCCCTTCACAAAGATTGACCACTTCACTTCAGGTAGCAGTTGTGAAAAATGTCTAAGCTTCAGTCACAAGACTGTGTTTGCTAAGATGCGTTTGTCAATGGCTCTCTCTATGTAGTCAGCAAGACATGGTTACATGATGCACACACAGTTCATGTCTTTTCCCTTCTCTCACTTTCTACTCGAAGAGATAGACTTCGATGAAGCAGCACAAAGATATCTAAAGAGTGCACGTACTTCACCTTGCATCGTGCATGAGAAGCGGCAACAGCATTGGTCGGTGCTCTAAGCTGAAGCCAGTCGTAGGGCAAGTCTCCTTTGGCGGGTCACTGACTCATCGGAGGAAACGCATCACCGATGCATTCAACCTTACCTCCTTTCTCTCTGAGTCACCTGCCAAGGGAGAGAAGCCCCACAACTGGCTCGCTTAACTCGCAAACTCTTTATCTATTTGCTTCGCTTGCTGCTTCTCCACACTGTTCTTCGCCTCTCTTGCGGTCTCTTATAGGGCAACCTCTTGGGTCAGGGACAGCATTGTGAGCCCCTGAATCAGTGGCATATGCCAGGGGACTTGGAAGGGTTATGCCATGGATATCCCTCTCCCACAGCAGCCTCAAGGAGGCTCCCTTTTAATCCTGAAGTCCATTTCTCAGATTGCAACCAACAGCTGATGGCCTCAGTATGTGATTCTTCGTGGCGTTGTGCGTTTCTTCATGGCAGCTTTTAAGGTGAGGGGAAGATGTGGAGAGTGAGTGAAGGAGAGAAGGCCAGTGGGGGAGTCAGAAGACATATTCTCCTTCTTTTCTTCTCTCCATTGCAAAGGGATGGATGGAAAGAGGCATATGCTATAGTATATGCTTCATGTGCTCGCGTAAAAGACATGGGCTTGTCGGACTAAAATTCTTCTTTGCAGGTATCATATCTTCTCCTTTTATTACAAATACATGGAAGATTGGAATGAAGCGAAGAACTGCATGAATTGCTACCAATTAATGCAACCAGAAAACTTGGTTTCTCATATGTACTCCAACTTTTCCGTTCTATAGTCATATATATCAAGACAATGTGGGATATCATTTCTCGATCATTAAGTGAAGAAAAAGATGATCAAAATGAATGGTAGCGTTAAGAAGGTTAGGATTAGCTTAGTTGTCAAAGGCTAAAGGCAAGGGAAAGACATTAAAGAAAGAAAGAAAGATTGTGATAGATGAAGAACAAGATCACTGCATCATTCTTATATATGTGCCAATTAACAGAACCATGAGAGCGAGTGATATCATTCTTATACTATCTCTTCTCTACATGAATGAATTATTAAAGTCTATTATTTTTCAAGTGACCGTTCAATATAATATAATACGAGAGCAGATTCATGCGATTAGCATAACCTTTGACGATTTAACAGCATACATCTGCTTTTGCGAGCTCACATACTGATGAAACAATATACTCTTTGAAATTAACATGTATTTTTTAAATCCTCAATTAACTAACTTTACTTGCAAGAAAATTTCGTAAACATGTTTTCTGATTAAATTATTTTGAATTTTTTTTTCCAGAAAAAATATTCTTGGAAAATTGAGGGCCAAATGCTTTATAAATACTAGACAACTTCTTAGAAGGAAAAAAAAAAAATCCTGTAAGAGCTCTTAAATTTTTTGATACATTTGTAGATAGATAAATATATTTGCAAAGAAAACAGTAATATATCTACGAGGGATACGAAAGACTAGATGTTCATATATTGGAGACTTATTTATATTTAAATAACAAAATTTTTAGATATTGATTTCGTAAATTATCTTGAGTTTATATCATATGTTAGCTAGAGAGATAATATATAAAAAATATAAAATAATATATTATTATATAATTAATAATGGAAGTTGATTACCTGATATACTTTGTAGTCACTGATTAGGCTTTGTAACTATGAAATTTCACATGTAATCGACTTAATTATCAAGTTATTGAAAATATTTTATCGTAATACTATAATAATTTTGTTTTAATGATAAATACTTGATGATTCTAAGTAAATAAAGAAAAATATTTATTGGTTAGAAATAAGTCTGAAAACAATTAGTGTTAATTGACAACCAAAGTTTTACTATATTAATTATTGATCTATTTACTAAAACTTTATCGTTTAAGATCTTTAAGGAACATATTCTTATGACGAGGCATATGAGCAAACCGTAAATGATATGATAATTCATGTTTGAGTAGACATCATAATTAATATTTTTATGTATAATTAAAATTATTTATTTCTACCATCCTATATACATTTATACATATACATGTTATTATTGAATGCAATAATAGAATTATCTTGACAAGATAAAATTAGTATGAATTATATTAGGAAAGACTAATAATATTATAGTATATTAAAAAATAATATTAATGATATACAATCATTATGACTTATGTTAACAATTAGACCTAATATAGTATTATTATAATTACTAGACTTATTAATTTTTTTAAAAATTAGTAATCACGTATAAAATACTTTTTAAAATTTAATAATCAAATTAGATAAAATTATTTTTAAAATAAATTTTAATTTTTTATTATGATTCTAAACCCTTTGTTTTATATCTTAATTAATAAGTCAAGTGGATGTATATTATATTTTGTGGTTTAATTAATTTAGGATAAAATATATTAAGGATATAATTAGATTATCAATTAATAAAAGAAAATTCAAATCTTGGAAGATAATTATAATGAGAGAAACTCTTTTAATATATTTTTTATAATTTTATTGTTTAACTAAAAAAACTTTATTCGCACCTATATAATGACAATATCTCATTGAGATCTTATTATCAAGATATCTTTTCTCATTCCTTCTTCGTAAGTCAATAAGGAGAAAAGAAAAAGATTTCACAAAGTTTTGAGTGATTGTATTCGATATCGACACTCAAACGTACGAATCCAATTATATGATAATTTAGATTTCAATTTTAACTTAATTATATTACGCATAATAGTTTGATCTTCACCTTGACCTCCTTTATGACAGTAAGTTTTCATGATTCTACGGATTATAATGTAGATCATCATATTCAAATTATTAGGGATTGCACTGATAATATCTTTAATTAAATTAAAAATATTCATATTGTTTTGATTAAGTACACTCCAAGTAATTAAGAAATTTAAATCAAATAATACTACATATATATATATATAGGATTATACTATATAAAACAATTGTGATTAACTTTCAATATTACAATTTTTAAATTTTCGTTTATTATTATATATACAGAAATATGATTTTCAGAATTATAATAATAGTTATTATTTCAAACCAACGAGAGAAGTGGAATTGGATAAGGGTCAAGGTTTAGTCAACGTCTTCTTCGTCTCCTAAAACAAACATAAAATTACTATACTCTTCATAAAGGCAGTCTCCATTCACTTGATAGTATTCTCTTCTGCTCACTTAAAAGGAACAAAACAGGGGCTTAAGAGACATCAGCCCCGGAAAGGCCGTGAAGTCTCTTGTTGGTGTTGCCGAAAGGGATGCATCGGAACTGAGCCCCGCTGGATCACCTCGGCTCCTGATCCTTTTCTCTCCTCGATTCGAGGTAATCTTTTATCGATTTGCTTTTTCTTATGCTTTTTTTGTTTTTCGAGTTTTTGATCTCATCTCGGACTTTCGTAGGTTGGGAGTTGTGATTGTCGACGGATTTCCTATTTTTGATTCTATTCCGAGCGAGTTGCCCGTTCAAACGCGTGATTATTGGGGATGAACTAACTGGGCTTCTCCGGGTGACTATGGTTCGTAGGGAAGTATTGATCAGTTAGGGTTTTCTGAAATCTGCGTGATTTCAGTTCTGGGGTACGAGTGAGTAATTATTTTGGTTCTACTCTCTGAAACCTGTGACAAAAATCGATTTTTTCGTCTCGTAGTCTGTAAAGACACCATCTTTCTTCTTTTCCGAGTCGGATTTCTATAATCGTGCTTCGTGTCACGCTTGGAGTTTAATCTGAGCTCTTGGATTTGGTACACTATGGGGACATATTTGAGAAAGTAGTTGTTTTTTCCTTTTAACTTTACCTGAAGTTTGTAAGTTTCTTTTCCTTTCCCGTTCGGTCTTTTGTGCTTTGAACTTCTTCATTCTTTTCTTGTCATATTTTCCTATGTTAAGATGTTAATTGAGATTTGATCTTGGTTATCTAGGTTAATATCTAGGAAAAACATGTAATCTTTTAACAATTATTCATAGGTTCTCCGTTGCCCATCATATCTCACTGAGTTGGTGGCGTGTATGCTAGTGGTTTATGTCAAATACGAGATTGTAATAAATTCCCATCTTGCAATCAGGAAGTTGTTTGTAGTCGAAAAAGTCAAATACAGGGAGCTTTGAGCTCCTTCTTATGGCTGTTGCCAAGGGCAACAACAGAGATCCACTCTACAATTGCTACAAGGTTCCTGGCCTCAGTGATCCTATCCTAGAAACCCCCCATATCTCTTACCTTGAAGACCGATATGATTTACGTGAAGAATTGGGTTGGGGTCAATTTGGAGTTATCAGGGCTTGCTCTGACATGCTTACTGGTGAGTCAGCCGCCTGCAAGTCGATTGCAAAGGATCGTCTTGTTACCCCTGAGGATATTCGGAGCATCAAGCTTGAAATTGAGGTCATGGCTTGGCTTTCTGGCCACCCAAATGTTGTCGACCTGAAGGCTGTATATGAGGCTAATGACTATGTGCATATAGTGATGGAGCTCTGTGCTGGAGGGGAGCTCTTCGATCGCCTTGAGAAGCATGGCTGCTTCCCTGAATGTGAGGCTGCCATTCTGTTCCGGCATCTCATGGAAGTCGTGGTGTTCTGCCATGACAAGGGTGTTGTTCACAGGGACCTTAAGCCCGAGAATATTCTGATGGCTACCAAGTCTTCATCTTCGCCAATTAAACTGGCGGACTTCGGGTTAGCTACTTATATTAAGCCAGGTATATCTGTCATTCTTAATTCACTTAAGTCAGTTCGTGATATTTTGCTTTTATTAATTTTAAATGTAAATCAACAGGGGAGAGCTTGTCTGGGACTGTTGGAAGTCCATTTTACATAGCACCGGAGGTATTGACAGGGGGATACAATGAGGCAGCTGATGTATGGAGTGCAGGAGTGATCCTTTATATTCTTCTTAGTGGGATGCCGCCCTTTTGGGGGAAGACAAAGTCAAAGATATTTGAATCAGTTAGATCTGCTGAACTACGGTTTCCATCTGATCCATGGAGAAGTGTTTCCGACTCTGCAAAGGAATTAATTAGAGGAATGCTTTGCAGGGATCCTGCTAAGAGACTCACAGCTAAACAAGTTATAGGTAAGCGATAAGTGTATAACAGACTTCACCTGATAGAATTAATTTCTTAATAATATTATACCTGGAACATGACCATTTGGATTACGTGCAGTTTGATACTATGCTCAATGGTAATAACCATTGGAAAAGTGCTGTTTGATTAATTTTAACCATTGAACATCTAATGTATATGACTAAAACTATCCAAATATTGTTATATATTTCCCGATGATAGGTTATAAAGTTCAATGAAGAGAATTAGGCTGCCAAGGTTACAAACTCCAATGAAGAGAATTATGTTGCCAAGACAGTAATTTTGTGATTCTCAACAATGATTCTTTTGCTAACAAAGCTGTTTCTGTTCCATATACACTATTGAAGTTACGGAGTAATTGTTCAAGCTCATCCCATTTTTGAGGCCCCTGCATTACGAGGCATTTTTCTACTCCATTCAAACCCTTCTATCTTGGTTTATCAAGTCTTTGAGGTGGCTTCTTTTTTTCACAGACCATTCCTGGATAAAGGAGCACGTGCAGCAACATGAAGTTCCATGTGGGCAATGCTGTGAAATCAGCTTTACACTGGGAGATCTGGGTAGCTGTTCATTCTCGACCCCGCTTGTCTCTGCAAGTCGTGATGTCAGCTTTAGTACTGGTTCTCTTGTTCCCTGCCAGACAGTGGCAGATCATTCTTCCCCTGCATTCACTTGCAGATCATCATTTTCTTCAGTTATTTTTGACACTCCTTACCCCTCCACCATCAGCTTCTCTTTCCAGAGCAGTTGTGAATCTGACAACCTCAGATTCTCCTCACCAATACCAGTGATGTCAAGTTTTGCATTCTTCACACCTGAGCAACAAAAACCATTCAGTTTTACAAGTGATGAATCAAAGACCGACACATCAAAGACAGGTATATTTTTCTCCAGTTGCTCTTTCTGTATAGTGCTTTCTTAATTATTTTCCTTTCATATTACTGTGGGATGTGCAGATGCCAGCTGTAAGAAGCGCATTATGTCGTCCGACTCAGCTGCATGCTTTGGTCAAGATTTTAGAGAATTGGAGCGCAAGTGGCTCGAAGCTAGAAGGGTTCCTGTGATTGGTTCTAGAGGCATTGGCATCCACAGCAGAAGGAACCACACCATTGGGCTCGGAGAGCTCGAGCAGCTTGATCTTGTGGTTTCGGAGTCGGTCATACGTTGGGCATCATGCACACACCTCTCAGATGCACCATCTCTCAGGTCCTCCCTTGTCTGCTGACATCCACAGACCTCAGATTGATGAATCTGTCTGTGATTAATACTTCATATCAAGTTTGTCAGCCTAACTCGAGTGTCAGATACTGAGCTGGCTGCTCTTGATTAGAAAGTCCTTGATTAGCTGACTTTCTTCTCTCGTTCAAATTGCTTAGCATATGGTAGAGCCCGTCAATGTATGTGTTTTGTGTTATACATGTATTAGTAGTGAATCACTCGTGTGAGACAAGCATTTGGGGATTTGTAGGCAACAACTAACAATTTTCTTTGTATCAACTGTTTACTTAATGATGTATACTGCATGGCAAATCTTGAGTTCTATTCTAGTGTTGGTCTAGATCTGTTTAGGCAGCTTGATATTTCTCATGACTTCTCATGAGGTTCGACAGTGGGTCTGTTGCTGGCTTTCATCAACAAACGACAGCTTGTTTTAAGTTTCCTCATTCAGCTGAAGTGGAAAGTTTATCTATCAACAGGATGAAATGTTGTTAAGGATAATTATTGACAGGATAATAGCTCTCTTTCATGGTTGCTTTCCCAGATGAGGCCAACAAACATTTTCCAGTATGTAGTGTGCTTGCACATACCAATGTCTGCTTCCTTCTTTCCTCTCCACAAGGAATGTATCTCTCATTCGATTCAGTCCATTTAGTGGTACCACCAAGAAGCAAAGTGACAATACTCCCAGCAAACGTGTTCTTAAATTTCCTTTGTCAAGACTCTTCAGTTACTTTTACAAACTACAACAAAATAGCTGTGGTGCCCTTCCATGAAGTATGTTCTAGCGTTAAAAAAGATAGATATATTTCCTCATTTGACGATTTCACTACTTATCATCCTTAAATAGCACTAAGTCAGGTTTTTTAAAGATTACTCGGGCTCTTCATACTTTGTAATTCGATTTAATATGAATATAAATAAAAACTAGATATTCGAACAGAAATAAAATTGAATTCTTAAGTAATTGAGTTTCGAAATTTGTGTTATTGTGCCCTTTTTTATGCTGTTTAATGTTTTTTGGTTTTTTTTGTAATATTCTAATATTAACCATCAAATTGATTCATCCTAATTAGTTTTATAGAAAGCACATTGAGGAAATGGGATTAAAAACAATGACAGAAATTTCAAAGGACCTAAACTTACTTGACAATAAAGAAATCCATGAAATTAAGAATATAATGAGTAATTTGGCTTTTCAATAACATTAATTTTTGGGTAATCGTAATAATACTTCTCAGGAGATAATTTCCTAATAGGTTCTCAAGATGTGGAGCCCGCGGAGATCGAACTGCGGGGCCATGCTTTGACCAATTACCAAGTTGGTAAATGCGATACGTGAGACTCGAAGGGTTAGCGAACAACGAGATCGAACGTGTTCTTTTAAGAAAACGTCGATTGCACGTGCATGTTATTGCCTCAGAAATTCCACCTAGCTTTCTCACCTGCGATTCTGACGTCCGTTGGACCCACCTAAATTCTCTGCTGGGTGCGATTGTGGGTGGTACACGAAAGGGGGCGTCCCAACATTCCGAGTCGGATGGTTTCTCTGCAATGCCTGGTCCAATGGTCGTGAGACGCGTATCAGGATTCATATAAATGCTTGTAATACCCACATCCCTGGGATTGGGTGTCGTCGTAACTTGGCCGAAGCCGGTTGGCGATGGCCGCCGAGACGGTTGCTGCCGGTTACCGGCACCCCCTTCGAGTTCCCGGGATCCACAAAGGATGCCGCTCGTCAGACGGAGCAACCGCTAGAAACGGGGGCGAGAGAGGAGCAGGAAGATAAGCACTGCATCGTCTCTTCGAAATTTACTGATCGATTCAGGTTGCGATTCGTTGGGTAAGTCCCACGCACAGATCGCTAATATGCTCTCCTTTTTCCGGATGTTTTCGACCCTTTTCTTCTGTTCGGCTGTTCGTCGAAAGTGTCGGTTCTTTTGATATTTTGATACGAAATTTGCATCTTGGATTTTATCAAAGGTGAATTTTTGTGATAGTTTCGCGATCATGGTGTTCTTGGAACCAGCTCGTCTTTTTTCCCAGAGAGAAATTAGGGTTTGTTCTTTTGGTTCCTTCTTGTGGTGTATTTTACGGTGAAATGTCACATTTTTCTTTGTCGAAGTTGCGGTTGAGGTTATTCAGTGTTCGATCTTTCTTCCCAGAAGTAAGGAATTCAACGGTTTATCTGCATTTCGAGTTAATTTATTTCAAGTTCGATATTATGAATTCAGGATGCGATTGGCAGCAAAAAGACTGCTCTAATCTGCGGCGATTAGATTTCTATTTCTCCTTCTGGGGTAGTTAAGAGAGGGCTGACGCTTGATAGTCTTTGTGGATTTCAGATGCCTATTAGGTTCCGCTCCCTCGATGGCTTATTCGCGAGTCACTGTTGGAGTTGGAGGACCATCGTTATCTTCCTCTGCTTCTGGTGTCTTCATCCAATACGATGGCGGTCAGACCCCAGCCACTGTGAGCTCCATGTCGGAGAAAGGTTATGCTGGTCTCCGACCAGCTTCTGGTGACATGAACCAGATACTCAACAGCACGGGAAACTCCTCTGGTCCAAGTGTTGGTGCGAGCTCCTTCGTCACGGACGCCAACTCAGCGCTCTCTGGTTGTTCTCAGTTGCAAAGAAGCCCCAGCTTCAACAACGAGTCGTATATGCGACTCCCGTCCTCACCCATCTCCTTCTCCTCCAACATCTCAGGTTCTTCAGTGATGGATGGCTACTCAAATGTGCAACAGAGCCCTCTTCAAGAACAGGTGCAGAAACAAGGGCTATCAACGGCTACTTCTCAGCTAATGAAACAGGAGCCTAGCAATTTAATGAATGCACGGAAGAAACCACGGCTTGACATAAGGCATGAGGATGCTCTGCAGCAGCGGTTGATCCAACAACTTCTGCAGAGACATGAACCCGTGCAGCCACAAGACCAGCTGAACCTGCACCAACAGGCCATTTCTCAACAGCAGAGACTAGTCTATCGTCAACCACAGCAGATAATGCATTCCTTTTCTCAGATGCAAGGAGCCCCAATCACTTTGCAGCAGCAACACCATCAGCAGCCTACTTATCCGCCAGCTAATGCTGCTAAACAGTCCCTTGATAATAAGATATGTTATCGCAGACTTATGCAATACTTGTATCACCGGCGTCATCGGCCACCTGTGAGTTCATTATTTCGTACGTGCACCTATCTGATATGTTCAGAGAATTGACCCTTTTATCACGCTGGCATATTCCGAGATGTCCTAAAGCTGTGAATTTCACTGGTAGGATAATTCCGTTTTATACTGGAAGGAGTTTGTTGCTGAGTATTTTGCAATACAAGCTAAGAAAAGGTGGTGTTTGTCCTTGTATGATAATATGGGCAGCCATGCACTTGGCGTTTTCCCACAGTTGGCTGTGGTAAGTGTTCCTTGAATTTCAAATTTCTTCAACTTAATGTTTGTTCTGCATGTGAATTATACCAGGATTAGTATATGCATTTTAATCTAGGAGGGTGACAAGACGAATCCTTGTAAGCACATCAAGATAGCAGAAAAAAATGTTGGGGCAAGTTACACAATGTAATATCTAGGTTGTAAATTGTAAGATCTGAATGCTTGTAAGCTGCATCAAGACTGCAGCAAAAGGGTAGAGGCAACTTAAATAATGTAACTTCTGCATTGTGAATTATAAGGTGATACCTAAGTAAGTTTGTCTACTACTAATTCTGATGTTTTGCAACTGAAGTTGAAGGTTGAACATGTTCTTTTTGATATCCTCTAAGATCTTTCACGCCTTGTGAAACTCATACTTTTTTCTCCTTCTACTAGAGGGACTGAATTTCTTTTGATGCAAATTCAAGCTCCCTAATTGCATTACTAATTATTTAGGTGTGTTTAAAAGCAGCCTACTCTAGTATAGACTCAAACTGACAGTTATAGTGACTTAAACCATTTTGTTATGTTCCCTTCCTGTGTTTATTGAACATAATAGTATCTTGTGAGTTTCTCGAATTTTGTTTAGTACTCATTGTTGAGATGAACCCATATTTGAAAATTCATTTTGTCTGTAATTGAATGGAACATGAAATAGTATCATGCTTTCTAACGAAAGAGAAAAAGCAGAGATCAACTGTATCTATTCCATATTAGTATAACAAGGCTCTCTTCTCCATTACTTTTTACTAAATATTATGTTTTGCATTCCCTGTTGTTGCAGAATGCATGGCAGTGCAACATCTGTGGTTCCAAATCTGTAAAGGGATTTGGTTAGTATAATCATCTTTTTTTTATTATTTTTTAGATGGGGCAGTCTCTTTTGACTCTTGGAATTTATGAGATAGATGATAACGTTTCTGTTGAGTTTATATATTTATTTGTACAAACGTTTTATAATGACTGGTCTTTTCTCTTCTAAATGAAAGGTGGTTTATATATGTATTTACTAGTGGTGATAGCATTCATTATTGTATACAATGTTGAGCTTATGCATAACATGTCTTAAGAAAATTTTAATTAAGGAATATATTTAACGCAAATTTCCTTTCTTTTTTGTATATTGTTTCTTGATACAAAAACAACATTTCTACTTATGGTGGTAACATTGGTCCTTCCCAGACCCATGTAGGTTGAAGATACATGAATTGGGTTCTCCCTTACATTGTTTCTTAATAAGTTATTTTAATGAGAAGAACTTAGGAAAAAAAAGTTATTGGGTTCTCCCTTACATTGTTTCTTAATAAGTTATTTTAATGAGAAGAACTAAGGAAAAAAAAAATTATGGAGACAAATATTAGAAGCCAAAGATTTTAGAGTAATTCAGTTATATCGAGTGTGAGAGTCTGAAGATTTGGTCAACCTTAATCCATCGAAAATTAAGTCCCAATATTTTCTTTGTTGCATCAATAATAGATTGATGACATGATTGCTGTGACATTCACATTCACCCTATTCTAGATATTAGGCTTCAAAAATTCTTTTTATAGATCATTTCATGATTGAAACTTCACAGTCAGTAATGTCAGTTAAAACATCTGCATGCAAGTCTTTAGAAGTTAGAACCACTCTTTGGTTGTTGCTTCTCAAAATTCGATTGATTTAAAATTCATATAAAAAATAATAATCATGCAACTTTATCTATCTGATAATGAACTAGTATGCACATATATCGAGTTTGATTTTATCAACTTTGTTTCTTTATATTTTTGTGAATCTAATTACTCTTTTGAGTTTTGCTTGCTTTCAACTATATCCTTTATATTCTTTGGCAGAAGCTACTTTTGAAGTGCTTCCGCGGCTTTTTCAAATTAAATTCGACCATGGTGTTTTTGATGAAAATTTGTTCCTTGATATGCCCCATGAGCGCCAATTGTCTTCAGGAATTGTGATTTTGGAGTTTAAAAAAGCTGTTCAAGAAAGTATCTATGAACATCTACGTATTGTTCAAGAGGGACAACTCCAAATAATATTTACACCAGAACTGAAGGTTCCAAATTGAATGGCCTACTAGCTTTCCTTTTGAGACCAGAAGGTTTCCTTTTTAATTTCATTTTTCAGTATTAGTTTTGAAATTATAAATTTTTTTGCTTATGCTTCAGATTCTATTCTGGGAGTTTTGTGCCCGACGGCATGAAGAATTTCTTCCTCGGAGACAGTTAGCACTTCAGGTATTTGGTTTACTTGCAACTACTTCAGTTCTAGGCAGGTTCTTAAAATGTTAAAAAATAAAGCAAGAAAAAAAATATTTTTGGCTCATGATCTTATTTGTTTTGAGCAGAATTTTTGCTCTAACTAGTTCGATTACATGTAATATTCTCATCAAATTTAATAATTGTTGATGTTGTTAAGGGCATAGGAGCTTTTGCCCAGTCCTCTTTGGAGCTACTCACATTAGCATATCATTTTCTTGTGTTGGGTATTTATTCATTTTTATTTTGATCAATGGATTCCATGCCAAGAGAATGCTGCTGCTCCTTCACCTTCTTTTTCGTTGATTTGACTGCCAGCGCTCTTGCTGCAACTTTAGGGCAAATGCTGTCTCATTTTCTGCAGTCTCCTTGTCTCCATAAGTCTGTTTTTGCATTTCGTACTCGACTTCTGCCACTGTACCCTCCTTGGTGCCTCTGTCGGATCCCACCCCTGCTTCCATGAGATCTGTCATCGCTTGGAAGCCAGAGCTGGCACTCCGGCTCCTTGCACATGGAGGCCACTATCATTGATTTTGCAGGCACCGTCGACTGCCTGAGCTCTGTTGCCCTGTTACTTCATGCATCCACCTTAAGGGCCTCTGCCACGACAAATAGCTTCAAGATGTTGAGGGCGGTTGGTATGCAAGTGGTAGGACGATTGGGTCAAATTTACATGCCAACTAGTGGCTTGGATCCGGCACAGGTTTAGCAACCCACTAGCTGGGGTTCTGGTTTGATTCAAATCTATATATTTTATGCAAGCTTGATCCAATCTGATCCATTGACAGGTCTATCAAAATGGGGTTAGTGGACATGGGAGGAATGAATTGTCTATTATATATCTTCTGCTTGTCCTACTCGTCCACTCCATGGATTTGTTATGATACAACTGTTCCACTTAATTGAGGGCTCTGCTGCTTCTCAGGGAAATTGGCATTCAACAAAGTTGTTGGACTCAATGTCTTAGGCAATGGTGTGTTACAAAAGCAAGAATAATCTTAATAGGACCCATAATAAGTGAAGTGTATGGATTTTGGAGGCCATTGAATGATAGTGTACCAGAGAATTCATGCTAAAAGTTAATATAATTGTTGATGAGTTTGATCTATCTGCTTGCATATCATTGACTTTTCAGAAAGACCTTGAGCATGAACTGGCTTGACCCATAACCTCATTGTCAAAGTGAATCTATCTGACATGGTAATCCAATTTACATGATTTATTATTTAAAATATTTTACTTAAATTCGATTTTTTACCATTATTATTCTGAATGTCATCATCAGTTAACCTTTTTAAACAAACTGCTCTTGTTCTGCTGAAACACTCAGTTTTTCATTAAAATTAGATCAACTTGGAGATGGCTTTGTAGATCAATGGTCCCATCAATTCATGGACTTTCAGTGTCCTAATTTCCAGACATTTTTAAGCAGTTGGACTGTGAAATAAATAATTCTATTTTGTCTTTTAGCTGGAATGCAGTTAAGTTTGATAATTAACTTTGCTCCTTATTTTAAGTTGGCTGTGATGATTGCACAATTGCGTCAAAAATATTTTTTAGTTGAACTCCAGAACATTGAGATAGAGCTGCTTAGAACTTTTTCGAGCCAGCTTTTGGTATCTTTCCAACTATATGTAGTTGACTAGGAATCTATATTTGCTTGTTTTTCATGACTGGACTGTGCATGAGTGATGTTAGTGAAAGAGCCAAGTTCATAGGATTTTAATATGATTCCACTGCTTAGGAGCATATTGGTGCATGTTTCACATTGGTCTTACTTACATAAAAATGTCAAATTTGATATCTTCCAATTTATGCTCTCTGCAATTTGATATAGGTTTATTTTAGACATATTTCATGAATACCTCATATCTAGGTCTTTTATTTATTAATAAGGTACACGTGAAAGCCTAAAATATTGAGGAACATGCAAAAAAGACTAATCTTGGGGAAAGTACCTTAATTTTGTTAATCTTGATCCACAGTCATGGTGACAGTTCCGTGACCAATTTAGATTCTACTTATCTTTTATTTTTAACTCTGCTTACTCTTCAGCATTACGAGCCAACTTCTGAATCTCTTATGCTTGTTGCAAGTTGTATCCTTCATGTGCTGCTGCTTTCAGTCTTTGTTATTAAAGTTAATCTAGTTTTGGGAATTCATCAGGTCAACATGCTCTAACTGTTTAACATAATATTTTCAGGTTAACAAATACATAAATTTTTTCAGGTTAACCAATACATAATTTTTTCAGGTTAACCAATTGTAATTTTTCAGGTTGACCAATTGTTGCAAGTTGCTCAAAGATATCAAGCTGCTGTAGCTGAAAGCAGTAGTACTGGAGTTTCATATCAATACTTGCAATCCAGCTGCAATTTGTGAGTGAACTTATTCAAACATCCTAAGCTTTTAAAGCAAACACAAGTTCTTTCAGATCATATGTTACTTTTCACATTTATCTAGACATTGATGCAAAAGATTTTCAAATTATATTATCTCTCATTCGTTGATCAGAGTCTTCCTCTCTTAGCTTCTTAGGAACATGTAATTTGTAAATGTAATGCATTTATAATATCTGATGCTGAGTATCTTTGAATACTGTTCATGTGCTATCTTTATAATGTGTGAATGACTTACTATGGTGAGTGTCTTTGATCTTTATTTCATCTCCATCAATGGTCAATAAGGGTAGCACCTCGGGTAGCTCAACTGAACCTTATCTTGAGTGGACCACAGATGAAGCCAGGATTCCTGGCTAAGAGGGGAAAGTAAGAATTTTGTTTCTTATGCCTTGTGGTTGTAAAATAATGTTGTCTAATTACAAAATAATTGTAAATTCTTTTATATACATGAAAGAAAGAGACTTTACCGAGCCAGCTAGCATTGTTGAAGTCTATTTTTGGGGGGTCCCGTTCTACAAGATGATTCGTTGTATGACTTCTGGAAACATCTATTATCTTCATTTGTTTGATAAATGGCCATCTTGTGAAGCTTTTACTTCTCAATCGGACAAGATTGTGATGTGTGATTTTTTTGGGCCAACATTTATGCTCTTCGATATGTTATCATTTCGTTAGGTTTGCAGCAGTGGGTCATCAACTAGCAAGAGATTTGGACTTAAAATCATTGAATAACTTAGGATTCTCCAAAAGATATGTCAGGTGCCTGCAGGTAATGGAGAACTCGTTTGGGTTCATGTCTTTTGTCATATTCTTTTTTCCTAAGTTGTTCATCATTCATTTGATTTTTCAGATATCTGAGGTTGTCAATAGCATGAAGGACCTGATTGATTTTAGCCAGGATCAGAAGATTGGACCACTAGGTAACATGTTTCCGAGATTTGATCTAATAGTTTAGTTATTGTACATAGCATTGCCCTTATATTCTCTGTGCTGCTTCAGAAATTCAAATTAGTGGTTGAAACTTTCTTGACCAAGGGTAATGTTTACTTGATGTCTCAAGCTAAAGCATCGGCACTTAAACATCTTAACTATATAATTTTATTACTAGACCTTTGTTACATCTGATTCCAATACATTTTTTGTTGATAACATTATATCAAATAGTTTTACAACTTTACAGAAGATACCTGGAAACAAATGATCTTCAAGTTACATTATTTTTACCTCTGTTGTATGACTTAGGTCACAGTATATGTTCATGTCACTCATGTAGGACTTAAAATAAAATTATTATTAGGTTAATTTAGACTTCACCTAACTTAAATTTTATGAGAATTCGGACTCATCCTTTTTACATGATTTAACTTATAAAATTGTATCATATAAGGACTCAAATATATATTTGCTTAAACTCCGAATTTTCTGTTTCTTACGCTCTTTTAATGTTATTAAAATGATTGCTGCAGAAAATAGCTAATATAACCAGGGTCTATATTGTTGATGGTAATAAGTTTTTCCACAGAGAGTTTGAAGAACTATCCAAGGCAAGTAAAACAAAAGTGGGAGTCAGAGCAAGTGATGAGTGCTCATAGTTTGCCAGGTGATCACAGATATCTGAACAAAGTTATGGGCAATCATCCAGGGTTAAACAGTTGTATAATTAACAATCTGGCAGCTAGCCAAGTTGTTAACAGCAGCCAGCAGAGTGTTCACGCACTAAACAACCACCAGAATTTTCTGAAAAGCTCTTTGAATTTAAAGCAGAATGTGCGTCAGCAAGAAGCTTTTTTGAGTAATACCAGTGGTTCCAAACATGCAGACTATGTCCAATTTCAGGGTTCTGCCACATCTATACCGACAAAAACATCCATCAATAATTTATCTGGACAACATCAAGTGCCACTTCCATTGGATGGTTGCTTGTCCCGGCAGACTAATCTGCAAACCCTGCAAGTGAACCAACAGTTGCAGCGATCTGTCCTTCAACAAATGCTGCAAGAGATGATCGATAACAAGGGAGCATCGCAGCAGTCTCTTGTTGCTTCTGATGTAAATGCTAATCCCACAGCCGAAGATATAATTGGAGGTGGCATCAGTGGCACATCAGTCAGGATTGACTCTGGCTCAACTGGAAATACACTTGACCTGCAAAATATGTGCAGAAACCTTCCTAATGATGGCACACTGACAATACCAAGCCGAAATAACAGTTTCAAATCGAGCACTACTGCCAACAACCCCACCAGTAGTGGCAGCGATTTAATTGCAAGTCTCGACATGCTGGGGAGCATGGATTTGCCAGAAATAGATCATATTGCTCAGGAACTTATGCCAAATGGGATGTTTGATGGGGAATCTTGGTGATGAGGACAATGGTTGGATGGTGTGAACTTGATTGTAAAGTTGGTAACGATTAATGAAATGGAAATCAATTGTAATGTATACTACAGTTGCATTACGGTAATGGTTATGCTATTTAATATCATGTGCAAATTATACCAGAAAGATACATCATATTGGCAGTTTTGAGGTTTGACATGTCTTTGCTGCTGCAACTTCAACTTCTGTAATAGGTAAAACCCCATAGAAATGCTGGAAGTGTAGCTCTGTCCTTCTGGTGAAATACTTGCACTGAATCCGTTTCCCATGTGTTTGGTCATCCGTCAAATATCTGTCATGGAGCTGTCCAGGTTGGCTCAACAACTAGATGCATGTGAGCTTGTAGTACATTGATGTACATCATTTGGTGGTACATCTCAGTAAGGTCATAGAGATCTATGACATTTCAAGCTGCTTCTGAATGTCTTATGTTTTGTGGACACCCTGACCATAGTGTCTTGCTTGGTACGCTTGCATTTTGATCCTTGGTTTTCTGCAGCACTTGGGGAGTCTTTTGTGGGTGTTGTGTGTTTAATGGGCAGGATGATGCAGCATTGGTACTTACAAATGAGGGGTCTTTCCTAGTAAACTCTACATGGCTGCAGTTTTCTTTTAGGGAATTTGATTGAGATAGCCAGAGCACTATATATAAATTAGGATACGAAAATAATTTAGACCAAGAATAGGACAATAATGTATTTGCTTGCTATAAGATTCATGGAGTTGGTTCTACTTCACAGGCGTCAGCCTGAATTGAAATAATGTATTTGGCATGACCTCCTGATTTGATGTTAACTTGCACACTCTTGGCGAATAATATTGGAATTGCATATAAACCAATACACTTGACAAGCTCTAACAAAACTTATACCACACATCAGATGCAGAGTAGCATCAACTAAAGGGTGCTCTTAGAGTTGAGTTGCACCATCTCACTTGACCTTGCAAGCATCCACAGCATTTTATCGCCATAATACCAATCGTGTAAATTAAAGCCAAGATACAGTGACACTGTGTCGATCAAGAAGGTTTTTGTGCAGTGAAAACTACCAACCGACCCGCCAAAGTACAGTGACAATGTGTCGATCAAGAAGGTTTTTGTGCAGTGAAAACTACCAACCGACCCGGAATGGAGTAGAAAGTAGTCAAAACATAGATGCTGATCGCCGAGCAAGGTGGATGGTAACTCTTCCTGGGAATCTCAACAACCTTTCTTTAACTTCAGATAGTCGATCGTTAACACTACCATTCTTGGATAGCTCATCGATAAAGGTAAGTAATATTCTATAACAAACATCACTACATAGCAACTTAATACAACTACTCATGCAAAATATGCAAAATGTGGGTAACATGACAACTCTGGTACAGCTGTATCTAAACAACAGAACAAAACATCTGATACTCTCTGTCTCACTATCCTCCCAGAACTCATTTGGTTTTCCCTGCAAGAATCTCATTGTTGTTCAATCCTCACAGCTCCACCTTGATGTTGGCACACAGTTCAAGTAGTGGCACCAATGGCAATGATCGTTGCCATTCACTCCCCTAAAAAGCATAACTAAGCCAATTGTAAATCTGCAGCAGAACCAAGGAGTGAGAACCGACCAAGTAGCAGAGTTACTTAGAATACATTTGTCAATGGCAGTATAAATCACATTGCTAATGTATGAAAATTCCGTAGGTAATTGATTGGTAGCGACAGTAAGAAGTTATTAGAGAAGATCGACGATTAATTCACAATGAAGTAAACTTCTTAAGAATATAGCAAAAATTTGGCAATTGCCACAATTCCTGCAAACTATAATGTAGTTTAAGGTAGCACAATGTGATGCTAATTTGAAATGCAACACTAAACAATGCACCTTTATCCATAAAGTGAATTCCTTGGAAACACTAATGAAGCATTCTTACCCAACTATCAGCAAAAGCAATGCAATCACCCATAAGACATATTGGTATGCTTTGTACTTGGAGGTAACCTGAGCTGAATGGGGCAGATCATGGCGTTCCATCCAACCAAACTGAGGTCGGATTAATAGAACAAAACCAAGGAGGAAACCTGTTAAGAATCCTCCAATATGGGCGAAATTATCAACATGAGGAAATAGGCCAATACCCAAGTTGATTACAATGACAACCATAAGAGTTAATAAAGCTGCAACCTACAAAAAGGGATCAATTTAGTTCATCTAAGGTGCAAAACTAAACTGAAGTGTCTACGGGCACAAGCCCCACAAATAAAATATATACGCTCACCCTATTGGAATAGATAGTCCAATTTATAATAAGTTCTGAAACCATTGCTCCAAGAAGGCCAAACAAGGCCCCAGAAGCACCAACAGAAATGCTATTCCTCAAGAGCAGAGCTGAGAGAACAGCTCCACCAAAGCCTGACAGGAGATATATTATTCCAATGCGCACTGCAAGGCAGAGAATTCATCATGCTAGGCAAAAAGAAAAGACTATACAAACATTTGCAGCGGAATACATAGACCATACTCAGACCAAACAACAATTTGAACCAGGAATACATTTGTCTTAAATGGTTCAGAAACAACTTAATAACATCTTCCATTTCCAACTTCAAAATTTTCAATTAATACTAAAATAAAATTTAAAACCAAAATGCAAGATGGCCAGCTGCAACAAAAATAAATCCATTTTCTTACTTACAGTTAACAGAACAAGTAGGGCTAGTAAGCAATCCACATACATGCTTTTGAACCAATGTATTAAAAGATCGAAGCATACCGAAACCAAATTGCTGTTCAAGACGAACTCCAATGAAGAGCAAGCTTAGCATATTCACGAGTAAATGGATAAGACCTGCGTGTAACCAAATACAGGCAACAAGCCTCCAACCTTGATTCCGATGAACTACTTTGTACCATTCAAGAGCCCCCAATTTCTCCAAGCTGAAAAGGAGAGGGGGATGTTCATGAGAAAGAGAAACAGGTTCTCACGGAGAAGCATAAGAGATACACTTCTACACAGGTTAGCCAAGCATAATAATCCACATCATGTTATACTGAAGGAAGAGAAACGAAACATTACCAAGCAAGCAGATCATAAAGTGTAGAAAGCCATCAACTTTCCGCACTTGAACTAAACGAATTGGGAGGAAAAAGATAGCACAAAAGTTGAAGTCGAGTAAGCAACTTAAAATTCCAACAGGGAGATAGAAAAGGAGGGTTTGAATCGGACATTTCTTCCATTCAAACAAAGCTTGCAAGCGAGTAAAGATCCGAACTATCATCAAGATACCAAGAAGGAAGCAGCAGACGCTGGGATTTACGTGGAGGAGGAGGGTCCGAGGAGGGGGTTCTGGCGGATGGCCTGGAAGGAGAAGCGGTGGAGGAAGCGGGCGACGCAGGGGCCGTAGGGCTGGGGGCGGGCGCGGCAGTTGTTGACGTACATCTCCACCAGGAACACCGCCACGCAGGCCACCACGAACAGTGGCACCAGCCACGGCGTCCAGGCCCTCTCCCCCGCCTCCGCCGGCCCGTAGCCGTACGCTCCGCCGCCCCGCCGCTTTCCTGCACCGCCCCTGTCCGCCTCGACGTCCGCCATCCTGGTCGCTTTCCTCTCGACAGCGCCCAAAGGTGGAGCCTTTAAGGCTGCGCGGGGTGGGTGGATTCCAGCGAGGGTCGCTTGGCTTCGAAGGGTGGCGACTTGGGTGAGTTGGGGAAGTTAAGAACTCCTGAAGCAGAGTGAAGAGGCGGTGACTATTCCTTCTGTTTTCGCGTACAGTTTTCTCTCTCTCTCTCTCTCTCTCTCTCTCTCTCTCTCTCTCTCTCTCTCTCATTCATTTCCGTTGTCGGTTACGTCAAATGGAGGATATGGTAGCTCTGCGGGTAGATTTAATTGGGGGACCAAAACTTACTAAATCACTGCGCTTGGTGGAGGAGATGATCTTAATTTTCTTTTAGCAAAATTAGCTCCAATGATTTTTTAATACTTATTCCATTAATTTGGCATATAATATATGTCACTGTGGTTGCTACTTCAAAAATATTAGGCAGTAAATTAATAATGTTATTTGCACCTCTAGATTTAAGTTGAAAGAATGAGAAATTAATAATCATAATGGTCAATCTGAGTTGAATGCACATGAAAATATTAATTATTTGAAAGGATATATATATATGTATGTAATATCGGAATATTTGAAGAAATGTGGAGGGATAAGCATAGGAAATCAAGTGCATAAATATGTAATATTATTTTTTTCTTGGCTTCTACGTTTTGACCACTGTTCCACCTTTTTTTCCATTGGAATGGGGTGGGTGAGCTAAAAGAAAGAAAGCGGGGAAAAGTGGATTAGCCAACTAATCACTTCGCCCCCCCCCCCCCCCCCCCCTTCGTCGTCGTCACGTTCGCTTTCGAGATCGTGATGACCGCATCCATGGATTTAACCGCTCAACTGTGTTTGTAACCGTAGCTAATTATATATATATATATATATATTTTCTTCTTTTTATTTCCATTGGGATGAATTATTGGATTAGTAAGAGGAATTCCTGATGGGTCCCGCGGGAGAATGAAAGTGATTGGAGTAGACAGAAATGCCGGGTAAATGAGAAATAAGAGATCGAGATCGACTTAAGCAATCATTTCGGTGCAAGTTAGAGAGGGAGAGAGAGAGAGAGAGAGAGAGAGAGAGAGAGAGGGGTTTGAGGAGGATGTGAGACATCAAAGTGCGGTGCAGGTCATGTGGGTTGACACGTGGTGGACCTGGTTGGTTTGATTTGGACTTTTCTTGACAGGTTTTCACACGTCTATTGTTTCGAAGCTTCTTATGTCTTTTTTCCTTTGGAAGCTTACTATTCGCGGACATCATTTATTGCTACTGATTATTCATTAAAAAATAATAAAAATATTTATTTTCTTATTTATAATTTTAATATTATTACTTTTATTTTTTCTTTTCTATAGCTTCGTATTTTATCCAGATTACTGATTAATCATCGTTGATCCTATTGTTTATATGGAAATCGCTCTTCCTTTTTTATTTTTTACTGACATTGTCAATACCATGCGATTGACTCCTCAATGTTATTGCATATATAATCAAATGTGATATTGTTTATTATCATTATATATCACTAATGTTACTTAACATCATCCAATAACATTGAGGAGAAAAAGGAAGGAGATATTTACATTCATTTACAAAAAGATAATTTAAAAATATTAAAAATAGTAAAAGGAGATTATAAATAGTAATCTCCTTCATTTGTTTTTTCCTATAGTGACTCTTTTCATATTTCCAAAGGGTGCTTCATATTTTGTATAATTCTTGAAATATCCCTAACAAGACAATTGAAATACATAACTTACACTCTATCGACTACTGGTCTAATAAGGTGATATGACTGTGATATATGATATGGATTTGTATACGATTTATAACGTTAGTTACAATGTATCTCTTTAAAAACATATGGTTAAGATATATCAGATGATAAATATGGACATTTGTTTCTAATCGACAAGCTTGAAATCACATACAAATATTAAATGGATACTACATTTTGTTATGATACAAATGTAAAATTATATATATATATATATATATATATATACATATATATGACAAAATAAGCAATTATAAGACAATTCAAATATATCAACTATATTTGTTTAAAAAACTAAAACCAAAATAGAAGTACATAGAATTATGTTACAAGACAACATTTATACATGTCTATCCTTAACATTTTCTTTTGTGATATTGATCTTTTGCTGGGTCTAAATATGCAACATGATGCAGCTACTATAAGCATTTATAAGAGAATGCAGAAATCAGAACCCCAGATTAAGAGTCAGAAGCACACCACTTTTCTTATATTCATATAAAATTGATAGATGAAAGTATATAGATAGCATACAGAGCAAAAGCAAAACAGCATCCACACCTATATTCTTCAATATGTTCTGTATATGAACAACAAACCACGACTTTGGCATTATGCACTTCATTCAGTATTCGGTGTTACCAACTAGGCCTATAAGATCTAGCTATCAAATTAAAAGGCCAACCGCCAAGTTATCTTTGGTGTGCGTCACTGCTCTCATCCATTGATCCCAAAAATACGAACCTTGTGCATGTTTGGGAATTTTGCAACCACCAAAATGGCCACTGCAAGTGTATTCAGGAAAAGCATCAGATGTTGGTAGTCAGTCGTGTGCAGAGCCATCAGGTACCTGTGCAGATTCAGAAAGCAAGATACATGATTTAGAAAGAACATATTATGTCGATTTAAGATATAGAAGAACGGGCAACATTAACCGATTACCTTCAAATGCCCAAAGCATTAGATGCTTCTTTAAAACAATTACAAATAGTGTGCAACATGATTTTTTGTGGTCACAGATATGCTAATTGGCCTTGCTGTATCAGCAAGAACCAAATTGAGAAGGGAAAATAAAGAAAAGAAAAACCATGCACGAAGCATGCAATATATCCATAAAATAAAATGTATATACTAGTTTACTGGAGTAATATTCAACAAACACTGTTGTCCTTTGCAAAGAACAAAATAATTGCTAGAATTCCAGCATGCTCAACCACTCATTTCAGAATTCAGAGAACCTGATAAGTTACAAGTAAAAGATGATAAAATGGCAAAAAGATATTTCAGCATGTCACAAATGTACTCATAAAATTAAAGATCAAAAGCTCATTTTAGCATTGCATAAAAAATAATTACCTCTTAGTCATCTATACTAGCCTTTAATTGTCTATACTAAATATCAAAAGTTCTCTCCGACAATTGGAGACATTGTGTCAGTTTTGTGAATGTTCAGACATGGTTTTAAATCTCCTAGTATACAAGGAAGTAAATGTGGTACATATCTGACCAATGGATACCAATAAGCCAACATACCCAATACCAGCTGTATTTTTAAAATTAAATTAACATTTAGTATCATCTTTTGGAGTGTACCAACTCTACACACAAGGGTGGTGGTTGGAATCTTGGTACTGTGTCATGATTGAATTTGTCAATCAAATAAAAGGGCTTCTGTTGCAGTCAACACTCAATTTTTGACTCAACAATATCCTCTTAAAATAATCACCAGAAGGACTTATATTTTATTAAACAGTCAAGAGCCGACTAGGGTGAAAACTGATGCCTTACTCGGTTGTTTTGATTTCGTTGGAAACTTTATACGACCGGTTAACAGTCTTAACGTTCTTTATATCACTCCAAACTTTAGACAGTTTTATCAGTCCAAACGTTATATGACTGGTTAACAGTCTTAATCTTCGTTTTATCAGTCCAAACTTTACCGAGTTTTCAAACTTGTAACTATAGAAGAACATGCAGCTTGCGAAAGGAAAGTCAAACCAAATTCAAGTACTGATAACAAGTTTAAATATTGTTCACCTATGCCCAACTTGTTTGCATCCTCATCAGGGTAAAATTGAATCCAGGTCAAAATATAAATTACTTAAAATAAGAACACACAACAAAACAAAAATATGCAATAACATATTTTTTTATTTTTTTATTTGACATTATGATGTGTGAAAATTAGGCTAGGGTCAGAATCTCATGATCTCATCTTAAACATGCATACAGAGAGAGCTAGAATGCTTAAGAGAATTTAAGCATTGAGCCCCAAGGATTAATGGTGGTTGATTCAATTTGTAGTACACAAACTTCTAGTGACAATATGAGATGGGATGTAAATATGCTAGGAGTGAGGAGAGAAAGGATTGACTCAATTACTTCAAAATCCCAGCTCAACCATTTTGACACATTGGGGGACGTGGTAAATGCAAAAACAGACCATATAAATTTGATGCATTCGGATGTCCTAGAACCAACATAAAATTAATTTCGGCAGAACTCAATTTAGTTGCGCAAATTTGGATTAGTTAGTGGGTTCAGATCAAGGATATTCATTTCATGACATACTACAAAATTTATAAAGTTCGACTAGAAGTATGTTACCAGATGATGAAACCTAAAATTGAGAGAAGTTCAGTGTAGGTTGCATTATATTAATTAAATCATGATGACATCCAGAAAATCTAATTTTAGATTCTGATTTAGAAGTTGCAAAAGTGTAACAAATACATTTTCTTGGAGTGGCCAATAAATAAAGATCTCACGTTCACATGTTTGGATGGGTTTTAGTGTCAAAGAAACCAAGAAGAAGATTCCATGAAAAAAAAAACCAAATAGTTGGCTTTAAAGGAGTTTGATAATGAGTTGCAGTAAGTCCTGATAGAATTACACTAACAAGGTCAGGGCAGCAGTTTGAGTGTCCCCTTTTATGTAGAATTCTAAGCTTGAAAAAAGTCTGGATATTCATTCAACACAATAGTGTCTGGTAGAAACAAGCATTGTAAGTTATTTCTCTTACCTATGGATACTATCATCCTTGATTTCCCCTCCTGTCTTTCATCTATTTATCTTCTACTTGCATATCTCTGTCGATTCTGCTGTTATAGTATTGCTGTTGTTAATTAAGATTAACCTGATCAGAACCAACACTAATTTCAATTATCTTTCTTAATGTGTAATATTGTCATGTTCTATGATTTGTTACTAAAATTTGCCCTGAAAGACCATCATAAAAGGTATAGTTTTCTGGCAGTAAGGCCAACTTCAATAGAAGGGTTTATCATCTCTTCCTTTCTCTTCTGTTTCTCCATTTTTCCACTATTATTCTAATTATTGTCGCTAAATTTTCATATTGACAAGGAAATCCTTCTAGAAGCAATATCTGCTATTTCTAAATCTCAATTAGTCTTAATAGTATAGACTGCACCAACTTTGTTTTTGACTTCATATACTTCTGGAGAACAAAGGTATATAACTTGTTTATTATGCTTCTAAGGTTAAGTGATAGTTAATGACGTTAGTTACACCTCAATTTCAAGCATCATTAAGTACCCTCATCTATCTAGACAAATTATTGCCAACAAAAGCCACATACATAGCTGATGCTAGTGACTCGTGAGAAAGATGGCAATCACTAGAGTCTAGACCCTTGTGCAGTACAAATCATCTTTAGCAAGGTTCGTAATTTCGTACCGTACCGAAGTATCAAGATCAGCTCGGTATGGTACAAGTATACCGAGTGGTATGTTCTTGTGTACCGCTCGGTATATATATATAAGTAAAAAAAAAAAGGCTATGCTGCCTTCGTTTTTCTGCCCGTGTGCAGAGAAGAAACCGAGGTTTCCTTCTCCCCGCGCAAAAAAGGACGACGAGGTGACGTCACCTCGTTTTCTTCTGCTCACATGGGGAGAAGAAACGTTGCCTCGATGACGCTTGGTTTCTTCTCCTCCGCGACGTTGCCGAGGCTTCTTCTCCCTCCACGATATCTCCCCTCACCTCAGACGAGAACGAGGTGACATCTCATCTGTGACGTCCAGCGAGGGAGGGCAGCGACAGATTTCCAAGTTCTCTCTTTTCTTCTCTCTCTTTTTTTTTCTCCCTCGACTAATACCACTCGATGGCGGGCGGCGATGGTCGAAATCGACTATCATCGACTGATTTCGGGTGGTAATAGGGTGAAAACAACCCCAATCGACGGTATTGCCCAGTAGCGGGCGATCCATATACCAATTTATTGGTGGATCGGGCGGTATCATTCGAAATTAAAAACCTTACTACAAAATTTATAAAGTTCGACTAGAAGTATGTTACCAGATGATGAAACCTAAAATTGAGAGAAGTTCAGTGTAGGTTGCATTATATTAATTAAATCATGATGACATCCAGAAAATCTAATTTTAGATTCTGATTTAGAAGTTGCAAAAGTGTAACAAATACATTTTCTTGGAGTGGCCAATAAATAAAGATCTCACGTTCACATGTTTGGATGGGTTTTAGTGTCAAAGAAACCAAGAAGAAGATTCCATGAAAAAAAAAACCAAATAGTTGGCTTTAAAGGAGTTTGATAATGAGTTGCAGTAAGTCCTGATAGAATTACACTAACAAGGTCAGGGCAGCAGTTTGAGTGTCCCCTTTTATGTAGAATTCTAAGCTTGAAAAAAGTCTGGATATTCATTCAACACAATAGTGTCTGGTAGAAACAAGCATTGTAAGTTATTTCTCTTACCTATGGATACTATCATCCTTGATTTCCCCTCCTGTCTTTCATCTATTATCTTCTACTTGCATATCTCTGTCGATTCTGCTGTTTATAGTATTGCTGTTGTTAATTAAGATTAACCTGATCAGAACCAACACTAATTTCAATTATCTTTCTTAATGTGTAATATTGTCATGTTCTATGATTTGTTACTAAAATTTGCCCTGAAAGACCATCATAAAAGGTATAGTTTTCTGGCAGTAAGGCCAACTTCAATAGAAGGGTTTATCATCTCTTCCTTTCTCTTCTGTTTCTCCATTTTTCCACTATTATTCTAATTATTGTCGCTAAATTTTCATATTGACAAGGAAATCCTTCTAGAAGCAATATCTGCTATTTCTAAATCTCAATTAGTCTTAATAGTATAGACTGCACCAACTTTGTTTTTGACTTCATATACTTCTGGAGAACAAAGGTATATAACTTGTTTATTATGCTTCTAAGGTTAAGTGATAGTTAATGACGTTAGTTACACCTCAATTTCAAGCATCATTAAGTACCCTCATCTATCTAGACAAATTATTGCCAACAAAAGCTCGGTATGGTACAAGTATACCGAGTGGTATGTTCTTGTGTACCGCTCGGTATATATATATAAGTAAAAAAAAAAAGGCTATGCTGCCTTCGTTTTTCTGCCCGTGTGCAGAGAAGAAACCGAGGTTTCCTTCTCCCCGCGCAAAAAAGGACGACGAGGTGACGTCACCTCGTTTCTTCTGCTCACATGGGGAGAAGAAACGTTGCCTCGATGACGCTTGGTTTCTTCTCCTCGCGACGTTGCCGAGGCTTCTTCTCCCTCCACGAATGAGAAGTCGTCGACGACGTCGATACCTCATCACCTCAGACGAGAACGAGGTGACATCTCATCTGTGACGTCCAGCGAGGGAGGGCAGCGACAGATTTCCAAGTTCTCTCTTTTCTTCTCTCTCTTTTTTTTTCTCCCTCGACTAATACCACTCGATGGCGGGCGGCGATGGTCGAAATCGACTATCATCGACTGATTTCGGGTGGTAATAGGGTGAAAACAACCCCAATCGACGGTATCGCCTGGTAGCGAGCGATTCGCGTACCAGTCTATTAGTAGATTGGTATAGACGGTATTATTTAAAATTAAAATCCTTGATATTTAGTGTATTCAATTAATTATCCTATAAACCAAGGTTCGTAATTTCGTACTGTACCAGAGTATCGAACTCAGCTTGGTATGGTACGGTACGAGCATACCGAGCGGTATGCTCTGGCATACCGCTTGGTGTTATATATATACCCACGAAGCATCGACTTCTTCTCCCCGCACGGATAAGGAGAAGTCGTCGATGACGTCGAAGACTCATCGCCTCAGAGATGAGGAGGTAAAATCTCATCTGCAACGTTTGGCGAGGGAGGGCGGCAACGAATCGGGATCATCAAGGGAGAGCGATGCCGGATCTCCAAGTTCTCCCTTTTCTTCTCCCTCTTCTTCACCCTCTTCTTCCTTCTCCCTCGGCTAATATCGTCCGGTAGCCGACAACGACGGTCGAAATCGACTGTTACCGATCGATTTCAAGTGGTAACGGGCCGAAAATAGCCCCAATCGACGGTATTGCCCAGTAGCGGGCGATCCATATACCAATTTATTGGTGGATCGGGCGGTATCATTCGAAATTAAAAACCTTACTACAAACTACACATTATTGACCTCAGTGCACTCACTAACTTATATACAATCAGTGAACTGTTCTTATTCGATTCACCTCATCTAACTAGGGTATCTATAGATCTCCTATTGATTTGTTCATATCATCTTAAACAATTTCATTGTATTCCATTATAGCTATACCTAATTGTTTATAAACATAAAAATTCATAATCCTATCTTTTCTACTAACTCCAAATATCCATCTTAACATCCTCATCTCAACAACACCAATTAGAACCTTGGACTATATTTCAAATATTAACTGACTCAACTCTAGACCAATTCCACTTACATCTTAAGCTATGCCAACAAGCTTCCACAATGCAGTCCTTGATGCATTCTCTGTCATATTATCCATTTTACCTCAGCCTACATTTATTTTGATGATCTCATATAAAAGATTGATTTGACTTCCTGTTGGTTGAAATTTTCATAAATTGCACCAGCTCTCTTGATTTCAGTTGCAGACATGTTGTTTCATCATTCTGCGAAGCTGACCTAAGAATCTTTGGCTGACCTATGAACCTTTGATCAAGATTAAACAAATCTTAGGATCATTGCTTTGATAGAGTTTAAATGATTAAATTCAACAAAATGCAAAATGCTCTTACACAAGGTGGCTACACAATCACAAGGATATAGCCTTTTGAATGTATAGTTCACCTTCTAATCATCCCCAGTTCCTTTACCAGATATATCAGTTGATCCAAAGACACTTGCGAACAAACTGAATTTATCCATCAGTCTACGAGACCTCATAAAAACACCACAACTTAGTGAAGAAATATAGTAGAAGAAAAATAGACAGATCAAGTATAATTGCGAAGAAAGAATGATGGCAGTCATTTCACCAAGCTTTCTCAAATTAAACCTATAATATTATCCAACTTATAACATAAATAAGTTGCATAGCTCATAAATAAATAATTTCTAGTCCTAATTTAACTAAAATTATATTTGTGGAGAAACCATAGAGGAAATTCATATTGACTATTTATATCTATCCTAAAGACAAAGGCATACAATCATTTTCTTAAGTAGTCATTTTCGAAATCCAAAGGGTAAAGTGAAGCGAAATAAAGATTTAAAGGATAGAAGTTGTCATTTATATTCAAAACAGATGAAGCATTAATAGCAACCACTAGTTTCATTCTATTTAGAACCTAATTAAATTCTAGGCCCCTTCAATGTAGCTCACATAACTCTTTAATGAAGAAAGTAAAACTGAATATAAGTACCTGATCAAAGCAAGAAGTTATTCTAGAATTTAGAAGTCAATACTCTATCAAATCACAGCACAATGGGAAATGTGCAATAAATAATTATTTATCTAATGTTTGCTGTACTAGTTTTAGGTAAGTAGAAGTAAAATAGAGTTTGTGAATAATTAGATCTCAAAGAGCTGCAGAAGATATCCAGAATGCATGAAAAGGCTCAGCATCTAAGTCTCACCAGTTTCTAATTGCAATCTTACAAAAAGAGTACACAATGTTTGATCATAAATCTATGATGTTGACTAAAATAATGTTCTAAAGTAACAAGCTCCTCTAGCTCTAGACTCTTCCTCAATTTAGGAGACACTTTGATTGTTTCTTCTGGTTGCATGAGCAATAAACAACAACCAATAAATTAAATTCCCATCTGTTAACTGGACTATTAAGTTATTCAGCAAGTTTTTATCTTGTCTTTGCTTGCATTGGAATTCCAACAACTTTAGCAAGTTGCCATTAGATTGACATTAGAATATTAAATCATAGATTTACCAATAGCCTTTCAGATTTCAAGTTATGATCTATTCTGAATCCATATTTTGAAAATGTCAAGGACAAAATTGTTAACATATGGAGGATCCATGATTGAAATATGCTCAAATACTATAAAAAAGAAACCAGAAATTTGACTTTATGGAGATGCTAAATCTTACTGGAGATAGCCAGATTTTTTAAGTTGGTTTTTCTTGACTAGATATTTGACCCAACAATTATCTGAAAACTACACCATTCATATGCTAAGAAGACTTTAAGGATCACAAAAGACCAGTACCACAAAATTAAGACATAAAAATATGCTAAACAAACATATGAATCTAAAAAGTTCATATATGTGTCAACTTACTCTACCAAAATTATTTATATGAGCATAATTTAAATAAAATCTATCCTTGGACTGCATCAGTAAAACATGATGTCAACTTAAACAAGAACAAATTTCTGATTATCAGGGTGAAAGAGAAAACATATATTCATAAATCTATGGGATGCAACAGCAGAAAATGATCACAACCAACATAAGAACATGTTCCTCATAACCCAGGGTGAAACAGGACAAGTATAACTGCAAATTTTAACAAAACTTCACTAGATAAACCTCATTTGTAATGGAACAAATGGAGAGTAAATAGGTAGAGAGATAAAACTCATTTGGAAAAAGAACATACGAAGAATGAAAACTTAAGAGATATGTTGGGCAAATAATCTAAAGGAAGGCCAGAAGACCAAAATCTTTAGTGAAAACATGCTAAAAAAAACCAATTAAATTCCAAGTTGAAGAGAATGATATAGCTAAAGTAAATGCACAAGTCTCAGCAAGGTATGCAAGGTCCAACAATCATGACAACCAATGGCACAGATATAACAACCTAGACATAAGAATGAATCTCTTTATAACGAGCAACGTCAAATGCTCTAAACAAGCATCTTGCAGCTTTACTATCATTGAGTACATATTGCACATATGTAGTCGAATGTTTTTGTTATTTATACCAATATAACATATGACATGTCATAAGCATATTTAGTTGCAAGGAATAGGCTTCCTGGTGCTTGGCATGTCATAAGAATGCCCAAGTTTGACTCTATTGGTTGGAACAAGAAATATGACACGTTGTCCAAGACTCCAAGTCTTAATATTTGTGACACCATATCGCCTAACCACAGAATTAGCAGTTGATACAGATGGTTTTTCATTACTTATAAGTCCAGGACACGTATCAAAATTATAAGCAATAGAGATTCAGAAACATAGCACTCACAGGACAACAGGTACAACAGTCAAAAATTTCCTGTTCCGTGTTAGTTGCTTCCCATTATCCATCTGCTCCCACCAGGTCAAGTTATTGTAGATGCCCTGGTCTTCAGCAAAGGGAGTCCCCTTTTTCCAATGAAAGAAATAATAGGTAATCTGAAAAACAATCCAGATAAAATGACATCAGGATAAGCAAAATGTCAGAGAGGAAATCCTGCACAACCAACTTAAACATGCAAATTTCAGAGAGAAGTAAACCAAAAAACACAATAGAATGCACTACTTCAAACAGAAATGTCAAACATCTAAAGTAATCAGTCAATCCTGGTTGTATAGAGAAATAAATTGATAAGAGAGTCGATGTAACTTCGACTTATCAGGTTCTTCATTTTTCACCAAAACAATAAGCAAGAAATATCCTAGCTTCAGAAGGTTGAGCTGCTCTAAAAGGCCCACAGCTACTGACCCTTCTCAGGAGAATTACCGAAATTTGGTCAATATGCAATCTGACACATTCAAACAGACTTTTCAATTCTACCAGATTATGGGATGATGATTGACACACACAAAAGCAAATGCTCAGACTCCGAAGCACAACTGTTGTTAGATGCAATTAACCATGTTGAATCACATGAGAATATCAAGGTTTACGTTCTATCGCCTCAGAAATGAACCACTTCAACGCATAGCAGAATTACACTAATCGAGCAATGGGGAGGAAAGTCGCCCATTGAGGATTATCAATGGCCATTGCATTAGGAACAAAAACCTTGAGCCCGCTAGTCCCCCAATGCATCAGAGCAAATTTCCAATAACAAACTGATTCAGTGAAGTTACTCATCAAAGGCAAAGAGAAGTGCCAAAGTTACTTTTGATGGTAACATTTGCAGTTGTCCACATGCCTCCTTCAATACCTACTACCTCATCGACCATCATCTCAAGGCAGATTCGATCCTATATTATAACTCAACTGCTGCAAAAACATTCTAGATGGCAAAGAAATATGCCTATGGAAAAGCCAGCATAAACAATAAGTCATTACCAAGCTTGCCTCAGGTCAGCATAACCTAAAGGAGAAACTTTTCAGCAAAAAGACCACACACATCAACTAATACAGTTGAAACGCAAGCGTTCAGTGTGGCATTGTAGATTCCAAGCGCAAAACCCACAGAAAGAATGGAAAAAAAAAATCAAAGCCATTGAAATCTTCCGACCAATTCTACATTCACCAACAAAAATCCAATTTTCGGAAACTAAAACAATCAGAATCCAAAACCTTAGCTTTTTAATCAAAACTCGAAATGGGATCTTCGACATTCATAAAGGAGAAAAAAACGAAAAAGAAAATAAACGTCTGACAAAATCAAGTTCACAAAAAAGGGGAAAGATCAAATCATTGGGGCGAGGAAGGGAAAAAAAAAAAAAGAGGCCGGATACCGCGAAGTGGAAGAGGTTGACGACGGTCCAGGCCATGCCGGGGGTGCAGCCGAAGACGGAGAGCACGAGGAGCCAGGAGAAGAAAAGGATGAGTATGTAGGTGCTCCAGACGCCGGGGTACATGAACCACTCCGTGTTCTTGTTCAGATCCGGTGGAGGCACCGTCTGCACGTAGAGCTTCGCCATCGTCCTCGCCGAGTATATTCCCCTCTCGAACTCTCCCGTCGAGTCCAAGGCAAAGGCAAAGGCAAAGAGAGAAGCGCGAGCGACGGAGACGCGAAGTCGAGTTGGGATTAATATAGATCAATAGGAGAATGGCTTTTGGTCAAGGCGTTGTAATTGGACTTTTGGGTCGGTTGATTTCGTTCTTCTCCGTCGGCGTCCAGAAAAGAACACATCTAGCAGAGGAGATCAGACGGCAAAGGTTGGATCTTCGCCCCCTTGTTATTAAGGTTACTACTAATTACTGTAAATGATTTTACATATCTACCCTTGCAAAGTTCAAAATATACCGAATTTATTCCTATACAAATTAATGCAATAATGCTCACAAAATTCAGATTACCCTTTGACTATTTGTGGATGGAACATTGAATACTACGCTACAGGAATAATTTTCAAGGCTTTTGCAAGGATTAAATTTGAAGGCTTAGTTTGTATGACCAGTAATGTGATGACAATTCAAAGGCTTGAGCAATGAATGAGATGTGTACCATGTAGCTACTAAATTTGGTGTAACACAACAATAAATCAATATGCATTAACTATATAAAATCTACTGTCTTTGTTGAGACATCTCTTAGAGTCCGTATAATAATGTCTTTTTGTATACAGTTTAATGTAATGTTTACAGAAGAAATTAATTTAAAAAGCTACTTGAAATCGACTACATTGACTCTTTATTTTATTTGTTTATATTTATGAAATCTTTGACTATGCCTTTTTATGACTTTTGTAATTAAAAGACCCACTCATTTCTTAGAGATTACTGTCACATTTCTAGGATTAGAAAACATCAGATCAAATATATTAGAGTTGGTTTATAATTTAATCTCATATGTTAATGTTTGATCAATCTTGACCAATTTACTCATCTAAAATATACATTATATATATACACACACATATATATATATATACTATTCACTAACTTAATTTATTAGGATTCTCAACACTAATTAAAATTTTTATTATAATTAAAATTTGATTTAATATTCGAACACTGTCTAGGATTAATCTTCAATTATTCTGTTGGATACTAATTTTCTAAGCACACATCATTCCACAAATACGAGGAGGAAGTCTTTATAGCAGGTAAACAATCATAATCATCAAACTATAAAGTTGATGTCACTTCATAATTATTAAACAATAAAAGCTGTTGGGGAATCCCTAGCTTATTAATAGATAAAGTCACTGAAGCCAGAGTACTAAACTTGCAGATGCACAGATGCATTATTGACAAAACTCTATATGGACTGTTTTGAATACTCTCACATCCAAGAATGTAATATTTATTCAACATTATATTTCAGGATGGGACAGCATAAAAATGATGTGGAATGACCATTTTAGAAGAATTTCATGTTTATGCAGCAAATGATAAACATGTACTGTAGAATAATGCAGAGTTTTGGATTTCAAATCTGGTTTTGATCCATAATATAGTGTGAGCATGTCCATAATATGGAGAGAATATGTTCATAATGAATATGATCCATGTGAGAATTGAAGTAATAGAAAAGAAAAAGTGCAAGAGTATCTCCCTGTTCTGCCTCAAACTTATCATAATTCAATATCTATCTAAATTTAAATTTTAAATATAGACTTATCTTACCAAAATCAAATCAGAATTATCTCTGACAGTTTTACAGTGTGAGATGGTAAAGGTAGACTGATTAACCTAGCCAAGTTTTAATTACAATAGTGAAGAAAAAAAGATATGCATTTATTTGAGTTCATCTGAGGTGCTGATGCTGATCCACCTGGGTTTTAGGTAATTGTGTTTGTGAAGCGAATAATGCATGACAACATCATGAACCCTAATGCTGGATTGTAGTTTACAGTCCACAAGAAAGAGCACAAGAGTTGAGTGTTTGGTTGGCTAGCAGCTGCTTTCTTCATTAAATGCAGTTCACAAGTCAAATATTCCTTCATAATTGTTGTGCTTCAGCTTGTTAATATGATTAGGATAGTACTTTTTTGGGTTAAACAATGGAAAACTCCACCAGTTACATGGGAGATCATTAACCTATTAGCTGCCTCCTCCAGCAGCTTTATGTAATATAATGGGGTAATTTTTACCCATTTGTACTATTAGAGCAGTACATATGGGCACAGATATCCAGCATCGTGCAATCAAATTGTGCAAATGAAAAGCTCCACATTCGCGCCAGTTGAACAAGGGAAGGTGTTCAAAATTCAAAGTCATCCGTTTTAGAACCATGCATGAATGCAAGTCAGTCAACACCCTTCTTGTGTTCTATCTCACGCTCATATGTCCTTAACAATTGGGTACACATTTCATATTATAATATCATTTAGAAGTGAACATGAAGGAAGGTATACTCTTCAGCATCCTGACTTCAGTTCTATCTTCTAATGCAGCACCATACACAATATTATTACTTGATTACCTATAGTTTTGACTTCGAGGTAATTTATGCTAGCTTGCAGTATGTCAGATGGAAGATGAACATACAGAAGAAGAGTTCTCGTGTTGACCTGGAACTGGGTGAGTGACGCCTTGTGGCCGTGCCAAGTGCGCAACGCTGCGTCGACTCTTTCCGGGAAGTCAACCAAGCTGCAGTTGACGAAATAATCTGCAGACCATTAAGTTTTAATATGATGCCAAGTACGGCCCAGATAAGAATGTCTAGCTGAAGTTTTCTTCTTTCCTTTTTTTCGGTCAATCCACAAATATACGTATATTGCATTGCCATCACACGAAATAACCATTGATAGTTCTTTCCAGTTGACTTGATTGTAGCCACACGATCCTTGTGCATGTGAAAACTGAAGTGGAGCATCGTATGGACGGAGTCAAACGCATCATACCTTGTAAGACTGGCATGGATTGTGGCTCTAGTCAACGGTCCGCTCGTCGGAAAAGTCTTCTCCGGCTTGCTGAATGAGTTACAACTCAGAAGCAGACCTTGACTCGATCCCTAACGCCCATTGCAAGGGAAGAGGATGGTGGTCAAAGTCTGCAGGCTTCCATGACCATGAGTAGCACCCATCTCAAATCTGCTCCTTTCTCCTCCTCCGAGTTGCTCGTCTTCCAACAAATATGTCAAAGTGTCTCCGACACCTGCTATCACATACAAGTTTCTTCAAGTGTAAGTTACTCCACGTCCAAAGGTCAAGCTGTACACAAATTCTTAGTGCAACTCGAAAGATGAACCAACGAATGAAATTTAGGAAACAGTAGTTGGAGTTGGCAGAGAGGTTGAGCAAGATGCATCAAGAGAAAGAAGGGGACATTTGGCCACCAACATCAAACAACTCCACGGGTGTAGCAGAAGGTTGAGAGGAAAGTCCCCAAGTAGATTTGTATTTGACTGCAAGTCGAGCAAACCACAATGACTCTACAACGGAGCTTTGCCAAGCAATAAAGATAATGAGAACTTGACAAGTGGACATTTATGGTAGATTTCTTTTGTTTATGATATCAACTTAAATGCAGTAGGAATCCAATATGTTATCACCTTCAGTGTGTAGGTATCAAAAAAAACATCGAGGAACAGAGAACAAGCATGCAAGTTTACAAGGGCTGGTCTCCTTGGGATGCTTAGAGCGTGCCTTTAGTTATATTTGATGATACACCCAGATAATTTTAACATCAGAGATACTTCAATTACTTACTTTGGTTCATGATACAGAACTCTCACCATACAGAAAGGTATCATAAAACAAGCAATAGAGGGGGGAAATATCAAATATACTATGAACCCACAGGATGGAGATGTAAGGAAAATGTATGAAGAAAATGTGAAATGGTTTAATCAAGCATTATAATGGATTCAGCCTAAAGAAAAATGTGAAAATGTGAAATCTACTGATTGTCTTCTGCTTATGCTTTTTATAAGATGTTAGTCCTAAAAAAATGTCATTGCTAATGGATTACCTGTATACCAATCAGATATTATTGATTGGGCTGAGAGTGCATGTATAGTATTCCAATGCTGCATAACACTTTATTATGAATGAAGCATCACAAACATAAAGTTAGCTACAATGGTATGTCAAAATTGTATGCTAGTCTCCAAAATAATAAATGGTGCCATTTCTGCAAGAACTTAATTGTCAGATAGATTGATCAAAATCCAGATGTAGCTTTTGTTCATGTTTCTTCACCAAGTGAGATCATTTTACCAGAACAAGTTTACTGCCACAAGAGAACATTTGTCTTTGTTACAGTGACAAAAGAACCAGTACAAGTGAGTCTTAACATGACTCACTTGGATTTCTTTGTAAATGTGCTTTGATGGATCATTTTTGCCATACAATTTGCAATGTAACTCAACTCAAAAGATGTTTCTATTTCTCTAATAGAAACCCATAATGCTGTAGCTGAAAGAGTGAAAATTAGGAAAGGTAATAAAACGTTCAAGCTGGTTAAAGAAGAAACATAAACCACTGACTGAACAACATTATTGAAACAAGTCAACTGATACAATACTCATGATCTTAACTTTGTGCTCTGAAATATTTTTATGAGTTTCCTATATTTCATGAAAGAGATACAGAATCTGTGCTTGATGAGAATTCACTAAAAAAAATAATGTTTGAACTAATAAGCCAATGAGTTTGATAATCTTACAACTGATCTCCTAGGTAGCATATCAATTAGTGTAATCCTTGTTCCAGATGTCTAAACCTTTAAAAGAACTCATTATTTCTTAGTCATGATACCATGTGCTATCTTCAAGCATTTACAGATCAGAAGCAAGTTATCTGAGATTAAAGGATGACTTAATTCACATGATCCATACCTTTCATAAGTCAAGGGTCCTCAGAGGTAATGAAATCTATTACTTGTTAGTCATGTGGTGGTATTAATGCTTCAATTTTCTACTATCTAAAACCTTTCTGCACTATTTCTATATCTAGTTTTCTGTTAAAAAAAATACAATTAAAATTTTTGATGCAGATTTTTTTCCCACTTTTGCTTTTCAATGTAGTTGCATTTATTTCTGAAATTTCCCCAAGTAGAATTGTTTCATGTCCATTTTCTTCCAAGCAATATTCCATTCTTTTGAACCTCTTCACCAACTAATGATCTTTGCTCAATAGTCATGTGAAAACAGGATATCTGATTTCCAAACAACTTATGGTCACCAAACATGTTAAAACAATAGGTTAATACAAACAAATACAACATTTTCCACTAATCACATCTGAAAGGACCAAAAACTAGGTTTGTGAGGATCCGAGAATTAGATACATCATTCCATTATTTATAAGATAACTCTTAAGAGAAAATGTCATGGTATACTTTAGTAAAACTTGTCAAACATCAAACGAAAGCCAGATCAGAATGATCATATAGCCATGCCAAACAAAATGTTCCAAGAAATATACAACCAGAACAGAAAACTAAATTGAAACTTGTATAACCCAAATTGAACATGGCTAATCAAATAGCAAAACATGCAAGCTTGGTGAAGCATGCATGGCTTGGCTACTTCTCATAGACCAATTTTCCAAATATGAAATGTGATTTCTACACGTTTCCAGCCAAAACAATGAGTAAGCCAATTGGAGTGGCTGCTAAGAAATGGATTAGTGAGCACCGTATTGCATTCTTGTCTTTCCATTAGCCTGTCTTACCCATTGGCAAGGCAACAAAACAGCTAGATAAGTAATGCACTTTTCATAAAAAGATGAAGCAAAAATAACTAGGAGTTCCATGAACAGCCTATCTTATCCTGTTTCTGGCTAAGACATTTTTATGAAAAATAAGTTCTCTATCTTTTGATAGATGATCAGGCAAGCCCTTAATCCAACATAGATGGCAAACAGTCTTCACTTAAGAAAATGTGAGAAGAGCATGCTAATTGTAGGTGAGACAAGCAAATTAATTGTTAAAACTTGTATAGGCTAATGAAGAAAGCATGGTCTAGTCAAATAGATTTTGTAAGCATGTCTCCCATGCTAATGAAGCAACATAACAAAACTAGCTCTTCCACAAACATTATATAAGCAAGTTATAGTATCTTATGAAGAATAAATGAATATATGAGATACTATTATGATATAACATAGATGTGACAGAAGGGCGAACTTGGGGAGAAAAGATACAATATGGATGTAGAAGAAAGAATTAAATATAATTTGTATTAAAGCAATATTTATTTTAAAAATTAAAATATAAAACCACAGATCATGATAAAGGATAAAGAGTAAACAATGAGTTCTGCCAACCTATTCATCAAGCAGTCACTTAAGATAACATGATGCTAAAGAATTAGAGGTGACAAGAACTTATAGTTATGATGAAACCATTATGTACAACTTCATTAATGTGCTTAACACAAAAAACATCAAAGGACTAATTTGCAACAAAAACATGATTCTCATGAGAGAGTATACATGAAGTATTTCCCAAGTATCTAGGCCATCTATCTTTTTAAAAAGCACCACAGAATCAGATACTTGAATGAAGTATAACAACCATCCAAGGAATATGAGTATTTATGATTCGACATGTATCAAGGATGGACACGGAAAATTTTCTCAAGTATTAGCATTTCATGGATAATGAACCTATGAGAAACATTATGATATACTGTGTTTAACATATCTTCCAGGTTTTATTCACTATTTAAGATCAGTTGTTTCAGTAAATTAAGATAGGACAATCACATCTATAGTGACAAGCTTAATAATTTAAAACTCATCCCTAAAGGAAACAAAGAAGGCAGTGTTGGGGCCAGCCTAATTCTGTGTGGTGGTAATACTGATCAAATGAATAACGAAGTTTGCTTCTGGGCTACTTTTATCACACAGTTTTACACAAGCATAAAACTAAAAATATAACTCTCTCAGATAGTTTTGTCTATTATTCAATGTACATTCATGGTTGCATGACCAATATTGACAAATGTGCATTATTCACAAAGATACCAACAATAGCCAGTAAACAACCTTCACAAGCAACAAAGAAAGCAAGAATGAATGATTAGCAGGGACAGAGTTTACAAATATGTACAAAGACAAACTGTGTGGAGGATCTATCTGGTACAGATGATTGTGCCAGAGGAACAGAAGATCCATACCCGATGTAGCTACCAATTCTCCTTGACGATCTTTATTTTCTCAAAGACAAACTTCCCTTCCTTGTACCTTTGTGTCTCCTCGTAAGCTCTTTCGTACTTCCAGCCCAAGACCTCCCCGCAGTCGTGGCAATATACATCAGCAACCGTGTGGATTCCTGTCATGAGCAGCCGATCTTGCTTCGGCCCCATGACTATGTTCCTCCCATGAGAAAACAGAAAGGCACGACCATGTCTCCCCTAAGTCAATTGCCAAGAAATGACCAGATATGAACACTATCTTCCACTAATACTTACGGTCTCAACATAACAGAAGACATATATGATACCGAAACAAGAAGATTACTCTGCAATATGTTCTAAAACATGAGCAAATTGATCATGTAATTCTCAAGCGAATTTGTCATAAAAGAAAGAACAGAGACGCAGATGCAGTACAGGATTTACATGAAATGCTTTTGATATGATATCATCGTGAAGGCAGACATGGTTGCCACAATTGCTGCAGCTGTAAACTCGAGGCCCAACCGATCCTTCCATCGCCGCAGCCCAGCCGTTCCTCCTGGCTCTACCGACAGGGCAAAGGAGCTTCAATTCAAAACCCAATCATGCATCAACACAACAAACACCAACCCCAAATCTTCGATCGAACAACCCACTCAAAAGAATTCGAAGTACCGAAGACTCACTCAGGTGATCGAGACCGCCCTTCTTCTGCCAAGGAAGGATTTGATCGCGGCAGCTCGGATGCCTGCCCAGAGCAAAACCGCGGGCGAGAAGTGACACGGTTAGATGGAGTAGAGTAAACTAGCCAATAGAGAAAATTACATGCGATAGAATTCGGGGAAGAAGGTTACTCGAGCAAGAAGGAGGGGAAACAATGGTGGGGATGAACGCGATGGGAAGGGAAAACAACGTCGGGTCGAAAGATTAAAATAGGGAGGGCATCAAGAACCGGAGTGAAAGATTAAATAAGGAGGGCATCAAGAACTGGAGTGAAGAGAGGCCTTGAAGAATCGGACGGGCAGCAGAAGAAGGCGACAAATTCGTGCGATCAATCAAGATTATGTTGCATAAATTATGTGAGACCGCCGATGTCGTAACGTTCAAGTGGAGTCTCACATATATTTAAACTTTGTAACGAGGAAGAGCCTCACATATCCTCGTCCAAGTTCAAATTGAAGTTTTTGTTCCCGTATTTGCGTGTGTTACTCTGTTAATATAGGTCGAACCCCGGATGAAAAAGACATACAGTTATATTAAGTCATTAACCATCAACATAAAATTATTTTTGATCTTACGAATATAGATTATAATTAATTTTAATATAAAGTTAGATCGTCATATGAAAATGACTCATTATATCGTGGAAATGATGTGAAATACTTTCATCACCTACATATCTCAAACCATAAATAGTGTGCTAGGAGGCTGTTCAAAAGTGACCCATTATGTTAACACCCGAATATGGTGCTAAGTAACCAAGAATTCTCTCTTTTTTTTTTAGATCAATGAGAATAAAAAAATTAGACCAAAAATAAATAATAAATCATCAACTTAGAATAAGAAATACTTTCAGGGAAGAAATTAGAATTGGTACACACTATAATCAAATAAATATCTTTTACTTATAAGAGATTAAGTACATAAAAAGAAATATATATATATATATATATATATATATAAAGATTGATAGTATTAGATTTAAAATTTAATATACTGAAAAAGTTAAACACAGAGATAATGTAGAAATTATTGTTGATAAAGATATTAAGAACAATGTTATAGATTAAAAAGATTTGAAAATAAAATTATAATCCTAAATTTATGAAAGAACAAGATATTTTAAATGTTTTAGATTGGATACTCAAGCCAAAAGAGAATTTTGGAAAAGCTTGGATAATATAATTCAAGGAATGTCTATAATAAAAAAACTTATACTAAAAAAAATTTACATGATCACATGGGAAAAAGATATGATAAATATAAAATAATGCATGAGGACTTTTATTATAGGAAGAGAAATAAAGATGATTATATGATTTTAAATCTTGTAATTTTGTATTATATTATAATTATAAATACTCACTTTGAAAAAGAGATGAATATTTAATTATTTATATTAATGGTCATAATTGTAGTTAAATAGATTTTTTCTTTCCAGAAAGACATATAAAATTATTTATAAGAATTATAAAATTATATCTGACGAAAGTTTGAAGAATCAACATAGTTTGATAGTATTAGATATTTATTATAAAAAAATAAGAAGAAAAAAATATAAATTTATTACGATTAGATGATTAAATTTTAAATATAATAATATAAATATTCTTAAAAATAAGATGAAAAGAAAGACAACTTAAAACTTAGATGATGATAATATTAATATTATTTGAACTAGCATGATTAATAAGATTAAAACTTTAACGAAGGAGATATTTAATAAAACTAACGGTAGAGTTGTAACTTAAGAAAGAGTTGGTAGTGATGTGAGAAAATTTAAAAAAATAAGTTTTACTAAAAGATCATGTTTTAAAGATTAGTAAAATTATAAAAAATAAAAATTTAAAAGATGTAAAGAATTAAAAAAGAGTCTTAAAAAAGTGATTAGTATGATAATGTATAAAGCTTATGAAAATTTTTATAAAAATTAGGTAATAAGGATGATGAAAAAGATATATATTGAATTGCCAAGAGTATAAAAAATAAAAGGATTTAGAGAATATTAGATACAATGAAGATCAAAGAATACTTATTAATAGGAAAGATTAAAAAATTATTTTTATTAATTATTTAATAAATATTTCATACAATACTTAGATTTAATGATAAATAATAGTAATAGATTTAATAGTCATAGATTTATTCATCAAATGAAAGCTAATGAAGTAAAGGATACATTAAAAAAATAAAAATAGTTAAAAGTGTGGGGTCTTAAGGTATTCCTATTTAGGTTTAGAAAAGTATGAGAATTTATTTAATAAATTTTCATATTAAATAATTTTATATTGAAAGCTTATTGCTATGATCTAATTGTGAATCTTAGAATTTGAATGTGATTAGCAAAAGTTAATGTTTGTCTATATGCACATATATGCTTTTATTGTTTCGCGTGTGCTGCATGCTAACTTTTGTTTTTTGCTCTTAATGTTTTTTTCTACTTTGGTATTTATAAACTAATATGAATCTTTATCAAAAATAGAAAAAAGAATTATTTGTATAGTCTGTGATATTTTTGTCAGCCCCAATGACTTTACTGAAAGGTAAATAAAACTTTCAAACGTGCGAGACTAACATTAATAATTATCTAGAAATGAATGAATCATGTTATAATTTCATTTTGATTTGCATATATTCCTATGTGGTTTTTGGATATAAATGAAATAAATAAAATGTTAAATGTGACACTTGAGCTTATATTTCATATTTATTCTTGATATTCTTAAATATTTTATACTTCATTAATATGCTCCTAAATACTTTTTACTTTATTGATATATTTCTAAATTCTCTTTGCTTTATTATTACGAAGGAATCAACATAAGTGTCACATATGACTCTATTCTTAAGCTAATTATTTTTATCTTGATATTGAGTAATTTATATGCTGCTTATTGCTCCCTTGTTAAGTATGCTTCTAATGAAATGAGATATATGATTATGATATGTAATGAAATATCATGTATGATTCTTATATTCATGCATTACACCTTGATTTTAAGGCCATATAATCTATTATTCCTTTAGATATCTTAGTCACTTTGCTAAGCTTTATAGCTCATCATATTGCTATATAAATTTTTTAAGTTAGCTTATCACCGTAACATTAGGGTTGGGCTAAGGCAGTCAAATGCTAAAAGATTTTGATAAGTTTTTGGTGGCTTGACATGATATTATTGTAAAAATACACAATTGCTTATAATATATTTTTAAACAAATCTGAATCAATATTTCTTGTAAAAGTTAAGAAACCTCTAATATTTGAAAGTTTAGAATGTTAAGTTTTAAATTTTTTTATTAGTTTAGAATTATATCAATTATTCACAAAGTCCTTACAATTTTATATTGATCAATATATATACATAAACCTTCTTAGTTTATGTTATATACTGATTATATTTATCTTGATCGTAAAATATTAAATAAAATTAATTATAAATTTAAGTTATGGAGGCAAGACTTATAGTAAATATGACTAAGATTGAATATATAAAATATAATATTAGTAATTCTAGAATTAGATAAGAGAATATAATTAAACTGGATGAACAAAAGTAAAATCTTTAGAAATCTTAGATCAATTATTCAATAAGATGAAAAAGATCGATAAATATATTGTTCATAGAGTAAAAACAGAATTGTTAAAATAGCGAGGGGCATTAAGAGTCTTATGTAATCATCAGATATTTTAAATTTTTTTAAAAAAATTTATAAGAAATTGTGAGATGAACAGTATTTTATAGATATAAGTGTTGGATAGTTAAGAAATAATATATAAATGTTATAATGAGTTAATATAAAAGATAAGAAAAAATATTTTTATTCATGAATAATTATGTATTATTTTGATAAATGATAAAATAAGAATAGAACGTTTAAGATGACATGAATATGTGTTTAGAAGATATTTAAATATGATAATTAGAAAATATTAAATAATTAATATTAGTGATGACAGGAAAGATAGATGAAGACCTAAAAAGATTTTAGAAGAAACTTATAAATAAAATTTAAATATTCTAAATTTAATTAAATATGTATTTTTTATAAATATCAATGATGATAAAATATTTATATAGTTTATTTCAGATAATTAGAATTTATGATTTTGTTATTATTATTATTGTATATGTGTGCGTGTATACGCGTGTGGTCTTGGATGGCTTATGTGTCTTGGGCGAGACTGGGAACACCAGTTTAGCGTATGTGAGACGGACCATCGACTCCGCCTTATATCACGGTCGGTTCATTCACCTTCGTGGAGGAATGGCCTCTGTAGAGTCCTGCTCGCTGTTTTTGTAGGGACAGGAATAATTGACAGCGTTGTCTTCCACCACGTGGAGAAATGATGCATATTCGCGGTTGTGTGTTGTACGTGCAAGATTTTATTGGGTGGCTCATCTGTCTTGGTCGAATCTGGGAACAGCGGTTTAAGATATATTAGTCGGAGCATTGACGTCGTAAATGCCTTGTATGACGTCAGAATAACACTCATTCGCGGAGGAGTCGCCTCTGAAGAGTCCTGTTCGCTGGTTTTGCCGGGACGGGAATAATAACAGCATTGTCTTCCACCATGTGAAGATTGATGCATGTTCGTGGTTGTGGATTGCGAATCCTGTTCCCTGTGTTGGAGAACGCAAGGAATCGTGAGCGAGTATGCTTCCGGGTTCCTGATCTCGAAGCACTAAGACGCTTTACTTCCTTCTTCAAAGCCACGCCATCACCGTCCATCATCCTCTCAACGGATACAAGCTAACGCAATTTGCTCCACTTACCTAAAGGCACCTGTTTCACGCGATCCACCGCTCTATAACATGGCCGCCTCGGCCGTCCCACTCTTCTCCACCGCCCCCACGAACCGTCTCCGCCACTGTCCGCAGCTTCCGGTCTCTAGGCTCCCGGCGATCCCCCGAGTTACCTCCCCGTGCGAAACCGTTGCTCCGGCGACGAGGATCTCCCTCTCCGCCGCAATCGCCCCAACTCACCTCCGATCCCACCGTAGGCCGACGTCCCCGCCTTCCGCCATGGCCTCCGAGGCGACTGCCGCGAGCGGTAAGCAAGGATTGCTAGTGTTCGACAGGGAGGAGGAGCTCTCCGTCTCGCTAGCGAAGTACACGGCGGAGCTGTCTGAGAAGTTCGTTCGCGAGAGGGGGGCCTTCACTGTGGTACTCTCTGGCGGATCTCTCATAATGTCCCTCAGGTTTGGAGCTTAATTCTCTGCAGATTTTGGATATTATTTTAGGGGGTTTGGTGGATTTTCGCATGGAGGAACACCCACAAAAAGAATATTTTGTAGGAAATTGACGGAATCTCCGTATTTGGAATCAGTGGATTGGGCTAAATGGCACGTATTCTGGGTGGATGAAAGGGTGGTGCCGAAGGATCACGAAGATAGCAACTATAAGTTGGCGTTTGATGGATTTCTGTCCAAGGTGATAAATTCCTAACAAAAAAAACCCTTTTTGTTATTGTTTTAGTGGATAGGTAGCAATATTTGGCGTGGAAGACGTGGCTCGCTGGGCTCGCTGTGACTTCTCCCTTGATCTGTGGTTCTCATCTCTTATGATAAGTTTCTTCGCTCATTAGATAAAATGGAATACAAATCTATACTTTTAGCTTGAATTGCTTGCAAGTTCTGCAAAATTTATAGGTTGATTGATGAATTATGTTGTTGGCTAGTTTGCAAGAAAGATCAAAATCATACGAGAGTAGATTGCATTTGTTGACTAAGTTTATGAATCCCTCTTCCTATCTTCCAAGAATTAGATAACAATAACTCTGGAATTAGGAATAGAACAAGTAATTACTGGTTGATTAGATCAAGTTTTCACGGGTCATATCTGCATTTTGCTGCTTTGGTTACTTAAGATAAGCAAGTATCAATGTGACATGTCAGTTTTTCTTATATTCTTGATATTTTAGAAAATTGCATGGGGATCATTACTCATTGTTCGTTCCTCAAATGACAGGTCTCAATTCCACCAGGTCAAGTTTATGCCATCAATGATGCCTTATCAGCTGAGGGTGCTGCTGAAGATTATGAGACTGCCTTGAAGCATTTGGTCAATGTTGGTGTGGTGGCAGTGTCATCAGTGACAGGATACCCAAGATTTGATCTTATGCTGTTGGGGATGGGACCAGATGGTCACATTGCTTCTCTTTTTCCTGGCCACCCTCTCCTTCATGTGACAGATAAATGGGTAACCTTCATAAAGGACTCCCCCAAGCCACCACCGGAGAGAATCACATTCACATTGCCTGTAATTAACTCATCCGCTTATATTGCAATGGTGGTCACTGGAGCAGGGAAAGCTGGTGCTGTGTGTAAGGCTCTGGGAAGTGAGAAAAGTGCATCTGATTTGCTACCTGTTGAGATGGCTTCCCTTGAAGATGGGGAGTTCACTTGGTTTACTGATAAAGCAGCAGTCTCAATGCTTCAAGGTAAGGCAAGCGTGTAGTCATGTAAGTTTCTGATAGATTCCATGGTCTGTCTTTGTTTGAATAACTTGTCTGGAAGAGTTCATTTGTCCAGATGTTCTGAGTTGTCTTTGCACAATTCAAGTTTGGCCTATTTGTCTATAGGCATTAATGGACTATAAAACTTTTCTCCATCTGTCTTCTAAAACTTCTCTACTGTGTCAATCTAATAACCATTGGTTGTTGTTCAATCACTGAGTAAATAGTTGCTAGCCTCCTTGTACCTGTGAAATATTGTGTGATGCATGAGTTACAACTAACAGCATAATGGCATCTTTTATGTTGACATTTATTCTTTTAAAATTAGACTCTTAAGAATAGAGAAAATAAAAATATGTCTAGTAATTTGGTTATTTTTATTTATATTTTTTTATTTAGGGAGTAGGAAATTATCAAGTTTTAGAATTTCATAAAGCAAAATATATTCATATTGAGTAATCATTCAACTGGAAATTTATGATGGTTGGAAGTCCATATCACAATTGTCAAACTTCCTAGACAATTATAGGGGGTAACACCTTAGAAATACATAAACATTGGTGGGTTCTTAGGAAAAATGGTGTATATGATACAGATTTAATTAAAAAATAAGTGCAAATATTGTGGTGATTTGTAACTTATTGTAAGAGTATGGCATATTAACATGGGACCATTTTGTTTTATTTCTCTTCTGAATAATTTTTCACTAGTTTGGTGTTCTTTTTGCAAATGTTATAAGCTGCCATATAGTAACATCTTGAATAATGTAACATTAGTTATCAAAATTGTCAAAAAGAATAAAAATGAAGGCATGCCAAATAAAAATGAAAAGAAAGTCTTGAGCATGATTGGAGTTTCCGAGGGTTGATCAAAGATTTCGTTGATATATGGAAATTTTTATAATGATTGAAGAACTAGCAAATAAAGAATTGAAGCAGTCCAGTATGTTTTAGAAAAGGAAGATTATTTGTCAAAAAAAAAGGAAAAAAATATATCTTTCCTAGAAAAGAAAAGATGAAATTATTGATGTTTTGATTTATGAGTTGTAATTTTGTAAAACAGAAAAGTGTGCTCCTTGCCTCCTTATAATTTTTTCCATGCAAACTGGTTAATCCAATTATAGTACTAAGAAAAAAAATATAGTACTAAGAATATTCAAATTTTCATTGTGATGTCCTCTTATTGGAAGATGTCTCTTAAGGTACTAACACATGTAAAACTAAGATCGTAAGTACTAACTATAACAATTATAATATAATGCCATCCATCATGGTTAAAAAAACACATAACAAAGAGAATTAAACAATATTATTATTAATATTATTTATTGTGCATGTATAACAGCTATATTTTATTTGTAATTTGTTAAGGAAAAAATTATTTATACCTATTTCATGACTCAAAATGGTAATCATCCTGATCTTATAATCCAAATCCTAGTGTCACTTGTCAATGATTAGTTGTGGCAGCTAATGGGCAATCAGAGAAGAAATTAGGTTTCGAGCCTACTCCATGACCCATATTTTTCACTTGGCCGATTGAAACCTAAGTGTGACAAGCTCTTGGAGTATCCTCGTCAAGATCATTTGATTATAATCTGTTTCTAAAATTGTGAATTATTTACCTGTTCTTTAAGATTGGTTAATTGTTCAGCACCCACCACCACCCTGCACCCCTGACCTGAACATATACACAGATAATATAGAGCTAGAGGCAATAAACTGCTAACATGTAGTTTATCTAATTTAGCGTTTTACAAAATGTTTATTTCTGGAACTAGCAGATGGAACTTCTACTCACAGGACATGATGAAAAAATAATGTTCACGTCTTCTCTTTCTAGCTTGGTTCAGCTTTTCATGCCTAGATCTATTAGTTTCATGATGAGTGCACCACTGCTTGTTGGTTGCTTGATATTGCTTCATTAATATAGCATGACAGAACTAATATTTCCGAAAACTACATCTTGAGAGAATTTGGGTCTTGTATTAACAGTTCTACTATATTTGTTCACTTGAAGCTTATATGGATAAATTATCTAATAAGTAGCTGCTCTTTTTGTTTTGTGATTATGGAATGGTTTAGAAAAAAAGAGTTCTGTTTGTGTAAATTACACTAGTTATTTCCTCCATGTCAACTCCTAATAATAAATTTCAGTTGATAGAGCTGGCATAGGCATATGATACGACAATCTGGGATGTGTGTAAAAATGGGTAAACAATAAATCTGGGTGGTGGAGGCAAATTATTTGAAGCATTGATAAAATTAGTCATAGCACCAGACTTGTGTTTTAAAAAGTAGAATGACAATGTTGGTTAATGTTTATTGCTACAGCATGGAAGTTGACAGTTGCCCTATGATCCTTTCTTGTGAAGGTATTTCCATTATCAGCCTTCTATGTAGTTTTGGATTAGGCATTTAACTGAAAGGTATAAATTTTTCTAAGCGGTAGTTAGGCCTCTCCGCTGAATATGTATTTATGATGCGATTCATTCATTTCGAGCAGAAAGTTATTTCTTCAAGACCGAGTGCTGAGGAATTTTGTTTCAGCAGGGCAGTGATTCTAAACTGTGATTTTTATGTTTATGCATTCAATGCCTATGTTCCTTTTCATTGAAACAAATATGCTAGGCAAGTTATATTGGGTTTACTCACTGTCATTTTGCTATCCACTTTCTGGTATTTCAAGTTTTTAAGCCTCCTCTATAAAAATATGAAGTTTCACTAAGTTTACACTTATTTATGGTTCAAGTTGTATCTTGTGCTGGACATTTCAGTTGAGCAGATTGAACCATGGCTGTAGATTAAAGTTTGATGGGATATCCGACTTGGTGTTATAATTGGTGAATGTCTGATGCAACTGTAGAAGCTCACGTCTTATTCTTTGAAGGTCTTTGAGCTGAAGCATACTACCAGGGAGAACTATTTCCCATTGACCAAAAGCAGGAAGATTTATGGACTAAGACACATACATAATCACAAAAGAAGTCACTTAAATTATCATGATCCAACAGATGGCTAAAGATGTGCCAGATGCAGGGGATAGATAGAAAACAGTTGTGTACATAAACTCAATTGGAATTGGGATTCTAAACCTAGATTTTTCTCTTTAAGAAACATGGGAGGCAACGAGGATTTGACAAGGTCACTTTGTCTGGTGTGATCAGGTCAAACTGTATTCCTATCTTGTAAGCTTGATTGAGGAATGTTCAGGCTGGACAATGGTGGATGAAATCAACGAGTCATAATAGGTCTGCAACTATGACAAGCATAAATATTGCAAGTGGTTGTTGCATTGTTTAGAGACTTGTGTGTTTGTTCTTTGATGGAGACGAAGGTCGGCGCCATACGAGGAAGGATAAGACTCCATAATTGTCTGGACTAACATACAAGAGAACATGGACATGGGGGCAATTCGGGAGAAGACAACACGAGAGGGATGTGGGCCAATGGGATTGATGCTCTATTAATTTTATTGAGTCTAAATCATTAATACAAAATGCTTTGCTTTGCTCTTAGAGATCAGATTAAATTAGAATGTTATTATATCTAGAGAGCTCTAATACTAAGATTCTAGTTGTAGTTGCTATAACAATATATGATTGATCCATTCATATGGGATTTCATCGATAAGAAGTAATAAGTTATTTATTTTTATATAGGTATTAAGTTTAAGTAGGGCTTCATCTTTTTTATTTTTAAATCCCAACTCTAAACTGTGAAAAAAAATTAGTGAAACATAACAAATGATCAATTGAATTTTTATCCAACTTTGTAAATTTAGAATTGCTCATTTTTGTTTGATTTTGATCCACTCATCTCATATAGTGATTCTTTCTTAGAGTTCTGGTCGAAGCAGTAAGTTGATTATTAGTTTATTAGTTTATTTTTATTTTATTTTTTTAAAAAATTATTAAGTTTAAGTAGGATTCAATCTTTTTTTTTTTCTATCCCAACTCTAAATTATAAATTAACTAGTCATTCACTAAGCATAGCAATTATAACAAAATGATCAATCAATTTTTTATTCAACATTATAGAATCACAATTGCTCAATTTTGTTCAATTTAATGAAAAATAATAAAATTATTTATAAACTTGATATAATAATTGACTCATTAATTTTGTTAAATTTAAATTATTAATTAAAAAAAATTAATCTTAAATTAATTATAATATACTCATTAGATTCGTTGGTTTTGACTAAGTCAGATAGTAATGGATATTCAAATTCACTTTTGAGTTACAATTCAGTTTGTAAGTGTGACGTGTATGGGTTAATTACATATTATCCCTGAGTATTTCGATCTTTATATTTTTAAAAGTTACATTGAGATATCTATATTTATGAAAATAAAATATTTAATCTTCTTTCTTCTTCTATCATTGACTCTGATGATGATGAAAATATCATAAGGTTTATCACTAAAACGTGCTGACTTTGTCTCGCTTCAGTTTATAGTTTATTACTGAGCTCGTGCGGTAGTCTCATAAGTACAGGAATCCTAATATAATTTTTGAAAATATTAGGATCAAAATATTAAAGGTTATTAATTATAGAGATATTAGTTAGATATATTCTTTTGGTTGTGAATCTTGAAGATATACAAGCTGGTCAGCTCATGCCGTTGGATTGGATTAGATCTAATTGGGTATCGGGTGGTAAGCCCAGATAGAGAAACATCAACGCTCTCAACAGACTCGGTTCCATAACAGGACTGCGTTATCCGTATGTATTTAGATGTGCGCAGGTATCGGAGGCGCAGGGTTGACCCTCGCTACTGGTTCCAAGCTGCAGATGAGATTTAAGTGGATTTGCTCAACGTCAACATCAACATCCCATTCACGACGGCCAGTGGTAGGTTCTGGTTACGGGATGTGATGTCGTTGCATATCACATCCTATGCAAAGCTTTTACCTCCGGGCAACGCCGTGGGCCACCTCACAAAATGCACTCGATCACATCTTCTACAGCCTCCACCCGGGAATTATTCTCTCTTCCTTCACTGTCCTGACCCCTTGACGACTATAGAGAGTGCTGCTTGAAAGGTGCTTGACCAACTGTCTCAGTCACCTCTGGGCAAAAAGTCTTCGTATATCCTTGGTCGCTCATCATCGATCATCCTAGGGTCCGCTCACACCCGACACTAATCACCCAGAGCTCCTCCTGCCACGGTTTCTAGTAGAAGAAGCCTCCTGGTAGGGGTACGAAGTCAGAAGGGGTACTTGCACATAGTTTATGTTAGTTCCTACAGTCCACCAATCACAGTTCAGGGTTATGGAACCACTGCAACTAGTCCACCGTATACTCGAGAGCAAATGCTGCTGATGTCACATATTACTCAGCTTCTTACTTGTCATCATCGAAGACAAGGACGAAATCGAAATGGACATCGACATCTCAGTGCTATCTAGCGAGCTCACACTCGGGAATGCTTTAAGCGAAATCCACCCAAGTCGCTTGCTCCGCCATTATTGTGCTAGTAGCTTGTTTGACAGAATTTACTTTGTAGGAGGAAGCATCGGGGTCACGGCGGATGATGATAAGATGCGAGTCAGTGATCCAAGTGCCACTGAAAATAATAGGATGGGGAATGAAGTCTTCCCATGCTTGACTGGAGGTTCATGCCTCTGGGCAACAGGTAGGAGGTCGTAATCAATCCATTGATGCTTCGAAGTCGACCGATGCGAGAATCATAGTGTCATTACATACATCATTTTCTTTCTCCTCATGCCATGATTGAGCGGTCGATCGAGATGCTGGGGGGGGATTATAGCTATATGCGCACGTGAGCCTAGGATCAATCGCCGGCTACTATTGCTTCCTGATATTATAAAAAATATTATTATAAATAATAAATTATGATAAAATTAGCATAATTTTTTAATATTTTAATAATATTTTAATAATATTTTAAATTATAAAAAAAATATGATAATATGTTATCATGATTCTATCAGAGAATCATGATCTTAACATGATCTTCTACGTTATCAAATAATTTAAATAAATAATTTAAGTTAGTTATTTCTTTCATAATATCAAAGCTTTATGCTCTAGTAAACCTTTATTTATTGTAAATTACTTCATATGTTTTCTTTTTCACTTTTTGACATGATCGATAATGCTGCTTAAACTAACCATTCATCTCATATCATTTCCCACTCCTTTACTCCTTCTGAAAACACTATTGTCTCCACTAACATTGTAGCTTAAACTTCTCTCAAACTTATGCTTATAAACTATATCTCTTTGTATACTCAATTTTATTATCTTTTAATCGATTATAATTTTATGGGTTATGCATATGACACCATCATTTACCCTTCATAAAAAATTAAAGAGAATAATCTTAAAGTTATCAATCCTAAATACATTCTTCAGATCTGTCAAGATTATCTTTTTAGAAATGATATCATTGTCTATCTCTCCTAAATCATTCCCCACATGAAACAATATTTGCAAACCAATCTCATGATCATTTGACGTAACTTCGAAAAACTCTTTTCAAGTTTTTAAGAGGCATAAAATCTATTTCTAACTACATATATGCTATGTCTGATGCACTTGCTATGTCTAATGCACGAAGAGATTATTTTTTTATATATTAAATTATCTTCGTTCATATGATAAAAAGATCTTAACTGTGATTTATGCTCATGATATTTCTACATATTTTTAAAAAAACTTTATGATAAGCCTTATAACTATGTGGCTTATCTTAAGCAAGAATCATCACTTTTGATATTGTTTTTATCACCACTAATTTTGTTAATGAAGTTAATTCTAGTAATAAAGGTAAATTCTATGACTAGTAAGGCAACCGTTCAAATAATCATTCTGGAGGCAACATACAACAACGACATAACAAAGTGTCAATAAATTAGGATAATAATTCAATAATATAAGTCATATGTCAATTATATAATATGTTGCTAAGAAATGTTATCACTTGCAAGTTATTATTTTATCAATGTTTCAACTATTATTTTTGCCTTATTCTTCGTATCCTACTGTACTACCGACTTGATTTTTATTATTATCATCGTGTACTCACTTTGCTTCTCAATCCTTTCAACATTTATTAAACTGGATTAGTGATTTTGGAGCTTCTCATCATGCTGTGTCTAACTTAAATAATCTATCTCTTCATTCATATTATGGTGGCTTAAATAATATCATGATAGGTGATAGTAAATATCTAAAAATAACTCATATTGGTTTTATAAATCTTTCATTTATCTCAAAATCTTTTTTTTAATTTTGGATGTTATTTATATTCCTAATACGAAGAAGAACCTAATATCTATTTCTAAATTATATTATTCTAATCTATTAAATTCTGACCCTCATTTGTTGTGAAGGATCTCAATAAGAGGACACATCTCATTTGAGAGGCTAAATATAGATAAAGTTTATAAGTGGTCAACTATTGCACCATCTTCATCTAAATTCATCTTTGCTTTGGCCACCATCAAGGTTATATTTCAAAAATGACATAATTATTTAGGGTATTATTCTTTTAAGGTTCTAAATCATATTATTCATGTTGGTCATAGGTGCCATACAAGTCAATCACATGAGTGATGACATGTGTAACATGATATACATTCTTTATGCTTATTATATTATCTGATATTTTATCACTTTATATTGCTTATTGTATGAATATATTATGATGTCCATGGATCTGAGAATTTGATCATGATGAGATCACGATAATGAAACCGATTCATATTTAAACATATATCCTAAATAATCCCGGTCATAGTTTACTCAAGAGGGACATTGAGATAACCAGACATACTGGTGTATTGTATACTCGTACATATGGTGGAAGCAGTTGGTCTCATAGCTACTCGTGTGGGGACATTAGAGATATAATGCAGGTGCCTATTGGAGAATGAGTTTACTAATTGATACGCTCACGAAATGCTGGATGGTTGATGATGCATTATTGTCATACAACGATTCCGTAGTTCCAATGGTATATCTGGTCCTTAGACTTGAGACACCAAGGATGTCTTGTATGAGTACTCCACTTTTTGATATCGACTTATAGGTCTGTAAATTTCAGATCTAGCACAGCCGGTTATCGGGAGTGGTAGCCAACATTATGAGGGCTATTAAGTGTCGATAGAGGATCATCCGCTCTCAGTGTCATGAAAGGAATATCCCATGTGTTTTTGCTTAAACAAATATATGGTCATGGTCGTTTGGATTGAGAGAAAAAGAGTTCTTTGAGAGAATCAAATTAGAGTGAGACTAGAGTAGAAACCGTATGGGTTCGACAACACCATGCCTGGTATACGATCTTTGGGATATTAGATGGATGAGGGACTATAGGTACACGATAACTGAGGAGAGACAAGTCCAATGGATTAGATTCCCTTGTATTGTCTAGAGACTACGGTGTAGTGGCCTAATACGTCCACAGTCGATGAGTCGAGTGAATTATTATGAAGATAATAATTCATTGAGCCAAAAGGAGTTCTAACAGGTATGACTCATGGCCAACTCGATATTGGGCCTAGAGGGTCACACATATATGGTAGGCGTTGCGATGAGTAGAGGTTCAAATATAAGATATTCGCTGAAGCCCATATTTTATTAGATATTCAATAAGCCTATGAATTATTGGATCCTATGAATGAAATCCAATAAGAGCCAATGAAAGATTATTGGATAGAGATCCGCTAATCTAAGAGGCTTGGGTAGTTGGATGGAGATTCAATTCCTAATAGGGTAGGATCCATTAAGGTTAAGTTGATAGGGGGCCTCTATAAATAGGAGGGAATCAAACACTCATAGACTAAAAGTTTCTTGGTTGCTACATCCTATTATTCTCTCCCCTTCTTCTTCTCAGAAGCAAATATGGAGATTTGTGAAATGATTCGAGGAGTATTGTCGCAGCCCTACTATATAGATCACCGCTAAAGAGGATGACGCTTGACCACCTACATCTTCTTTTACAGATTTGTAGGGACTGTAGGGATATATGATCTCCCTAGGTAACATAACTATCTCACGCGTGGTTTTCAGTTTTATGGATTTTCCGCACAAATCTTCGTACAATGACAAACACATTTTAGAAAATTTGAGGATTTTCATTTTTTATGCTTCCACTATGCATGTTATGTCGCTCCCAGAATTCCCTATAGTGGTATCAATCCCAGGTTATTCGTATAAAAGATTGGTATTGAACTACGTATGTTGTGTTTTAGAAAAGTTTTTAATATCAAAATTGTTGACACAAAAGGTGAGAGAGGGCAGCAACTATTGCTACCCTCACAGGTTGGCCAAAGGCTGCTTACAGCCTTGGCCGAGAACCTTGGCCACCTGTAGCAGGCCACCTACACACGAGCACTACACCCATGCACAAGGGCAACGCTTGCGAGTGCTGGGCCCGCGAGTGAGCTCCCTTGCGAGCGACGCTCCCTCGGAGGGGCAGCACTCGCAAGGGGTAATCATCACCCGCGAGCAGCTTATGAGTGAGGCGCTTATGTGGACGGCACCTGCAAGGGCACCCGCTTGTAAGGGCACCAGCCCGAGGGGCGACGTCGCTCGTAGGCACACCGCCCACGGGTAGAGGCGACGACCCTACCCCCTATAGTGGTCATCGCCGATAGGGTGGCAGCGGTCGCAATATAGTAGGGGAGAAGAGAAGGGATTATGTTTTTCTAGGCAAAAGACGATTTTCCCCTTAGAATTTTAGAAATTTTAAGTTCTATCCAAATTACCAAAATACCTTTCATAATTTAGAAAATTTCTTGCATGTCCCTAATTTCAAAAAATATTAGTTAATTAAAATATTTAATTATTATTATTATTATTATCTAGTAGTCCTATATTACGATATGTACATGTGATGTATGATGTAGACGGATGATCATAGACCATGTGATGTGTGTACATGTGATTTGATTATTATTATTGAGGCCTATGAGCCTTCAATTTTATTTCTCGTTTATTGTCAGGTTTGTATGCCTATGATTAAGTTGTAATCACACGATGAGGTGCAATGAGAGCGAGGAAGCAATAACAGGACCCATGAGGCCTGGATGGACAATCGCGATGCATGAAGATGTGTCGAGATGCCAATAGAACTGATGAGGATGAGATGGACAATCATAAGGCATGAAGATGCACCGATGCACATATAGATCTTGATGTGAGTGATTAGGTTCACTGGCTCAAGCCTGATCATATTAGACTGTGGTCCATGATTATATGGTGTGATTGCTTATGTGATGTGTTATTGTTTATACATCTATTAGATAGATATATATATATATATATATAACAAGACTTAGGAGACTGGCGAGATAAACCTTAAGATGCGCAATGGAGCAAAAGTTACTACAGTAGCTATTGGCAATGTCACTCTACATCTGCCTAGTGGAGCTATTATTGCATTGGATGCATGCTACCTTTATTATCAAAAACATTATTTTCATTTCATGTTTGACAGTTAGTGGATATAAATTAATTTTGAGAATAATGATTGTTCAATATTATTAGATGATGAAATTATTACGACAAGAACATTGCATAATAATTTATTTATACTAGACATTACTCCATATATCATGAATGTAAGTGTTTCCAAGAGAAAACAAGATGAGGTGAATAGTGCATACTTGTGACATTATAGACTAGGTCACATCCATGAGGGAATGATTCAATTATATATATATATATATACGATATAGATATATATTAAATATATATGTGTGTAAAGCAAATGTTATTAAGAAAGACTCGGTAAAGGACAAAGGTCAATGCTTCCATTGTGGCAAAAATGAGCACCGGAAGAGGAACTACAAAGAGTACCTTACATAGAGGGTGAAACAAAAGCTTGGAGAAGCTTCATGTACATTTATGATCAGTCTCCATTTGTTAGACTCATGATAATATATGAGTATTAGATATCGGTAGTGCTTATTATATTTGTAATTTGTTGCAAGTTCTAACAAGACTTAGGAGACTGGCGAGATAAACCTTAAGATGCGCAATGGGGAGCAAAAGTTACTACAGTAGCTATTGGCAATGTCACTCTACATCTGCCTAGTGGAGCTATTATTGCATTGGATGCATGCTACCTTTTATTATCAAAACATTATTTTCATTTCATGTTTGACAGTTAGTGGATATAAATTAATTTTTGAGAATAATGATTGTTCAATATTATTAGATGATGAAATTATTACGACAAGAACATTGCATAATAATTTATTTATACTAGACATTACTCCATATATCATGAATGTAAGTGTTTCCAAGAGAAAACAAGATGAGGTGAATAGTGCATACTTGTGACATTATAGACTAGGTCACATCCATGAGGGAATGATTCAAAAATTGTTAAAGGATGGATATATAGATCCATTCAACTATGAATCATGGGGAAATTGACCAACTCTTCTTTTAGTGGAACAGGAGACAAAGCTACTGAGCTGCTAGAACTCATATATAGTTATTTATGTGGACTCATGTCAACTCATGCTATATATGGTTACTCCTACTTTATTACTTTTACTGATGATTTCTTGAGATATGAACATATGTACTTGATGAAGTACAAGTATGAGGCCTTTGAGAAATTTAAAGAGTATAAGAATGAAGTGGAGAATCAAATTGGAAAGAGTATTAAGACTCTTCGATCAGATCGAGGAGGTGAGTATTTGAGTACAGATTTCACCTAGTTCCTCAAGGATCATAAAATTCTATCCCAATAGACACCTCCTTATACATCTCAACTCAATGATGTATTTGAAAGGAGGAATCATACAATGTTAGATATGGTGCAATCCATGATGAGCTTCGCTGACTTACCTATCTCATTCTAGGGATACTCTTTAGAGACTGTAATTTATCTTTTGAATAGAGTTCTAATTAAGTTGGTAGTATCTACACTATTGAATCTCAGATTTTGATGATGAAACTAATTGATAATATTATAATCTAATCTATATTTTGAGTGACATAGGACTAGCTTCGATTAGGAGAGACAAATTGATTAAAGCAGGAGGAATCAGATGTTGGGTCGGAGTTGAATATGTTAGAAGATTAGACGTCGGGCTGGAGGATCAGTTGACATGTCGAGAAAAGGCTTTGTGCTATGAATTCGGGCATCGGGCCGAAGGATCAGACATTGCGGTAAGGAGATCAGAAGTTGTGGGTGTCAATATGCTAATTTGGCAATATGCCGAAGGAGAGGACGATGCGCTGAAGGATTGGATGAAGCGTCGAAAGAACCAATGACATGTTGGACAATAGATGATTCATGCTTTGTAATAATTTATCTAGATTGAGTTAGTTTAGGTCATAATTGGGTTAGTTTAGAATGTAATTCAATAGCGTATGAAATGTTTCGAAGCATATCAATGGTATATGAACCATTTCGGAGCATATCAAAGAACAATTACAAAACAAAGCTCAAATATCGTATTTAATGTTGTATTCATTTCATTCTTATCCAAAGCACATACAGAAGAAACATATAACAAAGGCTCTGAATATTATATCAAATATATAGATGGTGAAGTGGGATCTTAACATAATATGACTCAATTTTCGAGACACAATCTCTAAGACTATGTCAGGCGGTAGTACCGCCAGATTGGATGGTGGTATCACTAGTCTAGGCGGTGTTATCGCCCATTGTCATGCCCAAAGTGATAATGATGATGACTTGGCATTTCTTACAAGAAAATTTTATGGATTGAGATTTATTTTTTTATCCAAATTATGATATTAATTTCTCGATATTTGATACTTGAGATCTTTCTATGAATCAATATCTTATTTTTGAACACCCATGGTTCTTTTTGCTATTTACTAAAAAGAATAATTATTTAAATGAATCATGATATGATTTTTCTTATAAATTCTTAGAATTATAATATGAGATTTTTTATGAATCAAGATCATTTATTGTGATTCATCTTTTTGCTATTTGAGTTATAAAAAAAGAATCATAATTTTTCTCTTGATTTTTTGATATTCATAATTTAATTTGGCTCATGACTCCCTTGTATTCATGAAGTGTATATCTCATCACCCAATTAATTTTTCTTGATATTCTTAATGTGATAATACTCATGATATTATATTGATGCATACAAATGAGAAGTTATGATCATGCATGTTAGGATGAAATGTAATTTGACATTTTGATACCATCATGATTGAAATATTTATGATTTGGAATAATGCACGCAATACTTATAATTTTTTGATGAAATGGTGTGAAAGTCAACAACTATCATTTTATGAAGTAATACCTTATTTCAATATGTCATATTGAAATAAGATTGATACTTTATCTTCGTTATGATTTAGAAATTGATGTCAAGGGAAAAGAATTACAACATTGTATTCTTCCATTCTTTTTAACAATGACAAAGGGGGAGAAAAATTGTTAGCTTATATATTTCAAGAAGAAAAACTTGCTAGGAAGCAAAATTGCTAGCTTGCACTTCTTAAAAGAGAAGAAAGAACTTACTATCTTGAACATCACCAAGAATTGTTAGCTTGCAATCTCAAGAGAAGCAAAAGTGATATCTTGCCTATCTCAAGAAGTAAAACTTGCAAACTTGTATAACTAAAAAAAAAGTTAAATTTGCAAACTTGCATAACTCAAAATTATTGCTAGCTTATATGTTGTAAAACTTGCATATCTCAAAAACTTACTATATGCACTTCTCCTTTTTGTTGATGACAAAGGGGGAGAAGTAATGACGATGATTTAAATCATGTGTGGTATGATGTATTTTTATATTTTAAAACATTGGATGATTTTCTGAATTTAAAGGTTTTATTAATATGATATATTAATAGGGGGAGTTAAGGTTAACTCTATCATCAATTAATTGTCATCATAAAAAAGTGAAAGATTGTTGAATCTCGGATTTTGATGATGAAACCAATTGATAATGTTATGATCTAATCTGCGTTTTGAGTGATGTAGGACTAGCTTTGATTAGGAGAGGCAAATTGATTAAAGTAGGAAGAATTAGATGTTGGGCCAGAGTTGAACATGTCAAAAGATTGGACATCAAGCCGGAGGATCGGTTGATGTGTTGGCAGAAGGCTTTGTGCCATGAATTTGGGCATCGGGTCGAAGGATTGAACATTGCGCCAAGGAGATTGGATGTTACATGTGTCAACATATCGATTGGGTAATACGCCGAAGGAGAGAATGATGCGCCCAAGGATTAGACAAACCACCAGAATAACTAATGACATGCCGAATAACAGATGATTCATGCTTTGTAATAATTTGTCTAGATCGAGTTAGTTTAAATTGTAATTGGGTTGGTTTAGAATATAATTTAGTCAACCTAATTAGGAGCCAATTGGGATGAATTGAGGTTGTTTTGGGTCAAGAGAAAGACCCATTCATTGACCCAAAAGTTGGGTCAGGCAATGGCATTGCCAATGGCTTAGTCTCCGAGACAATCTCCAAGACTGTGTCAAGCGGTAGTATCGCCAAACTAGGGAGTGGTACTGCCCAGACATAGTTTCCTAGATTGTGTTAAGTGGGGGTACTGCCAAATAGTCCCAGACATAGTTTCCTAGATTGTGTTAAGTGGGGGTACTGCCAAATATAGTTTCCCAGATTATGTCAAGCGATGGTACCGCCCAATCTCAGTGCTGCTGGTGGTAGTATCGCCCAACATAGGTGGTGGTACCACTAGTATCCTAAAAATCGGGGATAAGATACTTTTAGGCTCCAAGTTTGAATTCATTTGGGGCTTATAAATACCCCTCTTATCCTTGCTCAGATAACATAAAAACTAAAATAAAAAAAGAAAAAAAATTCTATTGTAATCTTGTGAGAGTTTTCCTTATCTAGTCTAAGTGTTAATTTCTATTTAGAAGAGGAATAAGTGGGGGTGTAAAGGTTCTCTCCTGTGCATGGCAAAAGGAGAATAGAGTTGTAAGGGTACTTGGTCTTCACCCATTGAAGGAAGACCATTAGTGGATGCCGGTGACCTCAACGGAAGAGGAATTAGGAGTGAATATAGGTCACAATGACCAAACTACTATAAACTGAATTTTTATTATTATCATTTACTTATTTTGCAACTGCTTTATTTTCTCATTACTTTAGCTACACACTCTTACGAATATTTTCAAAGTTAAACATTATCGAAATGAGTTTTATCGTATGAAGATTTTCGACTCAACGTGATTTTTACGTACGCACTAATTCACCCCCCCTCTTAGCGCCGATTTAATCCTAACATACATCATATGAGATATGGAAAGAAAATAAGCCCGATCTTAACGTTGTTAAGATTTGGGGTTGTCCTACCCATGTTAAAAGACACAACCCCGATAAGTTAGAATCTAGGATAGAGTGGTGCAAGTTCATAGGATACCCCAAGAAAACTTGTGGGTATTATTTCCATCACATCGAGAACCAAAAGGTCTTTGTAGCCAAGAGAGCAGTGTTCCTTGAGAAGGAATGCATTCTTGGCAAAGATAGTGGGAGTGTGATAGAGTTGAGCATGGTTAGAGAAACTAGCTCAAGAACCACTCCACAACCCGAGTCTATTCCGGTACTTAGCATATAAGTTTCGACCTTACATAGATCCGACAGAGTATCTCATCCACCTGAGAGATATGTGAGATATTAGAGGAGAGGATGTTGAGGATATTGATCCTTAGACCTACGAGAAAGTTATTATGAATATAAACTCTAGGAAGTGGCAAGAAGCCATGAATTCTAAGATGAATTCTATGTACTCTAACAAAGTTTGCAACCAAGTTAATGTATCTGAGAGTATTATACCTATTGGTTGCAAGTAGATTTTCAGGAAGAAGATCGGAGTAGATGGAAAGATAGAGACCTATAAAGTAATACTAGTGATTAAGGGGTATCGTCAAAGGTAAGGTGTTGACTATGACGAAACCTTCTCACTCGTATTGGTTATTGCAGCATACTATGATTATGAGATCTAGCAAATGGATATGAAAATCGCGTTCCTTAATGATAACCCCGAGGAGGAGGTGTATATGATACAGCTTGAGAGATTTCTATTCAAAGACTGCCTAAATAAGGTGTGTAGGTTACTTAGGTCCATTTATGGACTGAAGCATGCTTCTCGAAATTGGTACATAAGATTTGATGAGGTGATCAGATCTTATGACTTTGTTAAGAACGAAGATGAGCCTTATATATATAGGAATGTACATAGAAGAGCTATCACCTTCTTGATGTTATATATAGATGATATCCTGATCATTAGGAATGATGTAGGAATGCTTTCAACAATAAAGGCTTGGTTATCTAGACACTTATCCATGAAGGACTTAGGGGAAGCATCCTATATCTTGGGGATTCCGATCTATAGAGAGATCTACGAGGATGCTTAGCTTGTCCCAATTCAAGTACATAAACACCATTATCAAAAGGTTTGATATGAAAAATTTCAAGAAATATCTTATGCTGATAAGACATGGGATATCACTTTACAGGAGTATATTCCCAAAGACTTCTTTAGAAATGACGAACATGTATATGATACTCTATGCCTCAATGATAGAGTTTATCATGTATATCATGCTATGTACCAGGCCTGATATAGTACATGCTCTAAGTGTCATGAGTAGGTATCGGGCGGATCCAAGCTTAGAGTATTGAAAAATAATAAAGTGTATCCTTAAGTACTTGAGAAGGACTAAGGATCTTTTACTAGTATATGGAGGTAGTAGCCTTAGGGTTGAAGGCTATACAGACTCAAGTTTTTAGTCTAATATTAATGATAATAAGTCTAATTCGGGGTATATGTTCACCCTGAAAGTAGGAGCAATGTGCTGGAAGAGTTTCAAGCAAGGTACTACTATTGACTCGACTATAAAGATGGAGTACATTGCTATAGTAGAGGTAGCAAATAAGAGAGTTTAGATGAAGAAGTTCATCACAGATTTTGAGAGTCGTGCTAGGCAATGAGGAGCCAATTCCTTTATATTATGACAATAATAAGGCGATTGCTCAAATGAGGGAATCCAGATCTTATCAGAAGTGTTCTGAGGAGGTTTTAGCTTATTAGAGAGATCGTGACTTGAAAAGATATAACAGTGAAAAGAGTTCCATCCAAAGATAACATTGCATATCCATTGACAAAGCCATTATCTCATATTGTCTTTGATTGTTATAGGGCTCTGATAGGAATCAGACACATAGTTGATTGACTTTAGGTCAAGTGGGAGATTACTGGTCATAGGTGCCCTATAAGCCAATCACATGAGTGATGGCATGTATGACATGATATGCATTCTTTTTACTTATTATATTATTTGGTATTCTATCACCTTATATTGTCTATTGCATAAATATATTATGATTTTCATAGATCTGTATAATGGGAATCGGATCGTGATGAGATCACGATAATAAGATCGATTCACCTTTAAACATATCCTAAATAATCTTAGTCATAGGTTACTCGAGAGGGACATCGAGATAACCGGATAGACTGGTATACTATATACCCGTATATATGATGGAAGCAGTTGGTCTCATAGTTGCTCGTGTGGGGACATTAGGGATATAGTGCAGGTACTCATTAAAGAATTAGTTCACTGATTGATCTGCTCACGGAATGTTGGATAGTTGATGATGCATTATTATCAAACAACAATTTCGTAGTTTTAGTGGTGTATTTGGTCCTTAGACTTGAGACACCAATGATGTCCTGTATGAGTACTCCATTCTTTGATATCAGACTTACATGTTTGGAAGTTCCAAATCTAGTATAACCGATCATCATGAGTAGTAGCCAACCTTAAGAGGACTATTGAGTATCGATAGAGGATCATCTGCTATTGATGTTATGAGAGGAATATCCCATATTTTCTTACTCAGACCAATCTCTGGCCAGACATTCGGATTGAGAAAAAAAGAGTTCTCCGAGAGAATCCTATTAGAGTGAGACTCAAGTAGAAACCATATGAGTCTGATAGCACCATGCCCGACATACAGTCTCTAGGATATTAGATGGATGAGGGACTATAAGTATATAGTAATTGAGGATAGACATGTCTAATGGATTGGATTCCTCTGTATCATCTCGGGACTACGGCGTAGTGGTCTATTATGTCCGCAATCGATGAGTTGAGTGAATTATTATGGAGATAATAATTAACTAAGTCAGAAGGAGTTCTGATAGATATGACTTATGACCAGCTCGATATTAGGCCTAGAGAGTCACACACATATAGTAGGCTTTGCGACGAGTAGAGGTTCGGATATGAGATATCTGTCGGAGCCCTTATCTTATTGGATATCCAATAAGCCCATAAATTAATGGATCATATGAATGAGATCCAATAAAAGCCAATGAGAGATCATTGGATAGAGATCCACTAATCTAAGAGGCATTTGTAGTTGGATAGAGATCCAATACCTAATGGAGTATGATCCATTAAGGTTAAAATGACAAGAGATCTCTATAAATATGAGGGAACCAAACACTCATAAGCTAAAGGTTTCTTGGTTACCACCTCTTATTCTCCTCTCTCCTTCTCCTCCTCAGATAGCAAGTGTGGAGATTTGGCCAACGATTAGAGGAGCGTTGTCGCAGCCCTGTTGTGTGGATCATCGCTAGAGGAGTAGGATGCTTGACCTCTTTCATCTTCTCTTACATATCTGCAATAACTGCAAGGATATATGATATCCCTATGTGACACAACTATCTCATGCGTAGTTTTCAGTTTTGTAGATTTTGTGCACCAATCTTCGCATGACAATAAACATATTTTTGAAAAATTTCGAGAATTTTATTTTCTGTTCTTCCACTGCGCATATGATGTCACCCCAAAATACCCTACAATTTGTTCTTACCATTTATTTTTATCATCATTAACTTATCATCGCTCTTCATGTAATTCATGCAAATGTAATAAAATACACAAGTTTTTATTTTCTATATCATCTCTCACAAATAATTCATCCCTTAAACTTATATATTCTGATATTTGAGGTCCTTCACCAATACAATCTTATGATGGAATTAACTACTATTGTATTTACGTTAATTATTTCACAAAGTATATGTGGTTATTTCTCATGAAGTAAAAATATGAAGTATTCAACATTTTTTTCTAAGTTCAAACTTATTATTGAAAAATTCTTTTAATGATTTATTATTTTATTTTATTCTGATAATGTTAGTGAATTTTAAAAATTTTATAATTTTTTAAAAACTAATTGAATTTCTCAGTTTCTCACCACTCCACGTACTCCTAAACATAATAAGATTGCAAAATATCATCATCAACACACCAAGTCTCGTACTCTTTACTCAAGCTTCCTTCTTCAAATATTAACTTATCTTATTAATTACATACTCACTCTAATTATCAATATGATTTCATGAAAAACTATTTAGATCCACTCTTAACTATAATAAATTGTGTTTTTGGGTATCTATGTTATTCATGATTAAAACCTTAGACTCATAATAAATTCAAAGCTTATACAAAATCATATATTTTTATTGTTAGTTATATGTGCTTTGTAAGCCAATCACATGAGTAATAACATATATGACAAGCTATGTAGTTATTATTATTAGAATTTTCTCACTTTATGTTACATGTTGTATATATTATGATATCCATAGATCTGTGCAATGAGAATCAGATCGTGATGAGATCACGATAATAAGACTGATTCACCTTTAAATACAAACCCTAAATAATCCTAGTCGTAAGTTACCCGAGAGGGACATCGAGATTACTGGACAAACTAGTATGTTGTATACTCATACATATGATGGAGGTGGTTGGTCTCATAGCTACTCGTGTGGGGACATTAGGGATATAATATAAGTGCTCATTGGAAAATGAGCTCATTGATTGATCCACTCATGGAATACTGAATGATTAATGATATCTCATCGTTTGACGATGGTTCTGTGGTCCCAATTGTGTGTTTGGTCCTTAGACTTGAGACACTAAGGATGTCCTGTATGAGTACTCTACTCTTTGATATTGGCCTTATAGGTCTAGAGGTTTCAGATCTAGCACAACCGGTCATCGAAAGTGATAGCCAACCTTATGAAGGTAATTGAGTATCAATAGAGGATATCCACTCTCGGTGTCATGAGAGAAATATCCTATGTATTCTTGCTCAAGCAAATCCTTAGCTAGAGTCATTCGAATTCAGAGAGAAAGAGTTCTCCGAGAGAATCCGATTAGAGAGAGACTCGAGTAGATTCCGTATGGGCTTTGACAGCATCATGCCCGGTATACGGTCTATGAGATATTAGATGGATGAGGGATATTAGAGAATAAACAAGTTCTATGGATTGGATTCCCTGTATCGTCTAGGGACTATAGTGTAGTGGCCTAGTACGTTCGTAGTTGATAGTATGTCCATAGTTGATGAGTCAAGTAAATTATTATAGAGATAATAATTTACTAAGTTAGAAGGAGTTCTGACAGGTATGACTTATGGCTAGCTTGATATTAGGCCTAGATAGTCACATACATATAGTAGGTGTTGTGACAAGTAGAGATTCAAATATGAGATATCCACTAGAGCCCTTATCGTATTAGATATTCAATAAGTCCATGAATTATTGGATCTTATGAATAAGATCCAATAAAGGCTAATGATATACTATTGAGAGAGATTCACTAATCTAAGAGACTTGGGTAGTTGGATAGAGATCTAATACTTAATAGGACATGATCCATTATGGTTAAGTTGATAAGAAACACTATAAATATGAGAGAACCAAAGGGGCATAGGCCAGATCCTTTTTTGTTGTCATCTCCTATTCTCTTCTCTCCATCTCCTCTTCACTTAATAGTCCTAGTTTGGGGCATGTGGACCGTAAAAAGGGCTGACCCCTTTTTAATCACATGGTGCACGTGGAGAGGAAGATCATATAGTGATTTGAGGAACATCTTCGTCGTATTTACCATGTAGATCACCGCTAGAAAGGAGGATAGTTGACTTCTTTCATCAACTCCTATAGATCTAAAATTTTACAAGGATATACGATCTCCCTAAGAAACAAATCTACTTGACATGCATAGTTTTCGGTTTTGCATTTTGTTTTACACATAAATCTTTGCACGACGATAAGAACCTTTTTCTTTTGGAAAATCTGATATTTTATTTTTCTATTCTTTCCGCTGCGCATGTGATGCTTTGTCTAGGTTTTCCAACATTTATTGGATATTCTAATAATTAAAGTGCCTTTAGATATTTTAATCCATCAAACAAAAGAATTTTTATTTCTCGAATATTGGTTCTATGAGATCTGTTTTTTCTTATAAATCATTTAACTCTCTTTTATCTGGCCAAACTTTTAATAACTTTATTGATTAGACTTTTCAAATTCATAAGTCACCTCATATTATTATTCTTGAGCCTTTGACCATCAACCAAGCCTTAAAATGTCCTGAATGATGAGTAGTAATATTTGAAGAATTTAATGTTTTATTTTAAAATAATAAATAAAATTTTAATATCAAATGAAATCCTTATAAGTCCATTAATAAGTATAAAACAAGATTTATTATAAGGGGACTTCATCAACATCCCGGGCTTAAGTACCATGACACCTTTTGCCTAGCTATGAAGTCAAAATTAATTTATATTATTCTATATCTTATCTTATTTAATAATTGGGATATGTCTTATCTTACTATTATCATGCTAATCTTTATAAACATTTCTCTTATCTTATGTGATAGTGCTAATCTTAGTGATGTCATAGAGTATCGCCAAGTTGTTGACAGTAATATTTGGCATTCACTCGTCCAAACATTGCATATACAATGAATAAATTATTATTTTCAACTATTGGACAACCTTTAAATGCCTTCTTTCGTTTCGTACTTAAAGGATACTATTTATCATTGTTTATTTCTCCAAAAAGACTTTCCTCGATTACTTCATACATTTTTTTGATATTGATTGGGCAAATAATAAGGATGACAACACATCTACTAGTGCTTATGTCATATTTCTTGGTCACAATCTAATTTTTTGGAGTTTTGAGAAACAATGGTATATTGCAAAATCTTCTATGGAGGTTGAATATCGAGTAATTGCTTTTATGACTACTAAACTTTTTTAGATTCAATCATTGTTATGTGAACTATTTATCATATTCTCGGATCCTCCATCTATATATTATGATAATATCGGTACCACATATTTATGTGCTAATCCAGCATCTCACTCTTGAATAAAGCATATAACTATCGATTTTCATTTTGTTCATAATAAAGTTTAAATGGTGAGTTGTGTCTTTCATGTCTCATCTTGATCAATTTGCAGATGCTATTACCAAGTCTTTATTTCCTCATTAATTCATTCTACTTTAGTTCAAGATCGATGTCTCCGACGAGAAAATCATCTTATGAAGGTATATTAGAAAGAATATTATTAAAAAACTCATAATAACATTATCATGATCCTACGAATATTTTGATAATATGTTATTATGATTCTAAATCATAAAAATTATGATAATATATTATCATGATTCTATCAATAATAAAGAGATATCCTATATTATGAAATAATTTAAATAAATGTTGTATATTTATTATTAAATAAAAATTATTTAATTATTATATTGTATAATCTTTCTTTGTGTATATAAGTTGGAAGTATACAAGCATCTAAGGGATATTAGATGTCTTGAGTACTAATTGGTGTGTTATCAGTTCCAGTAAGTTTTCTTGCTTGCTGTATTCAGTAGTTTTATACTTTGATGCTGTATTCTATTTATTCAAGGAAATCATGTGTTGAGGAAGAAACTATGACTATAATTTGATGTAATGATGATATGCTTCCATCGGTGTTGGATATGGGGATATCTCCGGAAGACATCAGAACAAGGCTACAGCTCCCAAGATCCAAAGTGCCAGGTACTATCATCGGTAGCTTTTGGACAATGACTCCCTGTTGAAATGCTTGCTATGGTGTGATGTCTCGAGCACAGAGAGCTAAAAGCTGTGGTATGCATACCTTGCCCATGTTTCAGAAGTAATACCTTTTTAATGTACTCAGTGCAATTATTTTCGATCAATATTCTCTGCCATTAAAAACACTGTGAGGACTTTTATATACAAGGCTCAAATGGTACCTTACAAATCACACAGCAGTCCCGCAAAGCAGTTCATGGTCTGGTTTGGTCCTACAAAGCAGAAAGATATTTGACTTCTTTCTGAGAAGATTATTAATTTCTTTTTCTTTCGATCCACATGAAAGCGAGTTTTGTTTAACTGCAACGATGTTTCTTACAATAGTTAGTCAAGATTAAGTCTTGGCTTGATAAAGAATTTAGCTTCTTGAATGTCTTGCTCTCCACATGAAAGGGAAGGAAAGATAACTGTACCAAAATGCATTAAACTTTAGTGATGTTGCTTACAATAATTGCTGCTACTGCCTTAATTTTCTTTTGCTTTTCTTGAATGGTGTGAGTTTGTTGATCTTAGATTGATGGCTCCTGAAAATGACCAAAACTTTTGTGATTGTAGTGAGAACACCAACCTTCTAGATTTTTTTTCTTCTTTGAAATAAAAACTATGCATGAAGTTAAACATCACTGCTGTTGTTTCTTCATAAGAAGTAATACTCAAGTATTTCTTTGTCTTATTAAGATGTAGCAGAGTATTTGAAATTATATTAGATGAGAAACACGATAAAGCATTATTTAATTGGTTTAAGGTGCCTCAAAATTAGATTTTAGTCCTTTTGTGTTAATTTGTGAAACATCTAATTCAAACAAATTGAACAGTGTGAATAGATTTGCTGATCTATTATTATATTATGTACAGAGCCAATTAGTAAATGGTAAGAGCGCTTTCCCTGCTAATACATGCATAAGCTGAATGGAAATTTTCAGAAAGTTCACTGAGTTCTCAGTTCACAAACATGATATGGTTGGCATTCAAAAGAAAGGTTTAGTATGGTGGGATCAGGAATTAAACTATTTATGTGGCTCTCTGTTCTTCCAATTCTCTGTGAACCATTAGGACCATCCAATTTCTATCATCACCATCTATCATTTCATTCTCAAATATCAGTCATTTATAATGACAGGTGGCACTTGTCATTGTGGGCTCCATCTACTTATATCATGCCTTAAATCTTGTCGCCATTAGATTATTGATGACTGAGATGTGATTAGAGGAGGAGAATTGGATGCTCACTGTTCAGGTGAATGACGACATACGGTCAGCAAATCCAACTTCTTCGCGTGTGACAGTCACCGTACGACATATGCTGATAAAGATATAGTATATTCAATTTTATTCTTTTTTAATTAATTATAATGTTATGCTTTTTGCATACGACACTATGACTTGTCTTTCGTAAAAAATTAAAGAGAATAATTTTAAAATTATTAATCCTAAATACATTCTTCAGATCCGTCAAGATTAACTTCTTAAAAGTGATATTATTGTCTCTCTCCCAAATCATTTTCTATATGGAGTATAATCCAAGCTTATAACAATATTTGTAAACTAATCTCGTGATCATCTGATGTAACTTAGAAAAACTTTTTTTAAATTTTTTAAGAGGAATAAAATCTATTTCCAACTAGTTATATCTTATGGACTTGCTATGTCTGATGCATGAAGAGATTATTATTTTTATATATTAAATGATTTTGGTTCAAATTACAAAAAGGTCTTAACTATAATTTATGCTCGTGATACTTCTATATTTTAAAAAAAATTCCATGATAAACTTTCTAACTATGAGGCTTATCTTAAGCAAGAATCATCACCTGATATTATTTTTATCCCTACTAATTTTGCTAATAAAATTAATTTTAATAACAATGGCAAGTTCCACAATCAGTAAAGCAACCATTCAAATAATCATTCTGGACGCAGCATGCAACAACACCATAATAAAAGTGTTAACAAATTTGGGTAATAATTCAATAATAAAATAACATGTCAAATATATGAAATGCAATGTCATGTTGCTAAGAAATATCATCACTTGTAAGTTATTATTTTATCGATGTTTTAACCATCATTTTTATCTTATTCTACATATCTTACTGCACCGCCTACTTGATTTTTATTATTATCATCATGTGCTCACTTTACTTCTCAATCTTTATTAAACTGGATTAGTGATTTTGGGGCTTCTCATTATGTTGTGTCTAACTTAAATAATCTGTCTCTTTACTCATATTATGGTGGCTTAGATAATATCATATGATAGTAAATATCTCAAAATAACTCATATTGGTTTTACAAATTTTTTTTTCCTTAAAATGCTTTTTACTTTTGGATATTCTTTATGTTCTTAATATGAAGAATAACTTAATATATGTTTCTAAATTATATTCTTCTAATAATATTTCTATTAAATTCTTACTCTCTTCATTTGTTGTGAAAGATCTTAATACGACAACACATTTCATTTGAGGGGAAGTTTATAAGTGGTCAACTATTGTACCATCTCCATCCAAATTCATCTTTGTTTTGGCCATCACCAAGACTCCATTTCAAAAAAGGACAAAATCACTTAGGGCATTCTTCTTTTAATGTTCTAAATCATATTATTCGTTCATACTATTTATTTTTATCATCATTATCTTATCATTTCTCTTCATGTAATTCATGCAAATATAATAGAATACATAAGCTTTTATTTTCTACATCATCTCTCACAAGTAATTCACCCCTTAAACTTATATATTCTGATGTTTGGGTCCTTCACCAATACAATCTCATGATGGAATTAATTACTATTATATTTATGTTAATTATTTCACAAAGTATATGTGGTTATTTCTCATGAAGTAAAAATATGAAGTATTCAATATTTTTTTCTAAATTCAAACTTATTAGTGAAAAGTTGTTTTAATGATTTATTATTTTATTTTATTTTGATAATGGTAGTGAATTTTAAAATTTTTATATATTTTTTGAAATAAATGAAATCTCTCATTTTCTCACCCCTCCACATACTCCTAAACATAATAAGATTGTAAAACATCATCGTCAACATATCTGGTGTCATACTCTTTACTCAAGCTTCCTTACCTTTTCAAAAATTAACTTATCTTATTAGTTATACATACTTACTTTAGTTTTCAACATTATTTTATCGTTTGAAAAACTATTTGGATCCATTCTTAACTATAGTAAATTATGTGTTTTTGGGTGTGTATGTTATCCATGATTAAAACTTTACTCTCATAACAAATTCGAAGCTCGATAAAAGTCATATATTTTTATTGCTAATCATAGGTGCCCTATAAGTCAATCACGTGAGTGATGACACGTGTGACACGCTACGTAATTTTTTTTCTTATTATTAATATTGATATTTTCTCACTTTATGTTACATGTTGCATATATTGTAATATTCATGGATTTATGCAATGAGAATCAGATTGTGATGAGATCGCGATAATGAGACCGATTCGCTTTTAAACACAGACCCTAAATAATCTCGATTGTATGTTACTCGAGAGGGACATCGAGATAATCGGACAAACTAGTGTGTTGTATACTTATCTATATGATGGAGGCGACTGGTCTCATAGTTGCTCATGTGGGGACACTAGGAATATAGTGCAGGTGCTCATTGGAGAATGAGTTCATTAATTTATCCGCTTACAACATGTTGGATGGTTAATGATACCTCATCATTTGACAGTGGTTTTGTGGTCCTAGTTGTGTGTCTAGTCCTTAGACTTAAAATATCAAGGATGTCCTATATGAGTACTCTACTCTTTGATACTAGACTTATAGGTCTGGAGGTTTCAGATCTAGTACAGCCGGTTATTATAAGTGGTAGTCAACCTTATGAAGGCAATTAAGTATCAATCGAGGATCATCCGCTTTTGGTGTCATGAGAGGAATATCTTATGTGTTTTTGCTTAAGCAAATCCTTAGCCAAAGTCATTCGAATTGAGAGAGAAAAAATTCTCCGGGAGAATCCGATTAGAGCGAGACTTGAGTAGATTCCGTATGGGCCTGATAGTATCATACCTAGTATACAATCTCTGGAATATTAGATGAATAAGAAACTATAGATACACGGTAACTAAGAATAAACATGTCTGATGGATTGAATTCCCTTGTATCTTATGGGGACTACGGTGTAGTGGCCTAGTACGTCCGTAGTCGATGAGTCAAGTAAATTATTATGGAGATAATAATTCATTGAGTTAGAAGGAGTTCTGATATGTATAACTCATGGCTCGATATTTGGCCTAGAGAGTCACACACATAAATAGGTATTACGATGAGTAGAAGTTTGGATATGAGATATATGCTAAAGCCCCTATCTTATTGGATATTCAATAAGCCCCTGAATTATTGGATCTTATGGATAAGATCCAATAAGAGCCAATGAGAGATTATTGGGTAGAGATCCACTAATCTAATAGACTTGGGTAGTTGCACGTAGATTCAATGCTTAATATGGCAGAATCCATTATGGTTAAGTTAATAGAGACCTCCATAAATAGGAGAGAACCAAAGATGCATAGGCTATATACCATTTTTAGTTGTCACCTCCTATTCTTCTCCTTTCCTCTCCTCCTCAACCGACAGCCCCACTTTAGGGCATGTGGACAACAAGAAGAGCTAGCCCCTTCTTGATCATATGATGCGCATGGAGAGAGATTATGCAGAGATTTGAGGAGCATCTTCACTGCATCTACTATATAAATTATCGCTACAAAGGAGGACAGTTAACCTCCTTCATTCACTCTTACAGATTTATGATTTTACAAGGCTATATAATCTCCCTATGTAAGAATCTATCTTAACACATGTGGTTTTTTATTTTGTATTTTGTGTTATGCACCTATCTTTGCACGACGACGAGAACCTTTTTCTTTTTCAAAAATCTGGGATTTTATTTTTCTGTTCTTTCACTGCATATGTGATGCTCTGCCTAGGTTTCCCAACATGTACTGGATATTCTAATAATTAAAGTTTCTTTAGATATTTTAATCCGTCAACCAAAAGAATTTTTATTTCTCACATATTGGTTCTTTGGAATATGTTTTTTTTATAAATCACTTGACTCTCTTTTATCTAACCTAACTTTTAATAACTTTATTGATTGGACCTCTGAAATTCCTGCGTCACCTCATATTAACATTCTTGAGTCTTCTACTATCAACTAAGCCTTAAAAATCTTGAATGGTGAGCAATAATATCGAAATAATATAAAGTTTTATTATGAAATGATAAATAAAATTTTCATATCAAATGAAATCCTTATAAGTCGATCGATAAGTATAAAACAAGACTTATTATAAAGGAACTTCATTAACATCCCGGGCTCAAGTACGATGATACATTTAGCCTAGCAATGAAGTCAAAAATAATTTATATTATTTTATGTCTTACCTTATTTAATAATTTGGGACTTTGATAGTTAGATGTAAATAATATATTTCTTTATGGTTATATTTTTTAGGATGTATTTATGAGGCAACATTCAGGTTTTATTGATTACAATCTTTATCCACATGTCTATAAGATGCGTAGGACTTTTTATGGTTTTAAGCTGACCCCTCATGATTGGTATCATGAACTTTAAATGTTGAATCTCGGATTTTGATGATGAAACCAATTGACATAGTTTATGATTTAATGTGCATTTAAGTGATGCAGGACTAGTTTCGATCATGAAAAGATAATTAAAGTAGGAAGAATCAATGTTAGGCTGAAGTGGAACATGTTAGAAGATTGGACGTCGAGCTGGAAGATCGGTCGACGTATCGGTAGAAGGCTTCGTGCCATGAGTTCAGGCATCGGGCCTAGAAGAGTGGATATTGCACTAAGGAGATCGGAGTTGCGGAGGTCAACATTATTATGAACAAGTCGACACTAAAAGGGGGGGTGAATTAGTGCAGCAGATAAAATCACGTCGGTTCGAAAATCTTTCATTCAATTAAAACTGATCTCGGAAATATGTTAACTTGAAACACGTTCGTAAGAGTGTGCAGCTAAAGTAATAAGGAAGTATGGTTGTTTGTAATTACAGTAAAGAGCAAAACAAAAATGCAAACTGAGTTTATAGTGATTCGGTCGTCGTGACGTACATCCACTCTTGATTCCTCCTCCGTTGAGGCCACCGACATCCGCTAACGATTTTCTTTCAATGGATGAAGATCAACTACCCTTTTACACCCCTCTTCTCCTTTTCACATATTTAGGAGACAACCTTTTACAAGCACTCACTCTTCTCTAAACAGAATTATAAACTTAGAATTAAGGATGGGATCTCTCAAGTGATTGCTACAGCGTATTCCAACTTTTAAGCTCTTTGTGCTTATATATGTTAACCAGGGATGAGGGGAGTATTTATAGGCCTCAAGTGGATTTAAACTTGAAGCCTAAAAATGTCTCATCTTGGGTCCTCCGGGTACTGGCGGTAACATCGCCTGTGCTGAGCGGTACCACCGCTTATAGCACTGACACTAGGCGGTACCATCGCTCAGTCTGGTAGTACCACCGCATAACACCTTGCCACTAGTCGGTACCACTGCTTGACAATCTCTTGGAGACTATGTCTGTGCGGTACTACCGCTTGACATAGTCTCGAAGACTGTGTCACGATGGTTCCACTTATTGGGTCACTATTTGGGCTTTTCACTTAGCCCAACACAGCCTAAACTTGGGCCCAATTAGCTCCTAATTGAGTTGACCTAATTCCAACCCAATTATGCCTAAAACCTACTTCGATCTAGATAATTATTACAAAACTAATCAAATGTTATCCAACATGTCATTGGTTCATTGACGCCTCGTCTGATTCTTCAGTGCATCATTCTCTTTTATGGCTTATTGCCCAATCGACCAGTTAACCTCCACAACTCCAATTTTCTTAGCACAATTTCTGCTCTTCTCGGCCCGATCATATGGCCCGAGGCCTCTTGTCAATACGTCGACCGATCCTCCAACTCGACGTCCAATCTTCTGACATATTCTACTTCGACCCAACATGATTTTCTTGCTTTTAATTATCTCTCTGAAGCTTCCTGTGTCACTAAAAACGTAAATCAGATCATAAACACATCAATTGATTTTATCATCAAAATCCGAGATTCAACAATCTCCCCCTTTTTTGGATAGCAATCAATTGATGATGGAGTTAACCTTAACTTCTCCTATCAATATGTCATATTGATAGAACCTTGAATTTAGGTTGAATTCAAGTCAAAGCAATATTTCATCATGAATATATGCAACACATTATATACATATCATTGCATTGTATGCATCATTATCATAAGTTTTGCATGCATCATCATAAATATTTCAAATCATCATGGTATCAAAATATCAAATTATATTACATCCTACCATGTATGATTCTTATATCATCATATCTTCTCTCCCTTATCATCAATAAAAAGAAGAAGTGCAACTTTTAAAATTTAGAGATATAAGCTTAGAAATTTAGCAAATTTCCCATCACTTTAGAACATGCAAGCTAGTGAGTTCTTTCTTCTCTTTTGAGAGGTGTAATTTTTTGCTTCCTTTGCAATGTTCAAGCTAACAAGTTTTAGCTTCTTCTTGCATATATCATTATACAAGCTAGCAGATTTTATCTCCATCTTTGTCATTGTCAAAAAGAAGGGAAGAATACAATTTTGTAATTCTTTTTTCCCTTTACAACAATTTCCAAAGCATGTCAAAAATAAATAACAAATTTAGATCAATATTCCAATTATTATTCCAATCATCAAAAATGAAAGATCAAGTCATGATTTGTGACATATATCTTCTTTTGTATATAGAAGGAATGATAGGGAAACGATCTTGATTCAAAAAGAAGATTCAAGTCTAAAATTCGAGAAATCAATATCATGATCCGAAAAATATATAAGAAGAATTTATGCATTTGGGAGATCTAACATATCTAAGTTAATCATTCAAGCTAGCAAATTTGGTTCTATTGATATGCTAACTATTTTTTTTCCATCTTTTATCATTATAAATAAGAAAAAAGAAGAGAAGAACATAACGATGTAAATGTTCAAGTCATCACAAAAATACAAATGTGTCATATGAAAATCATGACATGAAAGATGGAAGATCAAGAAAGATCAATTATGAATGATCCATCTAAATAATTCTCCTTTTTAGTAATTAGCAAAAAGAAATATGGGAGTTTAAAAATAAGATCTTGATTCATAGAAAATTCTCATGTATCAAATATCAAGAAATCAAGATGATAATTCATAAAAAAAAATCATAAGTTATAATCAAGAGAAAAATCATCATTCATTTTTAACTCATTCAATTTGTCAAATCAACATTACTTAGGTATGCATGATACCAAAAATAAATCATCACTATGAGCATATCATACATGATACTCAAGCATTCATGATACCAAATATTAAATTAATATTTTTTAAGCATTTATCACTTCATGATTGTTGGTACCAAACATTCATCATTTATTTTCTCTCCCCTTTGTTTTAGGCAAAAAAAGAGGAATAGCACAAAGGTGTAAATATTCAAGTCATCATATGGAAGATATCAAGAAAAATTTGGTGATAAGATATACTTCATGAATTCAAGGAATTATAAAAAAATATATCATGAAAGATAAGATCATGTGAATACCAAAAGACATGATTCATATAGTAAATCTCCTCTCTAAATAAAATATCAAGAAAAAATCGTAGGAGTAAAAAGAAAAGATTTTGATTAAAAAAAATCTCAAGTAATTCCGGAAAATCAAGATCATAAAACTCATTCAAATTCAAATCATCAAATCATCAAAATTGCTTTCAAGAGATTCAAAATGGCATAAATAACTTTGTCAATCTCTTTGTGAAAAATCGATAAGATAGAGAAAAAAAATTCAAGAAAAATGCTTTCCTCTTTTTAGTTGTTTCGATTTAAGTGATTTGATTTCATATAAGCATGCTTTTGTCTTTTATGCCAAACAAAAATATGCATCATCATTTAAAAGCAAAGTTCATCATGACAAGATCAATAAGCCATACATCACAAAGATCATCATGCATAATTTCGAAATATAAACTTATTAAGCATGATTTCAAATCATCATTACATTATTTCATGGAGCATGATTTCATATAGCGTTTTTAATCAAAATTATTTTTTTTGTTGTAGTAATGCATTTTTCTTCTTTGCATGAATGATTCAATCATATCATAAGATATGCAAATCATAAATACAAAAGAATCATAAGATATAAGATCAAAATTGTAACACTTAATTCCAAAACAAAAGATTTCAAATCATTATGCATCATTAAAACTATAAAATGATCATTTTCAATTAAAATAATAAAGTGAATCTAACTCGTCATATTTAGTGCTAGGAGTTAATATGCAATTGTCATGCTCAATTTGTTTTATTTTTCAAAATCACTAGAAAGATAAGCATGATCCTAAAGTTTTTAACATTTTCATTACATCATGTAATTTTCAAAAAATATTATATATAATTTTTATAAACTAATTTAAAAACAACTCATGAAGTGCATTATGTAATTTTGAAATAAAGTAAAGGGATTTTGGTTACCTTGTCATCAAAAGCCGTTAAAGCATGGTTTGCCACCTCGCCTTTGTTGGTTTGTTCTTCATCTTCGGATGAACTTGATTCGTCCAAAGCCACCTTGAGTGTTTTCTTCTTCTTTTATAGCTTCTTATTTTTAGGTTCATTTTTGTTCTTTGATTCTTGTTTTAAGAAATTTTAAAGCTTTGTAGTCAAGAGTTCAAAGTTATCATCACTTGAGCTTTTGCTTGAGTAGTCTTCATTTATTCTAAGTGTCAAATCCTTCCTGTTCTTTAGAAGATTATTCTCAAGTTTATTATGTGTCACATAAGTCATTTTGTAGGTTATCAAAGACCTGATAAGTTCTTTGAGAGGAAAATTATTCAAATCCTTGGCCTCTTGAATGGTCATTACTTTAGGATCCCAATTTTTAGTAAGGGATTATAAAATTTTATTAATAAGTTCAAGATTCGAAAAACATTTGCCAAGAGCTTTTAAGCTATTGACGATATTTGTAAAACGGGTGTACATGTCAATAATGGTTTCGCTTGACTTCATTCAAAAAAGTTCAAAATCATGTATTAAAAGATTGACTTTAGAATCTTTTACTCTACTCGTGCCTTCGTGTGTGGTTTCAAGAGTGTGTCAAATATCGAAAACGGTTTCGCAAATAGAAAATAATTAAATTTATTTTTGTCTAAGGCACAAAATAAGACATTCATAGCCTTTGCATTTAAAGAGAAAGTCTTATTTTCTAACTCATTACAATCATTCATCGGAAGAGAAGACTTTTGAAAACCAAATTCGATTATATTTTTCTTGAAAACCAAATTCATTTATATTTTTCTTGAAAACCAAATTCGATTATATTTGAAAACCAAATTTGAAAGCTAAAAATAGTCATTTTTCTTGGGTGTTAAACCAAACGAGAATGAATGTTGCTCTGATACCAACAGTTAGGAATGAGTTGGCACTAAGAGAGGAGGGGGTGAATTAGTGTAGTGGGTAAAATCATGTCGGTTTGAAAATCTTTCATTCAATTAAAATCGATCTCAGAAAAATGTTAACTTCAAACACGTTCGTAAGAGTGTGCAGCTAAAGTAATGAGGAAGTATGGCAGTTTGTAATTAAAGTAAAGAGCAAAACAGAAATGCAAACCGAGTTTATAGTGGTTTGGTCGTCGTGTCCTACATCCACTCTTGATTCCTCCTCCGTTGAGGCCATCGACATCCGCTAACGATCTTCTTTCAGCAAGCGAAGATAAACTACCCTTTTATAAGTACCCACTCCTCCTTAAATAGAATACTAAACTTAGAATTAGAGGAGGGAATCTCTCAAGTGATTGCAACAGCGTATTCCCACTTTTATGTTCTTTATGCTTATGTATGTTAACCAAGGATAAGAGGGGTATTTATAGGCCTCAAGTGGATTCAAACTTGGAGCCTAAAAATGTCTCATCTCAGGTCCTCCGGGTACTGGCGATAACACCGCCTGTGTTGAGTGGTACCATCGCCTACAATATTGATACTAACACTAACACTGGGCGGTACCACCGCTCAGTCTAGTTGTACAACTGCATGAAACCCTACCACTGGGTGGTACCATTGCCTGACACAGTCTCGGAAACTATGCCACGACGGTTCCACTTATTGGGTCATTGTTTGGGCTTTTTACTTGGCCCAACACAGCTCAAACTTGGGCCCAATTGGCCCCTAATTGAGTTGGCCCAATTCCAACCCAATTATGCCTAAACCTACTTCGATCTAGACAATTATTACAAAACTAATCAAATGTTATCCGACATGCCATTGGTTCATCGTCGCCTCGTCCGATTCTTTAGCGCATTGTCCTCTCTTACGGCATATTGCCCAATTAGCCAATTGACCTCCGCAACTCCGATATCCTTGGCGTAATTTTCGCTCTTCTTGGCTTGATGCTCGATCCCATGGCCCGAGGCCTCCTATTGATACGTCAACCGATCCTTCGACTCGACATCCAATCTTCTAACATGTTCCACTCTGGCCCAACATGATTCTTCCTGCTTTTAATTGTCTCTTTTTGATCGAAGCTTCCTACATCACGCAAAACGCAAATCAGATCATAAACGTATCAATTGATTTCATCATCAAAATTTGAGATTCAACAAACATATCGATTGGGCAAAAGGCCGCAAAAGAGGACGATACGTCGAAGGATTGAACGAAGTGTCAATGAACCAATGACATACCAAAAAATATGTGATTAATGCTTTATAATAATTGTCTAGATCGAAGTAGTTTTAGTTCTAATTATGTTGGTTTAGAATGTAATTAGGCCAACTCAATTAGGGGCCAATTGGGCCTATGTTGGGGTTATTTTGAGCAAAGAGAAAAGCTCATTTAGTGAACCAAAAGTTGGGTCAAGCGGTGGCACCGCCAAAAGCTCAATCTCCAAGACAGTCCTAAGACTGTGTCAAGCGGTAGTACCGCTACATTGAGCGGTGGTACCACCCAGACATAGTCTCCCAAACTGTGTCAAGTAGAAGTACCGCCTAGTGTCAGTGCTGCAGGCGATGGTACCGCCCAACATAAGCGATGGTACCACTAGGACCTGGGAAACCCAGGATGAGATAGTTTTTTACTCCATTTTAAAAGTCATTTGGGGTCTATAAATATCCCAACTATTCTTGCATAGAGTAGTAAAAATTGAGCATGAAATTGAGTTGAAAAAGGGGGGAAGAATACTTGAGAAAAATTGGAAACTCTCTTAGGATTTAGGATCATTTCTTCCTAATATTTAGAAATTCATCTAAACGGAGAAATGAGGTCTAAGAAGGAGAGGTTGTAAAGGTTCTCTACTGAGCCTATCAAATGGAGAAAGAGTGTAAAAGAGTAGTTGATCTTCGCCCATTGAAGGAAGATCGGTAGTGGAAGTTGGTGGCCTCAAGTGAAGAGGAATCGAGAGTAGATGTAGGTTACGATGACCGAACTACTATAAAACTCGGTTTCCATTTTTGTTTTGCTTTTCATTCCCTTACTGCAAACTGCTTCACTTGCTCACTTATTTACTATGCTTACATATGCTTTCAAGTTTAAACATATTTCCAATATTGATTTTCATCAAACTAAGATTTTCAAATCGACGTTTTTACGTAAGTACCAATTCACCTTCACCCCTCCTTAGTGTCGTATTAATCCTAACAGTTGATATCGGAGTCACGTTTCTCTCTATTTGGTTTAACACCTAAGAGAGATGGTTTTTTTTTGCTTTTAAGAGGGTCACTCTATCATTCGTCCTCATATGTTCAATGGGACGAACTACACATATTGGAAAACTCAAATGAGAGTTTTCTTACTTTCTTTATATTTTAATTTATGGAATATCATTGAAAATAGATTTTAAAAGTCTTTTCTTCTAATAAATGATTAAAATAATTTGGAGAAGAAGACTTTCTCTTTGAACGCCAAAGCTATGAATATTTTGTTTTGTACTTTGGATAAAAATGAATTCAATCGAGTTTCTATTTGTGAAATAGTTTATAAGATTTGGCATACTCTTGAAATCACACACGAAGACATGAATAGAGTTAAAAGAGCCTAAAGTTAATCTTTTAATGTATAATTTTGAATTATTTCAAATGAAACTGAGCAAAACTATTGTTGATTATTGAATCTCAAATTTTGATGATGAAATCAATTGATGAGTTTATGATCTAATCTGTATTTTCAGTAATGCAGGACTAGCTTCGATCAAGGAGATGCAAATTGATTGAAATAGGAGGAATCAGATGTTGGGTCGGAGTTAAACATGTTAGGAGATTGGACGTCGGGCCAGAGGATCAGTCGACGTGCCGACAGAAGAACTTAGTGTCGTGAGTTCGGGCATCAAGTAGAAGGATCAAATATTGCGCCAAGGAGATCGAAAGTTTCGGGAGTCAACATGTCGATTGGGCAATATGTTGAAGGAGAGGACAATGCACCGAATAATCAAACAAAGCGCCAGAAGAACCAATGAAATGTTGGACAATATATGATTCGTGCTTTGTAATAATTTGTCTAGATCAAGTTAGTTTAAGTCTAATTGAGTCGTTATTAGGGTGAAATAATGCCAACTCAATTAAGAGTCAATTGGACCTAAATCAAGACTGTTTTAGGTTAAGAGAAAGGCTCATTCAGTGTCTTGTAGCAAGGTTTGGCGGTGGTACTGCCCAGACACGGTCTTCAAGACTTTGTCATACGGTAGTACCATCAGACTAGACAGTGGTACAGCCGAGACACAATCTTTAAAACTATGTCAGGTGATGGTACCATCCAGTGTCAATACTGTAGGCGATGGTATCACCAGGACCCGAAAAACCTGAGATGATACTTGTTTTGGCTCTATTTTTAAAGTCATTTAGGGTCTATAAATACCATAGTTATTCCTGCATGAAATAACAAGAATTGAGTATGAAATTTAGTTGAAAAGGAAAGAAAGAATATTTGAGAAATTTTGAAAATTCTCTTAGGATTTAGCATCACTTCTTTCTAGTATTTAAAAATTTGTCTAAAAAGAGAAGTGAGATATAAGAAGAGAAATAGTAAAAGTTTTCTCTTAAATCTATCAAAACGAGAAAGAGTATAAAAGATTATTTCTTAAGCCTATCCACTCATCATCATCTTAATAATAAGCTTAGGTACACCTAGTTGGATTGCAGCGGAGATTCCTTCCTTGACGGCCAGACGTTCGTTGGTCCAACAATTACCATCTTGTATGAACTTGCATTCAATCCAGCAGTCGTCCTTGCATCAGCATCCGTCTCCGCTAGTTTCGATGTTGCGTCAAATGCTCCATCAGAAATGAGTTTAGTTTAGACCTCCTCGGGTTGAGTTTACTTAACTTGAATAGAGCGTATCTCCTTGTTGACAACTCCAAGTAGTAACATGCAAATTCTCAAAGAAGAGAAAAGATTATACATGTTTGTTATCGGTTGAAAGTGATCCAGAAAAAGTAACAAAAACCAAACAAACCATTTGTTCGTAAATACAACAATCTGATTTCTAAGAGAAAATCTCCATGGAGAGTACACTTAGATTAGTTGAAAGCTTATAACAAATGTAATGGGCAGCAGACAATTGGGAATTGCTACTCGACTAGATAGGTCGTACAATTGAGCTTTATATATTAGACTATGTCAGGTGGTGGTATTATCAAATTGAACAGTGATATCACCCAATATCAGTGATACAGACGATGGTACTGCTAGGACCTAGGAAACCTAGGATGAGATCATTTTTTACTTTATCTTTGAAGTCATTTGGGGTCTATAAATACTCTAGCTATTCCTACATGAAGTAACAAGAATTGAGCACGAAGTTAAGTTGAAAAAGAGGGAAAGAATACTTGAGAAAAATTGAAAACTCTCTTAGGATTTAGGATCACTTCTTTCTAGTATTTAGAAGTTCGTCTAAAGGGATAAGTAAGATCTAAGAAAGAGAGGTTGTAAAGGTTCTCTCCTAAGCCTATCAAAAAGAGAAAGAGTGTAAAAGAGTAGATGATCTTCGCCTATTGAATAAAAATCGATAGTGGAAGCCGATGGCCTCGAGTGAAGAGAAATCGGGAGTGGATGTAGATCACGACGACCGAACCACTTATAAACTCAGTTTATATTTCTGTTTTGCTTTTTATTCCCTTACTATAAACTGATTTACTTGCTCACTTATTTACTACGCTTACAAACGCTTTCAAATTTAAACATATTTCCGATGTCGGTTTTTATCGAACGAAGATTTTCAAACCGATATTTTTACATAAGTACTAATTCATCTCCCCCCCCTCTTAGTGTCATATTGATCCTAACATTAAACACATTTAGTCTAAGTTAGATTTTTATAATCCTTAATTTGATAATTTATTATTTATTTATTCTCATGAGATCATAATAATGTTTTTACTAGTTTATGTGGATGACTTAATTATTACTAATAATAAATTAATAATAATTTATTTATTTAATAGCTTAAAAATAAGTTTTCTATCAAAAATCTTAAGTGCTTCAACTATTTTTCTCATGTTCAAGCCATCCACATGGCAAATGATTTTTTTTTCTCAATAAAAGTATATTCATCACATTCTTAATCATACAAAAATGTTTGAAGCCAATACTATTATCATGCCAATCTTTATAAATGTTTTTCTTACCTTATCTGATAGTGCTAATCTTAGTGATGCCATAGAGTATCGCCGAGTTGTTGATAGTAATATTTGGCATTCACTCATTCGGACATTGCATATACAATGAATAAATTATTACTTTCAACTATTAGACAACCTTTAAATGTCTTTTTTTGGTACTTAAAGGATACTATTCATCATTGTTTATTTCTCCAAAAAGACTTTCCTATGTTACTTCATACATTTTTTTATACTGATTGAAAGTAATAAGGATGACAACATATTTGCTAGTGCTTATGTCATATTTCTTGGTTACAATCTATTTTTTTGGAGTTTTGAGAAACAACGATATGTTGCAAGATCTTCTACGAAGGTTGAATATCGAGCGATTGCTTTTATGACTACTAAACTTTTTTAGATTTAATCATTGCTATGTGAATTATTTTTCACATTCTCATATCCTCCATCTATATATTGTAAGAATATCAGTGTCACATATTTATGTGTTAATCCAGCATCTCACTCTTGAATGAAGCATATAACTATCGATTTTCATTTTATTCATGATAAAATTCAAATGGTGAACTAAATGTCTTTCATGTCTCATCTTCTGATCAACTTGCAAATGCTATTACCAAGTATTTATTTCGTCAGTAATTCATTCTACTTTAGTTCAAGATCGATGTCTCCGACGAGAAAGTCATCTTGTGAGGGTATATTAGAAAGAATATTATTAAAAAAATCATAATATATTATTATGATTCTAAATCATAAAAATTATGATAATATATTATCATGATTCTATCAATAATAAAGATCAGACCTCAACTTGATATTCTATATTATGAAATAATTTAAATAAATGTTGTATATTTATTATTAAATAAAAACTATTTAATTATTATATTGTATAATCTTTCTTTGTGTATATAAGTTGGAAGTACACAAGCATCTAAGGGATATTAGATGTCTTGAGCACTAATTGGTGTGTTATCAGTTCCAGTAAGTTTTCTTGCTGTATTCAGTAGTTTTATACTTTGATGCTGTATTCTATTTATTCAAGGAAATCATGTGTTGAGGAAGAAACTATGACTATAATTTGATGTAATGATGATATGCTTCCATCGGTGTTGGATATGGGGATATCTCCGGAAGACATCAGAACAAGGCTACAGCTCCCAAGATCCAAAGTGCCAGGTACTATCATCGATAGCTTTTGGACAATGACTCCCTGTTGAAATGCTTGCTATGGTGTGATGTCTCGAGCACAGAGAGCTAAAAGCTGTGGTATGCATACCTTGCCCTTGTTTCAGAAGTAATACCTTTTTAATGTACTCAGTGCAATTATTTTCGATCAATATTCTCTGCCATTAAAAACACTGTGAGGACTTTTATATACAAGGCTCAAATGGTACCTTACAAATCACACAGCAGTCCCGCAAAGCAGTTCATGGTCTGGTTTGGTCCTACAAAGCAGAAAGATATTTGACTTCTTTCTGAGAAGATTATTAATTTCTTTTTCTTTCGATCCACATGAAAGCGAGTTTTGTTTAACTGCAACGATGTTACTTACAATAGTTAGTCAAGATTAAGTCTTGGCTTGATAAAGAATTTAGCTTCTTGAATGTCTTGCTCTCCACATGAAAGGGAAGGAAAGATAACTGTACCAAAATGCATTAAACTTTAGTGATGTTGCTTACAATAATTGCTGCTACTGCCTTAATTTTCTTTTGCTTTTCTTGAATGGTGTGAGTTTGTTGATCTTAGATTGATGGCTCCTGAAAATGACCAAAACTTTTGTGATTGTAGTGAGAACACCAACCTTCTAGATTTTTTCTTCTTCTTTGAAATAAAAACTATGCATGAAGTTAAACATCACTGCTGTTGTTTCTTCATAAGAAGTAGTACTCAAGTATTTCTTTGTCTTATTAAGATGTAGCAGAGTATTTGAAATTAGATTAGATGAGAAACACCATTAAGCATTATTTAATTGGTTTAAGGTGCCTCAAAATTAGATTTTAGTCCTTTTGTGTTAACTTGTGAAACATCTAATTCAAACAAATTGAACAGTGTGAATAGATTTGCTGATCTATTATTATATTATGTACAGAGCCAATTAGTAAATGGTAAGAGCGCTTTCCCTGCTAATACATGCATAAGCTGAATGGAAATTTTCAGAAAGTTCACTGAGTTCTCAGTTCACAAACATGATATGGTTGGCATTCAAAAGAAAGGTTTAGTATGGTGGGATCAGGAATTAAACTATTTATGTGGCTCTCTGTTCTTCCAATTCTCTGTGAACTATTAGGACCATCCAATTTCTATCATCACCATCTATCATTTCATTCTCAAATATCAGTCATTTATAATGACAGGTGGCACTTGTCATTGTGGGCTCCATCTACTTATATCATGCCTTAAATCTTGTCGCCATTAGATTATTGATGACTGAGATGTGATTAGACGAGGAGAATTGGATGCTCACTGTTCAGGTGAATGACGACATACGGTCAGCAAATCCAACTTCTTCGCGTGTCACAGCACTACGAAGAATAGGAAAAGAAAACAAAACCATCCATAAACACTGTGATGTTTCTGTTCTTCTTTCAATGTTTGGTGTGTGATATGCGTGTGGAATTTGCAGATATAAATTGTTTTGTTACTGCATGCAGTAATAGCTTCCGAGCTATGCGAACTTGAAATGAATTTGCTTTGAGCCACTGTTTCATCTTCAAAACTCTCTGCTTTGATTTCCATGAACCCTTTTATTCTGTGCATTGGGTGATAAGAATGAGGTGTATTATTGATCTCTCTTTTTTCTTTACTACTACTCTTTTCAGATGATGTTATCTTAATAACAAGTTTGATATATCGAGATATTTTCCTTGCAAATTTCGATAGCTTTTTATATCATTTATTTCTTCCATTTTCATGAAACATACACAGTATGATTGCAAAGTTAACATCAGTCGAAAAAGACTTTCGTCATAATTAAAAAATACACAAGCCAAATGTAAACGTGAAAAGAAATAAAGTTAAATGTTTCAATCTCATAAATAAATATAGGGATCCGAATATAATTTTTAAAAATATTAAAATCAAGATATTAAATATTATTAATTATAGAGATATTAGTTAGATATATTCTTTAGTTGTAAATCATGACGGTATATTTGCTGGTCAGCTCATACCGTTGATTGGATTAGATCTAATTGAATATTTAAGTGGTAAGCCCAGATAGAAAAACATTAACGATCTCAACCGTTTCATAACAGTACTATATTATCTGTATGTATTTAAATACGTACGGGTATCCAAGGCGTAGGGTTGACCCTCGCTTCTGGTTCCAAGCTGCAGATGAGATTTAAGTGGATTTGCTCGACAACAACATCCTATTCATGACGGTCAGTGGTAGGTTCTGGATAGGGGTTTTGATATCGTTGCACGTCACATCCTACGCAAAGCTTTTACCTCCGGGCAACGCTGTGGGCCACCTCCGGGCACAACTGTGAGCCACTGTTTCCTCTTGAACTCTCTCTGCTTTGATTTCCACGAACCCTTTTATTCTGTGCATTGGGTGATAAGAATGATGTGTCTTGTTGTCAACAACTTTATGTCGTGGTTTCGGGATTGACACGGCTTGTTTCGGGTTTGAATGATGGGGATCTCGTTCAAGGTCTCTCGGGGTCATTGATGTGGGCGACCGTGTGGATCGAGTCGCGATGGGACTCGTCGGGACGTTCCGTAAGGATCCCCCTTCTCGGCCTCGGGGGAAGTAGCTCCGTCTTCGTACCTGCACACAGGTCGGGTCGGAGCTCGGCCCGACCCCTCCTATGATCAAGTCAGATGAAGTAAAGAGGTCTCTCTCGTGTGTTCGATCAGGCTCCCCCTTTTTCTTTTCAGGGGCGGGGTTTATATAGGGTGACTTACTGTGTCTGATGTGCTTGTTTTGCAAGGAGCAGAATCATACTCCCGGCTACGTCTGATAGCGATGTTGGTATGGCGTAAAGGATTGGGCCTGAGCAGAGCATTAATGCACCTCGGCTGACGTTCCGATCCGTTTGACCAGGTGCTACCGGGTCGATCGAGGCGTGAGACATCATCTGGGGCAGCTGACGTTAGCCCGGGTCACATCGCCATTATTGCCCTCATCAAGGTGTATTAGTGATCTCTCTTTTTTTCTTAACTACTACTCTTTTCAGATGAGGTTATCTTAATAACAAGTTTGATATATCAAGCTATTGTGAGATACTTTCCTTAGCAAATTTCAATAGCTTTTTATATTATTTATTTTTTTCATTTTCATGAAGCATATACAGTATGGTTGGAAAGTTCAAACCAGCCAGAAAAGACCCTCGTCATAGTAAAACATACATAAGCCTCCATTATAAGAAAAAGGAAGAAAAAAAAAGAGGCAGAAGATTACAAACGACGTGAAGTTGTAAGGAAGCCACTCTATTCACATCCAACTATTCGTATAGATTGCAAGTGAACAGCTAACACCACGTTCCATCAGGCGGACAGCCGGCGACGCCGCAGCCTGACCGTCAGCGGCGCCGCCATCTCGCAGGACAGACGCAGCACCTCCGAGAGGTCAACGCCAGCCGCCGATGCCGGCTGCCACTCGAACTCGTGCGCCAGTGCCGCCACCCACAGCTCGACCGTCGCCATTGCCAGCCCCTTCCCGGGGCAGCTTCGCCGCCCGGCCCCGAACGGCGCCAGCCGCAGGTCCGAACCCGTGACCGGGAACTCGGCCGAGGGGCCCAAGAACCGGGCCGGCTCGAACCGGAGCGGGTCTGGCCAGGTGACAGGGTCGCGCGCGATGGCCCACATGTTGACCATGGCGGTGGTGCCCGCCGGCACCACATGGGCCCCGCCGCCGACGCGCGCGTCCGACGTCGCCAAGCGTGCCCACGACAGCAGCGGGCCCGGCGGGTGCAGCCGCAGCGTCTCCTTGATCACCGCTTGCACGTATGGCGGTGCTGCGAACGCCTCGGATCCCGTTACCAGACGGTCCGTCCCGACAGCCGCGTCCAGGTCCGCCTGCAACCTCATCTGCACCTCCCTGTGCATCACCAGCCTCGCCAACACCCACTCTATCAGCACTGCCACGGTGTCCGTACCCCGAAATATCATCTCCTGCATGTAATTATTTCCCAGATCTTAAACAAAACCAACGAAAGTAATCAACATCGTTAATTCATCTAATTAAACTATATATATAATAATGATAATATGAGGTAAGCTTTACCCAGAGGACGGCGACCATGTCGGGATCGGATAGCCTATCTGGTGCCTGCAAGGACAGCAAAACGTCCACGAAGTCTCGGGGGGCCGCCTCCGAGTCGCGCGCGCGCTCGACACGGTGCTCCTTGATGATGCGGGTTACGAACCGCTCGACTCGGGGGACGAGCACGGAGCAGCACCACCGGACTCGTTGCAGGTCGATACCGGCGAGCACCGGCAGATGGTCAGACCAGTTGAGCTTCCCTAGGAGCTTGTAGCCTTCTTCTACCATGCTTGTTAGCTCCTTCATCTCCTCGCTCCCCCCCTGGATCTCGTACTTCCTCCCCAAGACGAACCGCATGACGTGGTTGAGGGAGGCTTGCTTCAGGATCCTTCGGACCTGGACGGGCTCGGCTGCGAGGCCGTCAAGGGCGCGCACCATCTGGGCAGCTATCTCAGCACGGTAACACCCCAAAGCGGATACCTGCTTAGGGGAGAAGAGGTGGGTGGCCGCGATCCTCCGCAGGGCTCGCCAGTACGCGCCGTAGGGCGCGAAGCCGATGGCACGGTGGAACATGAGGCCATAGGCCGATTCCTTGACCGGGCGGTCCGCGAAGTCGGGGCTGTTGAGGATGTCCCTGGCCACGTCCGGATCGCAGGTGACGACCACCCGGGTGTCACCGAGGCTGAGCGCCATGAGCCGTCGGGCTCCGGGGATGGCGTCCGCGACAGCCGCGAGCTTCCGGTGGGCGAGCCCGGACATGAGGCCCATGCTGCCGACAAGGGGGAGGCCGCGGGGCCCGGGGATGGCTTTGCCGAGGCCCCATGGCTTCCTCCTGCTCCACCAGTACCTTCCCCAGGCAGGGCCTCCAGGGTAGGCCCAGTGGAGGAGGGTAGTCGCAAACCAGCAAACTGCAACAATGATGGCAAGAGAGAGGAGGCGGATGGGGTAGGCGGAAAGCTCACTACATTTGGCGGCCAGGGAAAGCGACACGAGCCACCCGTTTTCTACGGAGGATCCCATGAGCAATGTATATATGAGCAGCACTCTCCAGCGTTTACAGAAGAGAAGCTCCGTGTGTCATCAGAGAAGGTCTCAGGCGTCTTATATAGCACCGGTAAAGGCAGAGAAAACCGAAGTCTAATAATAAACAAATCGTTGGAGTAAATCCAAAGAAAGGTTTCCTCACCGGAGGTAATTACGTTAGTGGCAGAAGCGCCGCTGCCATGAAGGGTAAGAACGAGATCGGTGGGTGCAACAACAAAGAGGGATAACGAGATGGACAACAACAGCGGGGGCGCGTGGAGATGCGAGCCACGCGGGAATGTCATGGCGGTGCAGTCTCGGGGCCACAGGGGACCGGGAAGAGGACCGACGAGGACGGAGACGGCGCGCACGGGGGCCCCCACGCGACCCAACGTGGGCCCCACCTGGCCGACGTACGCCGTGCGGTACCTGGCAGGAGATCGGTACCATATCGTGGTCTAAGTAATATCAGCTATAAGTGCATAGTATTGGGACATGACGAAGCAACAGCAGGAGCGGCACATAATTCCAATACACACAGCGCTGGTGCTCCAGGCTTGACGATGGAATTGATCTGGGAGGGCGACGAGAACGTAGCACGTATAAACCTGTGAAAAGGATGCAAAGCTACTTTCGAAGCCTACTGAGAGGTAGGGTTACATTCGACTTCTGGTGCAGATTGGAGTCAGCTCTAGCTCCAAAACCATGGTTGCAGCTGAGCTCCCGTCCCCCACTTGTCTTTGATCTTAAGCCTACTTGGTGCTCTATGCACGTTCATCCTTCCCTTCTTTCTCTTCCTTCTTGCATGAGCCCAGAAACGTGTTCAAGGAACTGCATCATCTCAACTCCAACCACTGCCTTGGAGTTGCACACTGGCAGGCAACGTGCATGGCGCTTGCAAACCAACATCCTCCTGAGAGACGACATCCTCCCTAGTTGGAGCTTCTTCGATCCCGACCTCCAGCTTCGTCTCATCGAAGTCCAAATTATTTTTGTAATGCATGGCGCTTGCTGTAGTTTCCATAAGTTTATCGTAAGAATTGTAATGCCTAAAACTCGTATACAACTTAAAATCAAATCCATACACTTACACAACACGAAATAGATATATCCAAAATGATCGCAAATTACATCAGTGACAAGTTAGAACCCTCAAATACAAATAAGTTCATCAAAAATATCCCGTCAAAGTATTATTGCATCACAAATATCAAGAGTTCAAATCATAATAATATAATTTATTTCCTTGACGTGAAACCAAAACCAATCTACTTCTCGAGATCTGAAAAATTTTAACAATAGAGATACGAGCAAAATCACAGCTTAGTAAGCACCAAAAACACATATTATATATGCATTTTAGAAAAATATTCAAATCATAAGCTCTTTTAGCATAATAAGCACATAAGATAAGTTTCAACATAATCTTCAAACACATTTGCACGACAAAACATAAACGGATAGAAATTATTTTAATTGTAAAAAGTATCATTAGCTAATCATAATTCAGTATACGTATAACTAAGCTTTTAAATTTAATTTCAAATCAAAGATGAGTGTTATACTAAATGTTGAGATATGAAGGATCAGTTTAGATCAAAAATATTATTTTTATAAAATTAAATTAAATTTAATTAAGGTTGTTATAATATTAAAATTATATTAGTAAAAAAAGCTTGAAATGAGATCTAATGAGATTAAAATATAAGACCTCAAGGTTGACCCCTTCTTTTCTTTTTTTAATTATTCTCTCAGCTTCTCTCATAAATGTCATGAAACCTGAGGTCCAAGGAAGATTAAGATAAGAAAAGTTTAACTCTTTCCTTGTTATATCTAGGGTTTCAGTTTTATAGATTATAAGTTAATGTTTCCAACTACTTTTGTGTAACCTAGATTTTAAATTTATCTATTATTTTTTAGACGATTCTCTTAAAGTTCTAAGACCTCTGGTATTACCTTAATCTTGAATTAAAGCATAGAGTTATTATTGTTTCAAATCAAAACATATCTAAAAATCACAAATAAATTCAAACTAAAACTTAGGATAATGATTCACGCTTTTGGATTCTTTTAGATTATTCACTTCAATTTTATTTACATATTATATTTGATTCTTGATCAGTTTAAACCTATATTTTAAATTTTAAATTAACTTTTTTGATATAAAAAAGAGACCTTTTAGATTAAACGCATCCCCCTTCCCCTCCCTTTTCTTTTTCTTCTTTTTATTTTTTTTCGCCTTTTTTTCCCCAAATTCCCACGCACGCTACTCCTCTTGCTCTCTCTGGCAACTGCCACGTACGCACACGTCACCTCTTATCTTCTCTTTCCCGCGCACAATCAACCGAGCGAACCATGGTGCCCTTCTGCACCGAACGAACCACGACGGCTTGCTGAGAACCACGGCAAGTCGTGGTCATAAAACGTCGAGTCGGAAGTAGCTACTTTAACGGCGTGGGATAAAGATGAGGTTGCCGTTAGAGAGGCGCAGCCGCATTAACTGCACTTTTCTCTATTCCTCTCCACGTCGATCGTTTGATGCTCGTAATGGGGACCGCGACGCGGATCGTTCCATTCCGCCGTTGAGGTATGCACTAACCCAACACCACCCGACAAAGACCGGGCCATGCCGGCGTCACGCCACAACAGCGGCACACCGTTCCCCTCCCCATCCCTCGTCACACGTCCTCCCACCCCAGACGTACCGTGCCGTGACGTGTTAAACGACCCGTCCATCGTAACCGCTGCATTCATATGGGTATATGTTCCGCATCAACGCCTCTTATGTCGGCCGAGCACTCGTGAATGGCTGTGGGTCCCACGTCTTGCGACCCGACGTGGATTGCTCGGTCGATTGTGCTCGGGAAGGGAGAAGATAACAGGTGACGTGTGTGTACGTGGACGTTGCCAGAGACGACGAGAATGGCGTGCGTGTGGGAATTTTGGCAAAGAGAATGAGAAGAGTTAAAGGAAAACAAAACGAAAACCGAGAGATAAAAGACAAAAAATAATAATAATAACAAGGGGGGATTGCTGTCGGCAAGTGATAAAGGAGAAAGGAAGGAAGGAAACGTGAGGTTAGGAGAAATCGAAGAAGAAGAAGAAGAAGAAGAAGAAGAAGAAGAAAAAGAGGTATTGTTTTTATATCAAAAGAGTTGATTTATAATTAAAAATATGAAACATAGAAGATTTAATTGATCAAAAACCAAATGTAATATGTAAATATGTAAATAAAATTAAAAGTAAATGATCTAAAAGAACCTGAAGACGCAATGATGTGTTCCGAACCTCTTGTAGTGCAAATACGATGGAAATATCACCCCAAGATATAAACGAAATTATTCACCTACGTGCATGAACGTGGGAAGGGAGGAAGATCTTCCAACACCAGCAAAATCAAGAAGGCAAACGTAAAATTGAAAAAAAAAAAAAAGAGTAGAAAATAATAACAAAATCTCTGCACCAATTGTCATAGAAAACAAGGCTTTAATAGCCTCAAACCATAAAGTGGCCCCTAGGAATTGCTCTTGAAAGCGATGCGCAATAAAGCTAAACCAGATCCTAGAAATAACGAAAGGAACATTATAACCCAGCAAAAAAGGTGATAGGATAAGATAAAATAGGATAAATTCTAAATAATTTTGAGTTTTTTCCAACACATCGTCCCTATAATTTTGATCCCTTTCTGTCTATCCTAAGATAAAAATCTCATTTTAATCTAAAGATCCTCAGGAAGAATTTCTTCCGACTGTGAGAAAAAAAAATGACAACGTTATGAAAAAACACATATCAAAACACCCTAATACTTTTTTTTTTCCAATATGCTTTCTTATAAAGTACTAATTACATCTAAGTCCCAAATAAATTTGGTTGGTATTATATTCTTTCCACAAGAAAAAATTTAGTCCCGACTGTTGTCACAATATGGTAAATTTTTTTCAAACTAAATTAATCTAAATTCGATTAGATGATTTGGATATTGAATATATTTTCTCATCATTCACAAACGAAAGACGCTATAAATCATTCTTCTTCTTTTATTTTATCTCAAAGGTAGTAGTAGCGAGATTTTCGACCATCTTCACTTAAGTCCAAAAATCTCTGCATTGACATACCGCCATATGTGAGGAATATAATACTCTCCTCCATAACTCCACATGAGATCTAGTAACTTTTTATCATACATAAAACATCATCGGGTGTAAGTGGGTTTTTCGAGTTAAGCGAAACCCTGATGGCTCAATTGCCCAATATAAGGCACACCTCGTCGTTAAAAGGTTTCATCAAAGACCTAGAGTTGATTTCAATGAGATATTTAGTCCAATTGTTAAGTCCACTACATCAGACTTATCCTAAGTCTGGGCACCACTAAGGGTTGGTAATTATACCAATTGGATGTTAATAATGTATTTTTACAGGGGAATCTAACTGAAGATGTTTTTATGCGATAACCTATTGGTTTCACTCATCTTCAATATTTAAGGTATATTTGCAAACATTGAAAAACTATTTATGGACTTTATCAGGCTCCAAGAGCTTGGTACACTGAACTTGGCTCTTTTTTGACTTCAATCAGCTTTTTCAACTCCAAATCTGATTCTTTGCTATTTTTACGACAACACCATAGCGACACAATATATATTCTGGTATATGTGGATGATATAATTGTCATAGGCAATAATCCCGTAGAAATCTAAGCATTTATCGAATAGTTGGCAGCTCGATTCTCGCTCAAAGATCTAAGACCCCTGAACTACTTTCTGAGTGTCGAGACTATATTCACATCTTCTGGTCTCTTTTTATCACAAAGAAAATATATTCAAGATTTATTATCCAAAACAAACATGCTGAACGCAAATATGATTACCACTCCTCTATCTACTAATAGCTCTCTCAAATTATCTGATAGAAGTCCTGCTACGGAACCCACTCAATACCAACAAGTCATTGGTTCCCTATAGTACTTAGCTCTCACCCGTCCCGACATCTCATTTACAGTCAGCAAATTATCACAGTTTATGCAAAGGCCATCTACTATGCATTGGTCTGCAGTCAAACGAATCCTACAATATCTTAAGGGGACCCTCAATCTTGATCTCTTTCTTCATAAACACTCTCCACTTCAGTTTCATGCTTTTACTGATGCTAATTGGGTAGACAACTTTGATGATAGAACATCCACATCAGAGTATATTATCTTTCTTGATGCTAATCCAATCAGATGAAGCTCTAAGAAGTAAAAAATAATCACACGATCTACAACTGAAGTTGAATATCATGTCATCGCCTTTCCACTATAGAACTCAATTGGGTTACAAATCTACTCAAGGAACTCAACATCAACTCCACTCCTATAATATATTGTGATAATGTCGGAGCTACCTATCTGTGTGCTACTCTGGTATTCCACTCCCGTATGAAGCATATTGCTATCGACTTCCATTTTGTGCAAGATCAAGTTGTCCGCCGTCAACTATGAGTTTTTCATGTCCATTTAGTTGATTAATTAGCCGACTCACTCACGAAGCCTCTCGCTCGTCAACTTTTTATATTACATCGATCCAAGATTGATGTCCTTGATAGGAGCACCATCTTGCAGGGGCATGATAACAGATAAGATTTTCCCAACTATATAAGAAAATATCTTTACTCTATTGAAAAAAATTCTCTATTTTAATTTGTATAAATAGGAGAGGAATATATTAATACATTGAAGCTTCTAATTTCTTTCTCTATCTCTTTTCTAACAAAACGATTTAATACATCTATAGCTAAAATTGCCATAAAAATCTTTAAAATAGTTATTTATGATATGATACTTCAATTCATATCTTCGAATATTAACGTAAATGCTATGTGTGCTTTGAGCTGTGTGTGTTATCTTAATCAAATTAATCTTCTATATGTCAAACCTCAAAGATTTTCTTTGTCTAATATCATTATTCTTATAAATTCTTGGAACCCTGTCACAAAATCCATAAAGACTATATTTCCTTTTCAAATGGCTTCTGATATTCCAATTTAATTGATAGACAAATAAGACATACAAATAAACATATTCTGAAAACTTCTCTTTCTTTCAATCAAAGTAATCCAAATGTTAAGATTAACCACATGAATCTCTAATTCACACCAATATGATCTTATGCTTAACTTCCTCAATTCTTATAAGACACATAATTTAATGATGATCATAACTGTTAAAAGTCATTTCAACTCTTTCAACTAAATGTATCAACAATAACATTTCAGTGATGATGTTCATAATCTTTCAATAATTTAATTCAACATCTTCACCTCAAATCTTAATTCATTCCAAGTATAGGTACATAAATAGATTTCTCGCATTCATAATCATGCTATTAATATCTACATTTTCAAAGTCAAAACTACCACTTGCTATATTAGCATCTGAAATTCAATCATAACTCACAATTTGACCATTTGACATCAAAATAAATTTCAATAGTAACCTCAACCCCCACACACACACATGCGGACGCATGCACGCGCACACGTGCACACATGCACACACACACGCACACAAAATATTTTGTATCAATTTTTATTCACAAATAGGTTTATGGTATTCAAATAATAACAATTGAATCTAAAAGAAATTTAGCAAACAATTATTATAGTTGTTTCATCATTTCTTCCAGTTCAATTAATGTCATTATATCAGGAGTCTTCGTTGTGAATCCAATACCAGGTATTAAATCAATAATAAATTTAATTTCTATCTAATGATAATTTAATCAATTCTTCTAAGAAACAACAATGTTAACATATCATAATAATGTTTGTCAGGTTCATATTATCATGATTAAATTTTAACATAATTAAATAGACTCCACATATTTTTCAAGAATCACTAAATTATAACAGTGGGTATCAAGATTAATTTATAAGAGTTTGATGATTAGACTATCGTCAACTTCAACCAAAATATTTTGGATGAATCAAGCTCAACAAAATTAATATGCTTATTATCCCATCAGATCGTGTCATGTTAATTTTTTACATCAATCCAAATATGATTCCGTAAAATTAACTTTGATATATGTTTTCTTAGATATGTTCATCACTTCATTGTCGAATCATGATGTACTTTATGTTACTACAATATTTTGTTTTTGTATCTATTTTAAACTGTACATGTCATAGATTATGTACAATGAAGTTAATCTTACTCCCCTCATGAGCAATCTTGAATTGTAATGACGGAAAACTCAGTTCTACTAAGTTATTTCATTCAGCCTCTCTCTCTCTCTCTCTCTCTCTCTCTCTCTCTCTCTCTCTCAAACGCACACGCACACACACACATTCAAAATCACAAGGAACACTCATAATTAGACTCCTATTTTAGTGCATATATTTTCATTGTTATTATAAGCGAATGACCTTAAGTAACAGAACTCCACCGTTATGTTATATTCTATAGCTATTTTCTATCCAACCTTGGTTAAATAGATTGACAATAATATATATTATTTTATGCCTAGTTTGTGTACCAAAACAACAGGTTGACTCGATCATCAGGTAGGAACTCGAGCTTTCTCAAACTGGACCTGAGAATAATTTTGCTCCCCTAAGTCAAGAGTGAAGTCATTCAGTTTTCTATAATGTTCTTGATAGATCCCAGCAAGAATTATCCTCTTAGGCTAACTATATCCTAGAAGACTTCAGCCAAGGAGACATATGACACACAAGAGATCAAGATAAGATAAGGTAGTGGGAAAGAGAACTCATAATGGAGTCATCCAAGAATTTATTTGCTTTAGTTAGATAACCTCTTATGTCCTACATATGACCACAACGATGAGACATGATTATTGATACATACTTGAGTTCAGTCTTTCGGTACCTAATTGCAAGGTGGTAAAAGATTTTGCGATTTGGGGGCTTTGGTACTTTACATGTGATTTCAAAAGAGAAGGGTGCATATGAGGAAACATATGAGGAAACATATCTAACGACTCCCTCTAAAATCTATTTATTTCACGCAAAAGTAGATGCCGAGATAATATGAGATTTGCCAACATTCGGACACCTAAAGACACAACATATCTGTAGATTTTCTTCAAGATCTCTTTAGTTTGCTATCTCCATGAAAAGGATATATACATAGAGATAGATAGAGAGAGAGAGAGAGAGAGAGAGAGAGAGAGAGAGAGAGAGAGAGAGAGAGAGAGAGAGAGCACAAGCCTTGTCTTGTTAAGAAGATCTTAGGATCTTATGACTGCAATCCTTTTCAAATCTGAATGTTTTCATCAACAACAACGCTTTGTTCCCTTCCAATATCTTCTGTAATCTCATGGAATCTCCCACACAAGAACGACCAATCAGACCGTTTGTGTATCGGACAGGCCAGAATTGGTGTGGCCATATGAGAGCGACCGTAGTGGAAATGCTATTGGATAGGCCTTGATATGTGTATCTGAACTCCTATTTTAATTTACCTACGTGCCAATATCCTTGTGCTCCTATGAGCTCAAAGATCTTGTGGTGCGCATGAACTCTTTGGAGAGGTATGCTATCAACACATCAAATATAAAATCTCTCTCGCTTCAGAATCTATTTATTTTATCATCTAGATGAGAGAGGACAGAGGACAAATGGTAACCGATGAATAAATGGGTAGACACCTATTCTTTGGTATTATTCTATTGTTAAATCTTTTGATATTTATGAATATTTTTAATTGAATTTAAGGTATGATAAAGAAATAATGATAAGGTCAACACATCAATGTCATATGATCAATACTTCTATATTATATCATCGACATCTCGGTACTATACGACCGATATATAATGGGTATATAATTAATCTTTTAACAATTGCTCCTATGGTTAATCATGAGAATAACGATTTAAAGATCTTATTGTAAAAGAGCTCTCTAAGTACATTCTTAGATACTTTCTTTTCAATATTATTCAAAATATTGATTGAATTTTTTGAACTCGAAAACTAACTTAAGTATGAGAGAGATATTTATCGAAAATATCTTCGATATAATTTTATAGGATTCAATATTTTTAGAGTTGAACGAGTATTGTGTTATTCGAGAATAAACTTTAATAGTTGTGAAAAAAAGACGCTTAAGATTAGTTTTCAGATCAAATATTCAAATATTAATTTAACAGAATAAAATTAAATTAAAAATAAAAAAATTAGTATCCAAATTGAACGTTGAAATACTGACTTAACAGAATAAAATTAGATTACAAATAAAAATAAAAATAAATTAGATGCACTATCCTTTATCATACAAGGATGAAGATATTTTCAAACACTGTTTTTGTTTTTTGTTTCGGTCTTCACTAGTTGGGAATGAAAGGGATATCACTGATCCAATGCCAAAGGGATATCAATAGGAGATTCCAGTGGGTGCCAACAATGAAAGGGATATCACCAGGAGATTGCAATGGGTCTAGAAGGGAACACCAGACGTCAAAGATGTGAGACGAGCGTCGGGTTGAGTTGAAATCAGAGCACAAGAGGTTGAAGGTGCTTCCTGCAAAAAGAGTGTACTGATAGACAAAAGATCTTGGGATTTGATGTGTACGGAGATCTTGCCAGATGCTGACATGCCAGATGGGTTAAAGTCAATGGGACTATCTGAATCCGCTCGAGTGTTACACCCCTTACAGGCGCCTGTAAATATGCAAATAGAATTTTGTTCTATATGAGTCTTGCCTGGCAGAAGCATCCTTAGTTGCTGATAGTTCAGTCTTCAAAATGAACTCCATGCTTAGTTTCTTGGAGATATAGCTATTAAGAAGATAAGCAAATATATTTTTCGCTGGCCGAAGCTAACAGATGAGAGGGGATGTTAGCTGATTTTTGTCGAAGCCTGTGGAATTCTCTACGACTTGTGCTCTCGGTGTTATGTTTAATGAACACAATGCCTCTCTATTTAATGTTATGTTGTGTTCGTTAGTCCACGAGTCTCGAATGAGGTGGGACTCTTTCTCTCTTGAGTCTTTAGATACGTGGGAGAGGGTAGTATGACAGTTGGATTGATGTGTATAAAGATTCTAGCGGAGTAATATCATTAATTTAAGTTAAGTATTTTGATAAGTAATTTAAGCTAAAATTGTATATAAATATTTATATAAGATATCATCATTATAAGCGTGGCACAACCATCATGATTTATTAAAAACTAATAATGATCATGAGCCCCATAAATAATTCTATTTAGGGTTTTGGGGGCCAAAAGAGGCTTATTTCACATGGAATTGTGGGCCTAAAATTGGCCCAGAATTAACCCGTTGACATCGGCCCACTGAATGGGTCTTTAGTTTGATCCCCGAAATTTATGATTTAAATCTTAAATTATATAATATATATATATAATACACTAAAATAATCTACGTGATAAAGAAAAAAGACACATGGGCATCCCGATAGTTAAAATCAACACCAGTTAGAATAACCATTTGATATGCAATAATAGATCATGATGTTGTAAACATAATGCTCTAGATTACTCAGATATGCGCATACGAGATTATTTGAGAAAATTATCTTTTCTATTCCCAAATCGAATGTACTATGTAATTTTTATAGGATTACTTACTAGTTTCTTCGTCTTCCACATCAAACCTGAGATAGGTTTTGATCCTTGACATCTCGGATCGGATGATCAAAATCTGAATCGAATCAAATCAAATTCAAATTTTAAATGAACTTAGACGAAACATTTGTCAACTAGACTATGCATTCGATCGAATCATTAGGATGAACTAACAAATTGAATGCTTAAGAAAGGGATGAAGCAAGTTTAGATTCAAAATATTGATCCGATCTGATAAATGGATAATATCAAAAAGGGATTGAAACCTCTAATTGGAATATCTATTCTATCAATGTCTTTTCAAATCCAATTAGTAGGCAAGCTAATTTGAGTTGATTAGATTTTGTAAGAGCGAGTATCCGAGAAAAGCATCACTTACATTTGAACTCTATTAATTAGGTAGGAAACCTATTTGGAAATCCGAGTATCATACTCATTTTTGTAGTTGGTATAGGGAAAGCGAGATCTGAATTATGAAGTGCCACATCAGCACATGGAGCTTTACACTGATACTATATATAAGAATGTAATTACAAGAAATAATTAAGATATGTATAACATCTCAAGAAATGAGATCTTATATGTTCCCTGTGGAAGCAGATAACGACTCCAAAGTTCTCTACGAGGCTTTCATGTTCAAGATCATAACATCTCAAGCATCGAATCCATAAAAGAAAAAGGAAAAGGGAAAAAAAGGAAAACCTTCATCTTCTTTAACCTGCAGCCACATGTTCATGCATGACAACTGGGAACCTACTACTGAGGAGCTTCCACAGGATAAGATCTCTTGAAAGGCACGGAGAATCCACTGAGATGTGGAAGGATAATTAACCTCGCACTTAGACACCTAAATAGCTAGTTTACTTGGAGCGGTGGATTTGGACTTGACTTGCTATTCGCTGTGAGATTGTGGCATGGCATGATGGCCAACTCCATCTAACAATGGAGGCAATGCCATTGCTTTTGCTTTTGGTGAAAGCTCAGCTACCACTCCCCCTTCACATATGCCTCTTATTCCTCCTTGACTTTGAGTTCCCTCTCTCTCTCTCTCTCTCTCTCTCCCCCCTTCTCTATTGCTGGACCTCCTATCCTAAAAAGCTTCTCTCTATAAAGTCTCATGTCTCTTTAGGAATCCAATCCTCTCTCTCTCTCTCTCTCTCTCTCTCTCTCTCTCTCTCTCTCTCTCTCTCTCATTTCATGGTGTACAAATCTTTTAATGGGGTCTACTGCTTGGCCATGATCCAAACCACCAACTAGCCTTGTCTCTCTTTCCTCTAGGGTTTAGAAATCCCACACACCAGGGTTGTTGCAAGTGGAGCATGAAACACACCACATCATGTGTTGCTAGTGAAGCCGGTACAGCTTTTATGTCCATGGAGGATAAAGATTTCTCAAACTTAAGTGGTTACCATTCATTTAAACAGTGACTCAAATTTTCCATGTGAAAACCTAAGTCAATGTCATGATTGTAAGGGCACACATCCACTAGTAGTACTCCACTTTTAATAGAGAACTCCACACCACTGTGTTTGTTGGTTGGTCAGCTTTAAAGTAATTTGAGATTTAGGAAGAATCACAAAGTCAAGTTTGATGATGGTGACAACAAAGTATTGCTGTAGGTAGAGAGAGTATTTGTGCAATCATTCAAGTTTGATAGGCCAACAACCATTGAAAATATGCTCTTAGATGGGAGAAAATAAAACTTGTGGATCAAGTATCTAGAGAGAACTAGGATCTTAGCCTTTTCTTTTCTTTTCTTTTTCTTTTGAGAGAGATTAGGTTCCTGCATGCACTCTTGAAATATGAGTGCATGTTATGTGATTCATATTTCTCTACAGCAAAAGGAGTGTAGAGATGTTGACTTCTTTAGCACCAAACAAAATTTCGGCAAATGGTTAGACTAATAGGTGATGCTTGCCGAATTGGCTTTTGGTGAAGACATCAATTTCTTATTTTAGGACCTATTGCACATTCTTTTTCTTTGATAAACTGCTTGAGTTATTACATTTAATTAGAAGTCAATTGAACTATGAGATGAGAATTAGATGCACATACTGATTTAGATAAAATGCAAATCTATTTATTTGAATCTAATTAGTGGTATATATATTCCACTTGCATAATGTTTTTTTGCTTGATGGTTCTGATTGGGCACAATATAATGTCAGGTAATTAGAGCGTGACAGTACCATTTGTACTTCATAATAAAATTTCAAGATTAACACATAGTTTCACTCCAAAATAAAAAATGTCTTGAATGCATAAAATATTTTAGGTATTTGGTAGAATGGTGGTGGTTGAGATTCCTTTTCAAACTAGGCATAGACATCTCATTACTACCCACAAAATGACAATATCATGTACATAAAATATGTGACCAAAAAATCTATATATTTTTTTAACAGCAATTGCTAGTTCACTTTGCTTTAGTCCACATATTCTATTTAGGGATTTTTTTTTTACATTTATTCTTTTAAAATCTGAAAATACAATAATATGTTTTGATAAATTCTAAATAGCATATATGGTGGCTTTCAAATAATTCACTTATATTTTTTTTATTTTTATATTCATCCAAAATCCCAAGTCATCACTACTAACTTAATCATTTTTATTAATAGCAAGTTTGAGTTAAAAAATTTAGAATGTCTATAAGGGCAGTGATACCAATCGAATGACAACATCTCTATTATATTGATAAGCTGAAATAGATTAATTATGAAGTCGTATATGTAAGTTTTGTAGAGATATCTATTTACATCCGTGTGTGTGTATATATATATAATTTTGCCTTAAAAGGTTTGATGTTATATGACACCCAACTAATCAATGCGAGACATGTACCATCAATATGCTACCTCTTTGCCAATCCACTAAAAATTTCCAGCCACATAAAAGGATCTAACGATATATGTTGTCTCTCTCTCGATGAAAAGACTATTTTGTGGTCTTCTTCTTCTTCTATGCCTTCGATCCTTGGGACTTCCCTCTTCACGAGTCAACATCAAATCTTTGCATTACTAAAGCCCCTTGGTAATTGCAGTCCTCGTCTTCTTTTATGTTCCTTGCGGCATTTCGAAGGATTCATAGTAAAATTGTAATCATTTGGGGTCTATCGCAAGTCAAAAGAAACAAAGATACGAAACAAAAGTAGTAGAAAAATATTTCGAAAATCTAACATAGATTGCATGGAAACGTCAGAACTAAGTCCAGAAGTGACACGTCGACGCTCGCGAGGGACGCGTCATCCATGACATCACCACCGCACGTGTCTCTGGCTGCGGCACGTGTTATCCGAGATCTTTGTGTTGAGTTCCAGTTCGTATGTGGCATCTCACTATGAACACACCAATTAATGCCTTAAAAATATGGAGAAAAGTTAATTTAAGTTTAACAATCTATAACAAATCACAAGTCACCTTATTTCATGCTTCTTAATCATACGATTTTGTTCTTTCAGAATATGTGAACTCCAAAAGATACTTCTAAGAGAGACCTGACAAATTTATGAATCCTTGATTCTTATACTTCTCAATCAATATAGGATTAAATAATTTTATCAAATCTATTACTAACCAAATATGAGATAAGTCAACTAGAGATAATAGCAATTAGGATAGAGACTAAAATGAGATTCCTCAAAAATTTTATCAGTTAAATTAATTAACATCTTCAAAAAATATATCAGATAAGATTTTAAATCTATAAATTGGATAAGTTAATATGATACATCATCATCAAATCGATATTTAAAATATAAAAAAATTAATGATATATAATTTAATAAAATATTAAAAAAAAGTCACTTACATGTGTAAGATGAACAAGAAAATAAAGGAAAATTAAAAAAAAACCTTTTAGTCAAAGTGGGAATGATCCAAATTTAAACATGTGTTACATGAAAACTATTCAAAGACTGCTCTCAACAAATATCCACCAAAGCTAAGTTGATCGCGGGAATTTGTTTTCTTTTTTTTTTTTTTTTTTGAGTTGATGAGATGCTCTTCAATCATTGCATGTATTTCACGGATATTATACGAAATATATAGCTGCAACTTTGGACAATGAATGTACAAACGAGAGGATCCTCCAATTCTAACTATATTGAATTAATTAATGTGTAAGATTCTGTACTATTATTTATTATGGCCACAACTGTAGTGTGCTCACCCCTTCAGCCGTTGTGCTCTCTCTCTCGCTCTCTCTCTCTCTCTATTTATCTCGTGCATACAGAGACGCCCTCTTCTTGTCTCGCACATTTATTGCGCGCTCTCTCTATCGGGCTTCAGTTGGCTTCAGTCGTCTTCCAAGCTACACCATTTAATGTTCCTATTACTACTACTGCTGCCACTACATATTCCTTCCCCTCGAACATGTCGAACTTTCCTGCTTCTCTCTGCGATTCCTCTTTGAATATCTTCCACCTCGCCGTCTACAGCTCCGATCCATGGCCCTTCCCATCATCCTCATCATCTAGTCCCTGATCCCTTCTTTCTACGTGCTTTGATCTCTATTGCTTTGCTTCTTCCCGTAGCTCTTGGAGACCTGTGAGATACAGACATGCCGGGGGTGTACCTGCACTTGTCGCCTCGGGGGATGACCGGTGGAGGGGGGAGACGCGGGCCGGCACCACCCAAAGGATGGATGGCGATACGGGTCGGAGGCGCGGGGGAGGAGCAGCAGCGGTTCGTGGTGCCGGTGGGGTACCTCAACCACCCGCTCTTCGTGGCCCTGCTCCGGGCGGCGGAGGAGGAGTACGGCTTCCACCACACCGGCGCCATCACCATCCCCTGCCACGTCGAGCAATTCCGCCACGTCCAGGGTATCATCGACCGCGACACCTCCTCCACCACCGCCGGAGCCGGAGGCCACCGCCACCACCACTTCCACCTGTGCTTCAGGGCTTGAAAAGTTCAAACCCTACGCAACTGACGCTTTTGTAAAAGCTTCGGTAATTTAATTTTTTTATGTTTTTCTTTTTTGTGATCAAGTTGAAGAACTTTTTTTTTTTGTTGCTTTTTTTAGGTCTTTTAGTCTTTATGTCTCGAATAATATATGAATATAATCATCCCAAAGAAAATATATATATAATATTGTATATTTATATGGGTCGTATTATCTTACATCTTAGATATTCCAAACAATAAGAACCTATTAATATCAGAAAAACACCAAAGTTATATACTCTCAAACATCATCTCCAGCAAGATTTTCCTAAAATAAAGAAGAAAAACTAGTGAATCATAAGATTATTTAACGAGAATTAAAGGGCAGTGCGAAAGAGGGCTTTCAAAGATCTTGTCAAATAAAGAGATTATTTTATGATTGAAACTTTGATTGCTCGAGTTATGACAGGTTGACTCTATTCTTATTCTTTAGTCTTACGAGAAATAATTAAATCTACTTTACATGTTGAACAATTCGATAAAAAAACCTCCTTTTGTAGGAATCCGAAAACATACATGTAGTTCGTTCAATCAAGAGACTTCGTTGAACAGGAAAACAGCATAATACATGCTATCAAGGCATCAATGGCATACATTTCAGGTACTTCAATGCACAAAGCAACGTCAGTTGTATTGATCCCTTCGAAAGCAGAGCTTCCATCAATCATTCGGGTCTCATTACAGATTATTCTCTGCAGGCATTCTCTACAAAGCCAGGATCGAAAGAATTGCAATAATAACAAACGAAGAGATGGGGTAGATAATGAACAAAGAATTACATCAGGGTATCGCAGGATTTAGTTATGTCTCACGTTTGTGCTGCGGATGGTTACGCCATGTAGATATTTGGTGTATCCAAGAAAGCTGAGCTTGCCATCTTCTTGTCTAATCCAGTCTTGCAGAAAGGAGTGAGAAGTTGTGGTGATGTTCAATTCCTGCACAGAGCAGATCTATCAGGTTCTAACATAATTACATATACATGTAGAGTTATATTGTGGAATAATGATCAGTACCTGCGCAAGCTCTTCCACTGAGATAACCTGATTTCCCTCCTCTTCGAAGTATGAAAATGCTGCGGTGGCTATCTGTTCCCATTGTCCCAAAGCCTCAAGCTGATAAGGGCTGATAGCAGCAGCACAAAACTCGTGGAAATCCATGCTTCTCGATGACAGTGCCTCCAACTGAGTGTTGAATCATACAAAATTCAGTGTCCTTTGCGTTTTCAATGTAGAAAGATTTATCACTAGCAGCAAAAGTATCAACAGTTTGGAGAAGCAAGACAGAATGCACCTCCCGTTATGATCTTAAGTCTTAAATGATAAATGATAACATTTTCAGAAGATTAATCTAATACTACTAAGTAGCATAAGACTAGATGCATTACCACATTCAGAATGTCAGTAACCCCTGACAATTTCATGGCTTCAGTTGTCTTTTCCATGAGTGCCTGAAATATATGAACACTACAAAATTAATGGAACACTACAAAAAAACATATGAAGAATAACATGAAATATGAAGATCTAGCCTTCTACGTCATAATTAATCTGATTGAAATGCCAACGACGTTAAAAGGCAAATTTACCTTCTGAAAGTTTTGAAAGGAGATGAACCCATCTTTGTTCGGTTCTAGTAGCTCAAACTGTGACCGTAGATACAAGAGCCCATCCTCAGTTAGAGCTTTAGATAGTGCCTATACAGAAAGAAAAAAGTATAAACTAGAACAAGTTTAGATTGCTAGCAAGTTTTTTAAGCAGCATTAAAATGCATGCCGGTAATAACATTGCTTGGATGCTAATTTAGTTACTTGGTTTTGTTTTTTTATAGATTTGATTTACTGTCTTAAAATAAATATCACTGTATGAGTGCCCATAAGCCATACGACCTCTGTTCGTGCCACCCACATCTTAGCTCAAAAAAACATGTGTACTCGAGTCTGAAACTCCATTTTATCGACAACTTATCTTCTGTATGTGACCCCATTTAATCATTCAAAAAAATTTTATTTTTAAGCAATTTTTTATAATTTATATTTCATAAGTTCAATGAAAAAGTTAATCTGCTTTTTTGCATTACAGATACTGTTTCCAAACTAAACAGCTTTCTTGGACTTGAGTTCAGCTTAGAACACAATTGTAATAAAAAGATCAAGCTGCCGCCACGCCTTACCAGTGGCTTACAACAAGCATTCTACCTTAACATTAAATGTATAACCTCTTTACAAGTTACAGTCTGTGTTGAAAATGTGAAGCATACAGATGAGGAACGACTGATGCAACAATATGCCTTTGTAACAAACTGAAACTAGCAAGTCAAGTATAAAAGTGAGCATCTAAATCTGAGCACTATGTACCTTTAGTGCAGCCTGCTTTAGAGGTGTGGCATGAAGGTATGATTTGATTAACTTATATATAAGCATATCTAAAGGAATTTGTGTTTGTTCGCTTCGCAACCAAGGGTGAGCTGCCACATAAAAAAGCATATATCTGTTTTCAGCTGGAGAATTATGACAAAACAAATTAAGTGCAAAGACATTAATGTTGCAGAAGAAAAGATATGAAGAAAATCATATCATATTTTAGTTTAACATTCAACGAATGCCCACCAGGTTATCATTTGATGGAACAAGCAACTTACTCAAAGCCTGGGCAGCTGTCAATCTTTTCCTGTAGTCCTTATTCAAAAGCCTTTTCACAAAATCTTTAGCTTCTGGGGATACAGCAGGCCAAGGGGTGTCATCAAAATTAGGATCGGCTCTCAAAACAGAACGAAAGATTCCTGATTCAGTTCGTGCCCAGAAAGGTCTACTTCCACATAATAGAATATAAACTATAACACCAATGCTCCACATATCTGCTTCTGTACTGTATGATTTATGTAGGACTTCAGGTGCAACATAGTATGCACTTCCAACAATGTCATTTAATCTTTCATCTGCATGACCATAGATTGGAAACTTCTGTTGAGCATCAAATATAATATGGTGACACATAAATCAAATAAAACAATTGTGACAATAGTAGCTGATATACCATAATCAATTATATAGAGAACTTTTTGGAACTGGAGTAGGCAAATCAGGTAAAAATTTATGAACCATAATAGAGATTACACAATCATTGTGCTGAGGTTGCACACTAATTTACCAAAGCATACTGAACATGCAGTTAATGTAAAGCTGGAAAGTTGGCAAAAAGATTTGGGCAGCAGCTTTTAACTACATTATCATCTTTTGGCCAACTTGTTTTGCCATTGATCTCTAAGCATTTGAAGTATGAAGCATGAAAAATATATTGATACAATGGTACAATACCAATTATTGCTTATGAAGACTGATTCTTAGAAGTCTTGATACTTGTTAGATGTGTAGTTCAAACTTTTGATAATTAAATTTCCAGAACAAAAATTAATGATGTTATGATAAATTCTACAAATTTCCAACATAAAGTTGAGAAATAGCCTCTCTGTACAACAAGCTGCTTCACATACTTATGTAAGGGTTTCAGAATACAAGATTAAAGGTATCACTAGTTTAACTGATTATTTGTCCATGTTTACTACAAAAGGAAAACACTTGCCATTCAGGTTTAAATTTAACCATGAAAACAAGCTGTACACAAGAAGAAGTTGCATCTAGAAGAACTTGGAAATAGATGAGGGCATCAATTGCTAGCAAAGAACTAATTGATTAACTTCTTTGCTTCCAAAGGCATATGGAAGTTAACCTTCATCTAAATCACACTATGAATATAAAGATGCAGGTACCAATGGCTAGCAGATATGTTTCAGAATTAAATCAATCACACTGAAGAACTTCTTCAGCCCCTAAGAACTATAGAAGCCAAAAACTTTGAAATCAACTTCAGGAAATATTTTATCGAACATCACTTTTATCAGATGGTTTGACATACACAAGAAAAATCATTTTCAGCTAGATGATTCCAGTAAGACTCTATCTTCAAGTTTGTCGCTGTCCCAATTCAGTATAAAAGACACATGAATGCATCAATATATTACAATAAATTGCCAACATTCACAGCCACTTGTTACCTGGTCTGATAAAATCAGAAAGACCAAAATCAATTAACTTCATAACAGCATTTTCATCTTTACTGGTGAAGAGAAAATTCTGTCACAACATAGAGAAGAGAAGAAAACATCAGCAACAAATACAAGTTAAATAGAAAAGGGAATTAGTAGAAGACAGAGCACAACTAATTTCCACTAATATGCAAACTACAGAGCACAAGCATAAAATCCAAGGTAGACCTCTGGCTTTAGATCACGATGCACAACACCTTGAAGATGACAAAAGGCTACCACACCCAGCATCTGCACAATAATTGCTTTTGCATCTTCCTCTGTGTACCTTCCACCTCTTTGGAAATACAGAAATAGAAAATTTCATAAGTCCACGAGTAAATGAAAACAAGATATGGACCTTCTCTTGCTAACAAATTGACTAAAATTAAAATTTAAATTACCTGGCTAAGATTCTATCTAATAATTCTCCACCTTCACAAAATCTGAGAAAGAAAAGCAGGGAAAGATGGTGAATACCGAACAACATGAGCAAATTTCATTAACAGGCTTGAAAAGCACACATAATAATATAAATTCAGAATCATGTAAAAGATATGGAAAAGAAATCAAGTTAAAGGTATGGTGAAAAAATCTCATGTAAAACCTCAATTTCATGGGTTTGTTAAAATACTGCATTTTTTCAACAGATCCAAGGAATTACAACTTTCATATATTTAGAAAAGAATGTTTACTGGATATTTTTGTTTTGAAGTATGGGAATCAAAAGTCAAAGGCAGTTTATTTAATCTAATCTGGTCAGAAATATCATGGCAAGCACAATTCAGGAATAAGATATTTCCAATTCATCATACCACATTACAGGAAAACTGAAAAGGAAATAAATAAGACATACTCCATGATTATGTAGACATTATGGGCATCCTCACATGCTTCATAAAATTTAACAAGATTTTTGTGCCCAGACAAAGCCTTCAGAATTTTCACCTCTCTACTAACATCTTCAATTGATATTGGTGTTGTCATCTGCCATAAAAATGATGTTAAGCATACGATTATGTAAAAGAATTGTTGAAATTCGACATTGTAGTTAATAATAAACAAACCATGTGTAGCACATAAAAGGGCAAAGAAGTTAAAACGAAAAAACCACAAAAGGAAACAAAAGACCTATTAAGAATACAACATCAAAAGACCCCGCATTGGCGGGAGCCTAGAGCACTGGGTACGCTCTTTTTTCACATGAATCAACATCCAAATATCAACTGAAGTCATCATGAATTGGGTACAGTTTGGTATCAGGTTAAGTTAGTTCGACATGGAATGAGCTTTCATCTTGTCGTGTTTTAGATTCAGTTTTAAGCAAATTGGTACAAATTTAGTCAGCTAACAGGTATATGTTAAGATTTAGAAGGGTCATACACAGCATTCTCTTATTTCACGAAGTTTTCAGAAGTTAGGTATGCTGTGTCCTACTGACATGACACTGCTGCAAGCACATTTATTTTATCACTTCATGTGCATGCCACATAATGTCAATATATAACGATCACAAGATACAATGACAACAACAACAAGATGTAATGTTCCAACTATCTGAGATCAGCTATAATGGTCTCTACTGACCATTATTTAAGGTAATAAAATTGGTCAAACTAAGAGCAGTTAAATATTATTTTATCATTTATAAACAAGTTTTCTTAGGTCTCGACTTACCTCATCTCTAACCAGGGTTTTATTAGGTTTTTTTTTTTTTTTTTTGATCCATGCCATCTTAAAGGGTTTTCAATATCTTATCTTCTAACAAAACCATGTCTAAATGTACAGGAATATAAATATTTCTAGTATCAACACAGATATCCATCTCAACATCCTCATTTTAGCAACATTATGAACCTTGATATTCTCTGATTTTAGAAAAATCAGTCTCGTAGGAGAAAAAAAGATAACTATTTTAATAAATGTCAATTAAATTAACATGCCGTTTCTAAGTTCATAACACAAAGATATTTTGCAAGGTTGAGGAAAAACCCAATCAAAGCCGTACTTAAATATCCAGCAAGAATGTCCATAAATCTAATAAAAACATCAATCATACAGGGATGCAAACAACGGTACACAAGAACGAAGCTGGATGATCAAACACTAAGACGGATAGGAATTCCTCCGACGAATCCAATTGCTCTGCACCGTGCACTTCCTTATTTTTTCAGGCAGAAGTACGTAGGTAGTGACGCAATCAAAACTGAAAAGAAAGGTAAAAGAGAATATTTACGCCACACATGAAGCCGCACCTTAGCTTTGGAGACGATCTTGACGGCAACGGTTTGGCCCTTGATGTCCCCCTTCTTCGCCTTAGCCAAACACGTATTCCCGAAATGGCCCCGCCCCACCTCCTTCCCGAGCTCATACTTGGACCCGAAGTTCTTTCCATACCCGAAGTTCTTATTTAGCGTAGGCTTCTCGGCATTCCCCGTAGCGTCCTCGGCGGTGGTCCCCTCTTTGGGCCTCCCCGGGTCCAGGCGCTTGGCGAGCGCCGCCTTAATGTGCTTCGCGGGCGACGGTGGCGGGAAGGGGCGGCGGAAGAATCGCCGCGGGGTGGAACTGGCCGGCGAGGGGGAGACTCCGGCCGGGAATGGGCTGGCGGAGCCCTGGGTGTATGGGCTGGGCCAGCAGGAGGACGAGTAGATGGGGGTGACATGGCCACTGTCCCCGGGCTGAGGGGTGGTGGTGGTGGCGGTATTGCCATCTCCGACGTCCCCACCATCGTCAGGGTGCCTCGGATTCCGGCGTCGATGGCGTCCTCTCTCCCCGCCGATGGAGATGTTCTTGCCGTGGCACTGGCCCATTCCTCTTCCACGTCCGCTGCGCGACGCCGCCGCCGCCTCTTCCCCTTCTCTTCTTCTCCTTCTTCTCTATCGGATCGCTAGGTTTCGAGGGTTTAATTCGCAAGGAGAACGCGGACGAGGTCAAAGACGCGGCAATGGGGCGGTTGGAGGAAGAGGAGGAGCGGAAGAAGAGGGAACGAGGAGGGAGTTATTAAATAGGGGTCTCCAATCGTACTACAAAGATAATATGGAAACGCCGAGGGGGCGATCTGTAAAATAGGGGGGTTCAGGATCTCCTGTCGCCGCAGCGTGCAGGAAACAACATGTGCTCGGGCGAGAGGCCACGTCTTTTGCGTCGCCATTCTGACTACCAGACACGTGGAATACGGCGAGTGGCGAACATCATTGTATGGTGCATGAGAAAGGAGATGGGTTGGGAGGCTACGTAGACTTCGCTCCGGCAACACGGTGCGTCGGTGAGCGCGTGTTCAACCGTCTTTTTTGAATATAAAATATTACAAGAGAAGCTAAAAAAAAAAGAAAATAATGCTCAATAGCCGGAATATAATACTTAGTGCTGAGGTGGCAGAACACGCAGACGTCGGACGAACGAGTCGAAAAGACTTTGGTGGCTGCGATTGGATTCGTGGGGACATCACCATTGGTCTTGACTCACACGCAAATAGTTTGGATTGCATATGACGTCACTTCTGACGTCGGGAGTCTCCGCGTTTTAACTAATTTGGAAACTTGTCATATTTAGTTTCATTAGCTTTTATTACATCTCCGATACTAACGTTACAGACCACGATACTGTTGGATGACTCGGTATCATGCATACATTAAATCTTGAGATGGACAGGGTTTACTTTTGTATCATATCTTTGGATTGGCACTAAATGACAAGCATATACTTTTTTTGCTGGTAGCCATCTCGGAGGTTCCTTCCCTGTCAAAATATTGCGTTGACGACGCGATGTCTACTTAGATGTTGACCTTTGAACGGGATACAAATGTTTTGAAGATCCAGTGGATTAATGTGAACTGATACGGCAGGTCTTAAAGGGCGACGTGAGCTAATATAGATCGATGTGAAATTGGGGAAATATATATATATATATATATATATATATATATATATATATATATATATATATATATATATATATATATATATATATATATATATATGAGAACACAGAAATTTAAAAGACGAGTCTTTTAATTTGTTTTATGTCAACGTTGACCCGAATCTGCAAGTCAGAGAAGTAAGTCCAGACGTCAGTTGGTTGTGTCGTCAGTCAATAAATAGGACCACCGTTCGATTGTTTCTGGTTGACTACGTCGAGCCCAACATCAAATGCGTTGTCACATCCAACGTCATGATGATGAAGTTATAAGGAAGAATCGTGCAATCTTTTATTTTTGTTGATTATTCTTTTTATGAAAATGTATTTTACTCTCTTTTAAATACAAATAACTAATTTTAAAAAAATAGTAAAGAGGATATTTTGTATTACCAGTTATAATTGCATACTCTATTTATTCCAAGTAGTTCCACCTAATTGATTGTTTTATTACCCACAAAATTAACTCAAATTTAATTGGTTAATTGAAGAAGATCTTTCCTAAAGATATTTTTAATAAAAGAAACTATATTAAATTAAGTAAATAAAGTGCATTCATTCCCCATTTCCCAAATACATGACTAATTATAATCTCACCAAAAGATCTCGGAAGAACATGAATCTATTTAGTTACATTCAAAAATCTATAAGGAGGAAGTATCTATATATTAGAAACATTTAAAATAGGACTAATTACATATTACCCCCTATACTTAGATCCTATTAGTATCATAATTTTTGTATTTAAAATATTTATGTTATGATCCCTATAGTTTTAAAAATGAAACAAATAATTATGTTGGATCGATGCAAAAATAATAAACAAAAAGATCATTTTAAAATGTTGAATAAACGTTGAAATTATCTTTTTACCTATCACTTTCACATCGATCCCACGTATTGTATTTTCTGTCAATACAATTGACGATGTTAACATACATGAAATTTTTTATTTTATTTTTAAAATTATAGGGATCCTAATGTAAATTTTTTAAATATAAAAAATCGTTATACTAATAGTATCTAATTACAAAGGGATAATATATAATTAACTCTATAATATGTAGATGTTGCACAAGCAAAGCTTTTTTGTGATCTTATAAAATAAACTACTGTCCATCCCCCCAAAAAAAAAAAAACATAACACTCGTTAGTGCCTCTTAAGAAAAATTAATACTATTGAGTCATTTTATCTACGGATCCATAACGTTAGGATTAACTGAGGACTGTTACACCTCCCACAGTCCCTCGAAGAAAGCAACAAAGAAATCATTTGCATATCGAAAAGGATTTTACAAAGAGCAATCTATGCGTCGTATAAATTGGTCGAGTAGATCAATAATTTGTCCTCGAGAATCCAGCATTAATCCTCTCGTACCAACTGTTTGTTGTATCTACAAATGCATTTCCTCTAGCTCTCGAAAAGGATATGAAGTATACTGGATTAGAAGGACTGGATCAATCATCAAAAAAATTTGGATTCAATTCTATCATTGAACACATTTCATCACGGGTGTTTCGAATCCACCATACTAGGATCATAATAAATGTCATCAGATCTCTTAAAAACCACAAAAGCTTTTCGTTGAAAAGAAATTTTCGATTTCTCCTCACACACAGACCACAGTCGAACACTCAAAGAAGAGTGAAAAAAAATGCGGTGAATGAACTGTAGATCAACATTATTACATGGCATCCTGCTATTGATTACCTAAATGCTCCAACTGTAGATCAGATGTTAGGAGGTGGTGGGCACAAAAGTTTCTTACAACATTCTCAGCCAGTGTTACTCATGTTACATTCATCCTTCTGGTGCTCTCATATCCATCACTAAATCCATGTATTGTAATAAACCTAATTATTATCATGACTTTGATAGTGAAAAGTTTCATATAAATTAATACGAATAAAATTACTAGTTCATTTGTTTTTCCTAAACTATCTTCGAAATGACTATCAAATATATCAATAATAGCAAAACAAATGTCATTCGACTATTTAGAAGATATTTATATACGAAGAGAGATTGAAAAAAAAAGAACTAAGAGAATAGTCCCGGATTCGTAATAATTTAAAGACTCGAATGATATTAATTCATGACTTAATAAGTTTAAGTTTTCAAAACAAATTGGTATTGGATCATATGTATATTTACTTTGAATACTTTGATTCAAACTCATTTACGTCGAACCCCTTATCGTCGTATTTGAACCTACCATCTGATCAATATAGACTCTAATCGGTGTTTTACGGTGAACTAGTAGATCTTGTAGTGATAAGCCAAAAGACGGCTCCTCCAGTATCAAAGTAATTGCAGATATCAAACATTGTTCTAAAACTATTATGAGGGGTGTACGAGACCAACATCTTGTTGACGATGAAAGCTTTAATCATCGTGTAGCGTGGGCTCTCCATCGATAAGATGGATAGGCAACATCTCATGCATGCACGAATGGTTTCTAATTCTCATTGTGCCTCGACAAATGCAGATCTTATTCTTCTCTATTATCAATTTTCCATTTTGTCAATGCAAGTTGAAGACAATCTTTCATCAACACAGATATGGATATGTAGGATATGGACATGAATTGTACAAGGAATAGATGCAGAGGGGATCGAGAAAGAGGAGAGGAGGAGTTGGGGAAGACGGTGTTTTGCTCTCGTTTGATCAATTACTTGCTGAAGGAGTCACAAAAAGGGCAAGAAAAGACTGTCATCAGTTGATGTTTTAAGCCATGGCGGACAGCTCCCATTTCGTTCACAGGAGGGGGAACTTGCCGTGCCACCAGCTGGAGGATCTCTTGTGAGTTTTCTGTGGTGTGAAGCTGAGCCCAAACATCTCCTTCATGGCCTGCCCGTGCTCCTCAAATCCGATCAGCTCGGCCACAAGCGATGCGCTCTCTCTCACATGTTGCAAGTCGGTCTGAGTCCAGAGGAGTTGAGCCAGCTGCAGACTCCTCTGCCTGGAGTTCAACCCAATTCCCCACCTGGCGTAGAGCGCCTCTCTCTCAGCCGACGACAGTTTCTTATGCATCTCCCGAGACAGCATCTCCCTCTCCCGGCGTATATATCTCGAGCTGCCAACAGCATGAACATGCATGATCTTCCACGGAGAAAAGGTGGAAAAAGGTGAGCATTAGAACAATGAACCTACCTTGACGCAAGACTAAATATGTGACCATCTTCTGCCGCTACGCCGCCAACGTTTCCATGAGCGAAGCTGTTCCTTAGAAAGGAAAGCCTTCTGCGTTCGACTTCCATGTAGAAGGAGTCGGCTGGGTCGCCTTTGAAGAGTAGGAAAAAGCAAGATCTGTGGACCAAGGGGACTTCGCACGCATGCCAAAGCTGGATTATCTCCTGTTGCTTTCTCTGGAACTCCAGCGCGTCCATGGCTGCATCCTCAACAGTCTTCACAGCTTCAATGGTTTGTAATCGAGTTGCTTGAGTCTCCGGAATCATATCCTCGGTAAGCTGCAGGGAGTTGCAGAACGAGAAGGTTATATATGATACAAAAGTCATCTACAGGCATTTTAACATATGAATAATCGGTAATACCATAGGAAATAGAACAAAAGTAAATCCATGAATACATTTGGAATCACACCTGATCAGTAGTTTCCTCTGTCTCAATCTTTCCTGAATAAGAATCATGAGCACCGGTATCATCCTCGTCATGAACAGCTTTGATATCCTCAGTTTTTAGCACTTCAAAGGAAGTGGATTTTTCCAAGTCCTCCGATTCTCCGATTGAGAGAGTCTCATTTTCTAGTCTTCTTTGATCCTCTCTAGGCTTTTCAGCTAACTCCTTTAAGATGTCAGGTTGTGTGCTTTTATCTCGCTCAACATTTTGGAGCCAAGACACGATTGAACCGCTCATCATGCTCGCGTTGCAGCTTTTACTTCTAGTTAGTCCCAACTCCCTGGAATTCATCAGTGTTTGCATCGAAGGCAATGTAGATGATAATCGATCATTACGAGGCTTGACAAAATTCTCGGTCGTTCTTGTCGCGATCTTCATCGATTGCTCCTTTTCAGGTATCCAGTGTGCATTTCCTAAAGATTCTGCTGTAGGATCCCCAAGCATCTTTTCATCAGTCAAATGTAGCAGACTATCATCTTCATCATTCAACAAGAGATTGAACTCATCGCTTCTGTTTGTGCTCAAGGCATGTATCTCAATACACTGAACCTCCTTGCATTGGTCTTCGGAATCTGCATACGCAGCTCCAATGATTTCATCCCTTTCCTGTTGAGGGATGTGTTTGCTAGGTGGATTCATGGTATCCGAAAGCTCTAGGCAGATGTTGTAGTTGTTGCCTTCTTCCGGCCTACCAAACATAGAAGAGTCAAAATCTGGAATTTGATACGTAACACCAGATACATCCGAGATCGAAAGTGCATCTTCACATGCACTGTGTAAATAGGATAGCTCAGATTGACTGGATTCTTCCTGTGCAAAAGGAAAAGAAGCAGAGGTTGGAGAAAACAAGGAAAAAACTCGTAAGTGCAAATTCCAGCTCGAAAGGATACATACCCATTGCCTAGAAAATTGGTCGTCTGCCACAGCTCGGAGCAAATGCTCAAGTCGGGACTGAGCAAGATCTCTCTGCTGCATAAGCTCCTTGATTTCTCGCTCCATCTAAACAAAGAACAGGAAGATGAAAAAAGCAATCTGTTGAGAATTGTCGAGGAACTTTTGCGGATTTCATGATTTGCATTACACTCGTCATGAATAAGCTACTAGGAAATCATGGTAAGAGATCGAGATCAAAATTTAAGCTACAATCATCACAAACATGTATCTATGTGTAAGAAACTAGTCCATGTGATAAGAAATCGATTCTATCTCAACCTTTTTGATCTGGGCATCTTTTTCGCTCAGGGCATCAGGATGATACGTGATGGAGGCAGCTCCACGGTATATCAGTTCGTTCTCTAATCTTGCAAGTTCTTTCTGTAGATGCTTTATCAGTGCCTTATCAGACATCAACACATTGACGTGAGCATTTGTAACTATTTGCTTAGCACAGCTTGCAAACGAGAGAGTGTTCCTGGATTGCTCGATATGGCTTCGGGCAGGGCTCATTGTGCAGATGATGGCAGTTCTTGCATTACCTCCCAAGAAGGGTTGTAATATGCGTGTCAACTTGGAATCTCGATATGGAATGTGTCCAGTTCTCCCTTTGCTGCATAAGGAAAGTGGAATCCACAGTAAATGACAAGCATTTAAAGAGACACTGACCTTAGCTTTTCAATGAAAGAAAGATATAGGATAACAGCATTTCAATGACCTTAGCTTGCGGATGACAGTTCCCAGGGTAAGCAAGCTCCGATTGATATGGCAACCTTCTTTGAGCCGAGTACCAGCAGATGGTGATTGAGATGCGCGTTCACTTCCTGCTAAATCAATAAAATTCTGTATCCACAAGAAAGAAACTTAGCTTCCTATTTGCTGCCTTTTCATCTGAAAGTTCAAGGGGGAAGGAAGAAGAAAGTTAGTCATCGAGGGGAATTCACATACCACAGCAGCTAGAAGAGTACTTGAACTGCCTCTTCCCGTGAATTCGTGAGCGGTACTCTGGATTGTCTGCAGATTGAGATAGAGAAAAGAACTGAATTCTCCCCGTTAAGCTAGTAGAAATCATACAAACATCTGATCAAAGGCAAACCAATCTCAGTATCTGATGCGATCGGGAGCTCATTTCGTTTAAGGATGTCTCTCCGACCTGTCGTTGTGCTGCGATGAATACATATGTACGGAGATTAAAGTGTGGGAGATGCGAATGTAGAAAGATATGAACAAGACATGTTCATTTAGTACCTTCACACACACAAAGGAGTTCCTTGAGATGCCACTGGTCCCTTAGAGTTTCCTCTGTAAGTTTCTCCACAACAGTCCCTCTCTGAGAAGGATAGGAAGCAAGTTCACTAACAATGCTTGTTGTTTCATCAAGAAGAATTCAATGATACAACAGCCATAAGTCCAATGCTTTACCTCTGCATCGTCGAGAAGCCTGAGAGGAGAGCTGTCAGTGCTCAGGAGATCTCTTACCACTTCGTTGTATATCTCCATTGCCGAGAATTTTAGAACAAAATCTCTTTCCTCGTGCTGCAAAAAGGAAAGAAGTAATGAACGAATAACTACAGAAAGCAGAAGTGCTCTGCATTGTTTCTGGAAGGCAAGTGCAGGTATTTGTACCCTCTTTATGTAGTCATATATGTCTTCCATGGCATATTCGGTTATCCCAGTCATTGTGTATGTCTTTCCACTGCTTGTTTGTCCATATGCAAATATACTTGCTGCGATGAACATGTTCTACACTCAGTTTACAGTGTTCTCTTTCTTGATCAGGAGGAGTACTCGGACAAAGGTTAATAGACTGATACAGGCAAAAAAAATTCAGAGAATGTTCTGCTCACCATTGATTCCATCGACGACAGAGAGAGCAACTTCCTTAGCTCCTTCATCATAAACATGTCTCGTGTCGCACTCGCACCCAAATACTTTGTCTAATCATCATGAACAAGAGGGAGATGAGGATGGAAAGAAAAGGATTGCGAAGAACTGCAAAACTGCAGTGCATATAGTGTTGTGCAAATTCTCAGGATGTTAAACTGCATAATCCAAGAAATGAATTTTCTTGGCTTTGTCATAGGAGAGCAGAAACTAAGAATCACAAAATAATTCCTTCATAGAGTCCTAAATATGAAGGCAAGACCATGGGATCTGCCCCCCAGTCTGCTTCCGGAATATGAAGACAAAAGAATCAATCGCCAGGGAGAATCATCATGCACATTCACCGAAATCCTGAAGGTGCACGACTATGCTTCCGAGACTAGTGCAAAACATGCGTAATTGTGTTCAGAATAAGAAGAGAAAAGCTAATCATTGTGGAGCACTCACCAAATGTGTAGGCTGTTGGATACATTGTTCGCTCGGAATGGGCGTTCTTGAAGACGATGGTGGTGTTGTTCCTGCACTCCCAATCCGAGGGGTCATTCCTCCCAATCTCCTTGGCATTGAGGGGCCTTACCCTCACCGAGACCAGTATCCTCTCCTCCTTCCTTCTCCCCTCTGCCTTCTCCCATGGCGCAACCTTGTCATGGCCGATTGTTCCCATCCCTCCCCTGTTCATTGCCAATACCAATTCAGAGATTTCTTTGAGCTTAGTGGATGCAGTTCCTTAATTGCTGACTGATACATTTAATCAAACACCATCACCGATCGTTCCACGTGGGATCTTCCTAGAGAAGAAAGAGAGAGAGAGAGAGAGAGAGAGAGAGAGAGAGAGAGAGAGAGAGAGAGAGAGAGAATGGCAAACCTGTAGGATCTCCAAATATCTGCTACGCCAGAACTGAGAGGAGGTGGAAGGGGAGAGAGAATAGACGAATGACCTTCTAAAGAAGGGATCACAAGGTACATGCTCCAATATATACTTTGTTGCAGATCTTGACAGCAAAAGAGAACCGAGAGAGAGGGAGAGGGAGAGGGCTGTAAAGCGACAGAATTGTCCGCACAGATCGCCGGGACAAAATGAGAGCCGCTGAAACGTAGCTGGCGCTGCAAGCGAAGCACTCTCTCTATCTATAGACCGGACAGTCTCTTGGCCTTCTCCAAAGGCTGGCATGAACATAAGAGATCCCAAAATAAGTTCCTCCGACTCCTCCATGGCACCCAGGAAAAGGACGTGACTTCATCATCCATAGACTGCATGCGTCGAAGAAAAAAGATGCCAGGTCGGGAGAAACAAGATTATTGCGCTCATGGGTGAGATTGGGTGGTAGGGCATGGCATCAGGCATTCACGCTCGTCAACTGCAGCTGTAGCTTTCATGACCGCACCTCAGCATGCAGACGTTCTTCTCCATGGCATGGTGTATGGTTCGACGTATCGGCTGATTCCAATATGCTCCATCTGTATCAGTGCCACCCATGATTGACGTAATATTTGGGTTGATTAACTTAGATATTGATTGGATTTGAAATTGGATCCGGCCATCAAATGACTCACGACATCCGTGTAAAACCAATTCATATCTAAATAACAATGGACAATAAATATTAACACAAAAGCATAACATTATGTTGTAGAGAGATATCTCCCATCCCCTTTCTCGGAAGCTCAGTTTTCTCCTTCCACGTTTTTTTTTTTAATCTCCAAGATCGTTTATGAATTGAAATCTTCAAATAAATCTTAACATCAAATATGCTTCTCGTATATCAATTGAATCTTAAGATAAATCTTAACATTAAAGATGTCTCCTTTTGTTTATAAAGAATGATAAACTAATTAATATGATAAGTTTTTGGGTAAGATTTCATCTCTCCATCTACTCGAATCCATTCTTTTAAAAATTTATGGTTTATGATATTATTGATATGATTAGAAGTTTTTTTTTTTTTTTTTTACTTTTGATTTCATATTGTTAATGTCGATGAGATAAACCATGTACTCTTAGGATTAAAAATATTACCATCTAGTTATAACTCCTTGGCTTTTCCTTGGAGCACTTATAGCCTAGTTTCTTCACCTAAATTGTCTCTCAGATTGGTAAATTTCTCAAGATTAACTAAGTCATCCTATCTAGTTTTGTCCACATTTGTATTCTCTTAAATCTTTCTCGACTCATTCCTTAAGAAAATTTTCCAAACAATTACATTCAAAATTCTCCCTAATATCTATTTTAAATGTGGCAACGTAGGTCATGAAATCACTAATTGCAAGTTTTCCCCTTAGTCTCCACCTCCCGTTGAGTTTAGGGGTTTCTTCTTCGAGCTTGGAGGTTGACAATGGTTCTTTGTATGGGCCTTAGGGTAGGGTCCAAAGGCAAGCTAAACCCAAGCCGACAAAGCTTAGCCCAGCCCGATAGGACAAAGGGAAGAAGTTGGCTGCTGATCCTTTCACTCTTGGTCCAGTGCCTCACATTGGTATATCTGGTCTAGATCAATCAGGGTCTTTGCACCCTGTGATGGAACTATTCCTTGGCTTAGCTATAAATCTAGTTCAAATATTTGCATTTAATTTTGCATCCTCCTTTAGATAGGTTTTTAATGCTACTATCCTTTTTGTCCGTTTGCTTGTCTTCTCCTTACCAAAGCTTACCTCTACGTTATCAATGAGCTTGATGCTTGTTGGAGACTAGACTGTTACATCAATGTCATCGTCCTCCCAAGCCTCTCAACATGTCACATGTACTTGGAAGTAGATTCAATGAAACAAATCGGATACTTCTTTCGATTTTGTTTCTTTTGAGAGCCCTAATAAAATCTCCTCCCTTCGAGGGAGATCCCTTATGCTTATTTACACACGTTTTTAAAAATATCTAAGAGATGCAATGAATACCAAACTTTGTAAATTGATTATAATTAAAAATATATTTTTATTATTAACAAATGGTTGACATTTAGTATCAAAAAAATAATTTCATTGGGTCTATATTAACATGGAAAACTAAAGATGGGTTTAATGCGTATATTTTTAGATTATCAATTTTATTCTTAGATAAATTCTTTAAAATTAGAGTGTTTTTCCAGTAAAGATAAATAATAAAGATAGTGTTCAATTTAGGACATCAATTAGGCATATTTTTTTATTTTCTCGGTTACTAATAAAATTTAGGAAATAACAATTCAACATTCTAAATAGATTGATATTATTTTTGTTAGTAAATTAAGTAAAAATAAATATTAAAATAAATACGAAAATTAGAAAAAAAAATTCTTATATAGATGGCTCACCTCCTCCTATTTAATGAGAGTGATTCCTCTTCTTCATTCCTTACTAAATTAAGTCTATTAATAGGAGAAATATTGAGCTGCATGTATGTTTCACTGTCTTTCTTGAAAATAAAAATTTTTCTTTGATTTCTTTAAATTTTAAATTTTTATTTTTAGATTAAAATATATTATATGTAGTTCTAAAGTATTTTTATTCCTAAAATATCAATTTTTTATTATTAAATTAAAACATATTATATAAATTTTTAAAGATTTCTTTATCCCTTTTAAGGTTTAAAATTTTCTTTTTGGATTAGAACATGTTATTCATGTCATATGTATTTCTAAAATTTTTATCTTGAATACATGATATTTAATTTTTAGATTTATACAATACTTGATTTAGAATGATATTTTCTTCTTATGGAGTTTATCTTTTCAATTTATTATTATTTATTATATTTTAATGACTTATTATTAATGAATATATACTTGATTATAATAGTACAATTCAAAATTGAGAAAATTTGTTAGATTTGAATTAAAATCAACCAATAGGCTCAACCCGTAAGTTAGTTAGGTCATAACCCACAAGCTAGGCCCAACTCATAGGTCAAATCAATAAACTAGGTTCAATCAATAGACGATGCCAAACTCGTAAGTCTAAGCTAACTTACAGGCTAGCTCAATTCAACCCAACATGAATAGTCATGTGCAATATATAGTACACATGATGAATGAGCTTTTGGATTAACGGCCCAACTTTATCTGGTGCATCTATTAACATTTAGTCATTATTCATGTGAGATTTCTCGGATCAGCAGTCAAAAGAGTTAGCTAAAAGCACGATATGCTTGCTTCTTCATGAATAAAAGTTGAATGCAAGTTGTCTCTCCGTCTTTTCTGTGTCTAGCTTACGTCGTCACACATAAGAGAGATGGGAGGGAAGCAGCATCTCATGCTTTTGGTTCACTCAAGCAAAGCCCATCAATAACTCGTAAAGCCATAGGAGGCTTAAAGGGCGGACGAAAGGTGAGAGGCAGTGGCCCCCTTCTTCCTTCTCACGCCTCCGTGTTTGCTTTGAATTCTTTCGCCTTCCTTCTTCCGCCATTCCTCCGAGCTTAGGCAACGGAAAATACCACAACATACATGTCGACCTTCTTATTTCCACGCTCCCTAACATTATTAGCATTTTCGTTGCAATTAATGAGTGCACAGAAATCTTTTCCTTTCTTATTATAATCTATCTTTTAGATTTCCATTTGCGATTATGGTTTGAGTCACATCGAATGGACGAGGAAGGAATGCTCGATCGATCTATTTTGACTTCGTCTGAAACAAAAGGGAGGAGCTGATGAAGCGCCATCATATGATCATCCCTTGTATCTTTTGCTGTGGCCTGATCTGCTGTTACTGTGTCCGATGCAAAAGGGAGAAGCCATTGGCTTATCTGCAAAAGCTTATGGGATCACTTGTGCAGTACTAAAGTTCATGTTCTGAAAGTTTATGGATTCGCCAATCTTGATTTAGGCAACAGCACCCCAATATTATAATTAAACTGTGGAACAGTAGCTATATCAGCTATATACATCCAAAAACACTGATCAACACAGTGGGCCAGCATCATCCATGTGTCAGTACATGTCTGATGATTCCTTCCCCCAATTTTAATCGGCTGATCATGTTGGAAAAGGGGACAAATCTACCTTTTCTTTTCACCGATCTTGACATGTATCATATCCAACAATGTAGAAGAAAGAGCCTCTCTCTGAACCATAGCAGTGATCCTGTGAACCCAACAAGCTTCTGCAGAACACATGCCGATAAGCCAATCCGCTGTGCAACAAAGCCAAATGTGCTTCCAACCTTGTGGCTTTAGCTCACTTTTAACTCCACCATGGGCGATGACCCCACTCCCCACCGAGTTTGTGGCCTCTCGTGCCAAAGGATGCTTGTGATCAGCTGACACCACCATTCCTGTCGGTTACCACCTCCCTCCCTGACCTCCCCCTCCCTTTGTCCTCTCTCTCATATGCCCGTGATCGTCCTGTGTCTTACTTTACCCCATTGTATAAATATTGGAGTCATCTTCTCTAGGCGACAACATGCATGTAAGACTCAGCTTATCATTGCATTAGCCTTTTAAGTATACTCCCCTCCGAGCTAATAGTAGTCATGACACCCTTCTTTCTTCTTCAACTACTGCTTTCTGTGTCGCTGACATTGGCAAGTAGTCATGACTACCATGAGGCTTTGAGCAAATCTATTCTGTTCTTTGAAGGGCAGAGGTCCGGGAAGCTCCCCCCGGACCAGAGAGCCGGATGGCGTGGAGACTCCGCGCTGTCCGACGGCTCGGAGGCCGGGGTCGACCTCACCGGAGGCTACTACGACGCCGGCGACAACGTCAAGTTTGGCTTCCCTATGGCCTTCACCACCACGATGCTGTCATGGAGCGTCATCGAGTTCGGCGAACTGATGCCGGCCGACGAGCTCCGCAACGCCGCGGTGGCCATCCGATGGGCCACGGATTACCTGCTGAAGACCATCTCCCGCCCCGGCCTCGTTTTCGTTCAGGTCACAACTCACTAACACAGCTTCACTGGTATCAGTAGCAGCAAACCGTAGTAGCAAATAAACTTGGCCAAGCTTTGCATTTAGGTGGGGAATCCTATAAGCGACCACAACTGCTGGGAGCGGCCGGAGGACATGGACACGGCGCGTACGGTGTACAACGTGAGCGCAGACAGACCGGGGTCGGAGGTGGCGGGCGAGACGGCGGCCGCATTGGCGGCAGCGTCCATGGTGTTCCGTGACATTGATCCAGACTACTCCCAGACGCTGTTGGAGAACGCCATGAGGGCGTTCGAGTTCGCCGACACCTACAAGGGGTCTTACAGCGACGACCCGCAGCTCAAAGCTGGAGTGTGCCCCTTCTATTGTGACTTTGATGGGTATCAGGCAAGTCACTCTGCTCTCTTCGTTCTCATCTGTTTAGGCATACTGTGTGTTGATTGCAGTGTGTGATATTAGGCAAATTCTTAGCATATTAGGCCACTAATTGTCATCACTTGGAATAGGGCTATTTGCACAACCACATGTACAGCCTTGTCTGTTGTCCTTGCCTCTTGTCTTTTAGGCTGTCAATTCATAGAGAGGGGGAGGGGATGGATTCTCGCTTACCACATGTATGATCGTAAAGCTTCATGTGAAGGGCTGCTTAAGGTGAATTGAGGATCCAAAGTGGTCCAATCTACATGATTAAAGAGCATCTTGAGGAATTCCTACACTCGAATAAGAATAAGATTTGTGAGGTGACATTAATGCATGCATTTGTAGTTTGTCTATCTATCAAACAGGGTAAAGTTATGCACATTTGGCCATGCTGAGAACCCATGGTGCAAAATTCCCACAGTGAGCTGCTATTTTTCTGGAACATGTCCTTGCTTCAATGCAGCAGTATGAGTAGTGAGGTTTTAGCTCTGCTCTGTCTGCCAAACAGAACAAGTTCTGTGCAACCTAAGGCATTGTTACGGTCATGAGGACCCCAAAATCATAATTATCTTGGCACCATAGTACCACAAGGCTTATTGATTGATCTGATCTCAGGAGTCATGCCAATGTTGTCTGGTGTGCAATCCTGTCTGCAGCAGAGCCACCCCATAGTCAACCTGGATTGTGGCTCCTACATGTTCTTGGTGTCAGATTCTAGTGTGAGTGGAAAAGATCAACCCTTTTCCTAGCTTCAAGTATAGTGCAACTCCCAAATTTTAGTGCAGCACACATCTCAGAAGAGTAGTCATAGTTTCAGACATCATGTAGGCATTCTGCATGATGTATTGTCACCGAACCCTCGTAGGACCTCAAATTTTTGGGGGTGACTTCATTCCTTGGCCTTGAATTCTTTCCACATCTAAAGGGGTGGTCAATTGACTCAGGATGAGTTACTATGGGGAGCAGCATGGCTAAGAAGGGCCTCACAAAATGACTCTTTCCTCGACTACATCCAAAACAATGGTAAAACTCTTGGAGCAGATGACAACATCAATGAGTTTGGGTGGGACAACAAGCATGCCGGCCTCAATGTTCTTGTCTCCAAGGTTAACTAATGCCACATACTGCACATCTACTTTTGAAGCTCCTTGAACTCATCGTGTCTCCCTGTCTCTGTTCTTGATGCCTACAGGAGTTCATGGAAGGACAAGCTCTCTCTCTGGAATCCTACAAAGAGTTTGCCGACAGCTTTATGTGTACACTCATTCCAGAGTCTTCATCCTCACACATCCAGTTCACTCCTGGTGGGCTCATCTACAGGCCCGGAGGCAGCAATATGCAGCATGTGACTTCCATCTCCTTCCTTCTCCTAACCTATGCCAAGTACCTCTCCAAGTCATCGCAGACCGCGAATTGCGGCAGCATCCAAGTTGACCCAGCATCCCTTCAGCTTCAAGCAAAGAAACAGGTACATTAATTACTGGAAGAAAAAAGAAGAGAAGAAGCTTTCACGAGTTCTAAATTGGATGCATTTTGTTCTTGTCAGGTCGATTATTTGTTAGGCGACAACCCCATGAACATGTCATATATGGTTGGATATGGTGATCGATACCCGCAGAGAATTCACCACCGGGGTTCTTCGTTGCCGTCAGTGTCGAGCCACCCTCAGTTTATTGCATGCAAGGATGGCTCATACTACTACAAGTCTACTAACCCTAACCCTAATCCCCTCGTCGGCGCGGTGGTCGGCGGGCCGGGCGAAGATGACGTTTACGAGGATGATCGTGCCGATTTCCGGAAATCTGAGCCGACTACCTACATCAATGCTCCATTAGTTGGAGTCCTGGCATACTTTGTGGCAAACCCTAATGCCGGCCTTGTGCTGACTTAGGCATGAATGAAGAATTCTTATGTACATAAATGAAAACAAGAAGAAGAAAGAAAACAAATAGAAGAGAGAGTGTTTCAGAGATCCGATTGAACACCCTAAATATACCATCATATGTCCACCTAACCGAAGAGTGAGGATCGTTTTCGGTGCATACAACCCGAAGGTTTTCTTGAGGGAGGAGATGTATTGCAAGTCAAGCTTTATTTTGTTTTGGTTTTGTTTTTTTCCAAATGAATTAAGTGTATTACATTTCATAGTTATATAAATCATATTGTGCTCTATGTTCATCTTTTGTTCACCTAAATAATGGCTCTAAGCAGTGACAAGCATCACTTAAATTCATGAATTGCTGAATTTTCTGATCTGGGCAAATATATGATGCATTATCCATGACAACTTTTTGCATCAACATAGGATGCGAGTATAGTTGACAAATAATTATAAAGAAAAAATAATCAAAGAAATCTGAAAGCATTGAGCCTATGAATTTTGGAGAATGGTATTTAAATAAGTTTTGCAATTGTATGCACCGGCTAATTTAATTATCCATAAAAGTATTTTGATAACTACGTGCAATATAAAAAAAATATATTAAAAGATTTATCTTTGTATTTATATTGATTAATTATACAAATAATTTATATAAAAGATAATGAGATCTTTTATAAAGAATTCATTTATATTTAAAATTATGATTTCTAATGATATAAGGTAATATTAATTAAATGAATAGCAGAAAAGATAATCCCTACCCTATTTGCCTCTAAATACGTTTGATATTTAAACATAAATGTAAATAAATACAAACTTAAATATGTTTAATATTTAAACATATGCATGTTCAATATAAGTTTAACTAGATGTTAGGTAGATATAATTTGATTAAGCAAGTCTAAGAGCATAGCACTGATAATATTGAGCTCGCTCATTCGATCTAAAATTTTATACAGTTGTTAATCTCTTCATACATATCGTCATATCCTAATTATTCAGATTTCACCAATATCTTATATATAACCAATGCCATCAAAATAATGAATTGCTTATGAGAATCTGTATATCTAATCATAAATGATTAGAATTTTTGATTATTTTTAAAAGACATCTAACTAATCACTATATATATATATATATATATATATATATATATATATATATATATATATATATATATATATATATATATATATATATATATATATATATATATATATATATATATATATAGAAGGTGTAGCCTATTTTTCCATGACTCTTTCATGCCTATCTCATGTTAACTAATTGTTATTACATGTTTGAGAATACATGTGGAAAATATGAGAAAAAGAAAATGATGGCTTTACTTGAAAAATGTCAACGACATAGTCAAGAAAGAAAAATCACATAACTGGCAAGCCATAATACCCTCAATAACAATGTGCTAAAGCAAAATCATTTTTATTTTAGTATTTATAAAAATACAAAATTTTCTGATATCGTACAAGCTCGCATTTGAACGTCTAGAGATCACCTAAAGTAACTTTTTCTTAACTCCTACTTATCTCAATATCATCTAAGTAAAGAAGGTCGAGAGGAATTGGAAGCCCTGTCCAACTTTCTCCTACCAAATTTTAATGCTGCAAATGTCCAATGGGTCTATGCCGTATGATAAGAATAATTATCAGCTCTCCTTATCTCACCACTTAGGTTACGACGCCTATCTCAATTTTCAAAAAGAGATTATGTCCCCTCATTAATGGTTAATGACATGACTCAGTTTCACAAGCTTTTTCTTTCGAACGATCGATAAAGAAATCCCGTGCTGTATGATCCAAAAGAGTAAGAGGGTTAGACCGAAGGAGTCATCCTGATAATCCACCTCAAACGATACACCTCGGGTACATATCGATAAGCTACCCTTATTAAATGTCTCCACCATGTAAGGTAAAAAGTAGAGCCTTTACGAGCACCCGTCCACTCCATCCGATGCTCAAGTATAAAAATCGAGTCCCGAGCTAACACAAACAAGTGAGCAAAAGCTCTTTACTCTCTTACTTATATTGTTAATCTCTCTTTTCATTTCTATAACTTAAACATCCGAGAGATCGAACCAGAACGTCTCCAATATAAACCTGTTGTGTGGGACCCTCGCATCACCCGGAGAAACTGTCAGGAGGTGGCCCAATAGCAAGGAGGACCAAACTCGCCAACCTGACTTCACCGTATGAGGGTTGGACCGCACCAACGAACCTCTCCCGATGATCGGGACTCTCCACGTAAGATCATCTGTCTCGTATTGCCAACCCTCTCAGTTAGCAAGGAGAAATCATCGTAAAAGATCTATACTTTGAATATCGAACCAGTCAAACCGATCAATCAGTTCACGATTTCCATGTGTTAACACCGTACAATAGATGACTTGAGTGCTTGCTGTCAGAAAACAAAGAGGCTCGATAAGTCATGTTCAATTTTGTTTTCATTCCACATCATGAGAGTAGAGACACGCAAACAGCAAACAAGTCGACGATTTGTTTGGACAGAAAACGGTGGGGTGGAGTTATCAACCTCACAAGCTTCCGAAATAGCAAAAAAATATAAGAGATTGTGATCATTTTTCATACCAAAACATATCAACCTCACTAGTCATTCAAAAGACCAAATTGTCCTAATTTGACAAAGGCTTTCATAATCAACGTTTCTAACATAAAATTTAATTTAATATTTCAACAAGATCAAAAAATCAAATGATTTGGAACAAAAGCTTAAAGCAGGAAATGAATTTTCATTTGTGCTTGATACGATTTTGGCCACCTAAATCTTATTTTACGTATAAGCTTGAGGTTGAATGATCAATAATTGAACATATAAAAATCTGTTCTAATGATCCGGCTTTGAAACCATTGATACACCTGACAATTACACCATGCTGTGGAGCTGTAGTTTGTGCAGGCTTACACAAACAATCATCAATTCAAAGAATTAAGGATGGAATCTCCATCTCGTTCACCGGATTTTGTATGATAAGGCCACCTGCGAATTCTTACTGCTGCGGTTGGCCGGCGGATTCCCCGCACACTTCTTGGAAGTCATGATGCCAGGGGATCAAGCTCCGTGCAGGGAAGCAGCAGTCGCAGTCCGCTTTGCACCGCAGCGGCCGGCATAGCCAGGACGACGAGGGCGCCTCCCCGGCCTTGCGCGGGCTCGTCGAGGCCGCGTCCCTGAGCGGCCCCCAGCACTCCACTTGGTTGAACTCGGGGAGGTTGGAGTGGAAGTAGACCCACACCATGGCCTCCTCCAGCTCCGGATAGTTGTTGAACAGGGTCTCATCCCCATGAACGAACGCCTTCAGTACCTTCACCATACCCAACGCAAAAGTTCCCATCAGCAAAACAAAGAGGTGTGAGCGTGAGTCAGACGAGTGCATGCGCGCGTACGTACCACCGGGAGTTCCTTGTTGAAGATGTAGTAACGGAGGTTGGCGATGAGGTCGAGGAGGAAGTGGCCGCCGCTAATGTGGCAGTGGACGTGGAGGGACATCTTTCCTTGGACCTTCTTCCACTCCGCCACCACCTCGTCCCTCTGCAGCCGGTTGTACCAGCCCTGTAGCTGCTCAACGAAACAGGGAGGTTTAGCTGTGTCACAGCTTTGGAGATCAGACGAGACGAAGACAGATAGCTGAATCGGGTACCTGAGCACGGTTGATGGTGTGGGAGATGGCGAGAGTGATCTTGGCGGTGATGTCGCTGTGGGTGAGGGTGTACGTCCTGGGGAGTTTCCCTGGGTGGTTCTCCTCGTCCACCCCTAAGAACTGTACCTTCAGCTTCGAGGCCTCGAATATTGATGGCCCAAATAGCCTCGCAACCTGAGGGCAAGTACCAGCAAAATGAGGCAAATCTCAACATGTCGGTTGCTGTAATAGATGGATTCTCTTATTTGAAAGCCATGTAGCAGAAGGAATCCCGAAATCTATACTTCAAGACCATTCACTAGTTGAGAGTATACCGGAGCTGTGGACTGCCTTCTTCTCCTTGGTTTGCTGAAGAATAACAAGGGACTCCTTTTCAGATCAACACAAAGGCTGTGCTGCTTCAGCTGTACAGGCAGCAGAAACGTAGCAGCTGCAGAACCCATACTCAACAAGAAGCAAGGCAGTGAAGTGGCAGGGGATGGATCGGTTAGCCTCCTCCAACCTCTGCAGAAGGAAATTAGGAAGACTTCCTTCGAGAGTTTGGAGAGTTTTGGAGAAGATATAGGAACAGAATCGATCGAGTTGCGGCTCTTTCTTGCGTTACTTGGGGGATTCAGTCGAACTCTCTATGTGCCTTATAGGAAATATTTAACTGGAGGACAAGCGATCTCTCGCTGTCGAGCGCTTGGCAGCACGAGGCGTGCGGGAACGGCAATTGAATCTTGCCAACACCTCTCGTATACCCGCTGGACACGTTCGAGGCAATTTCCCATGATCCGTAAAAGATCAACCATCTGTTAACCCAACAGTGTTATATGTGATCGCCGTGCTATTATTTTCTTATTAAAATAAAATAATTTAAATTTCATATATATATATATATATACATATATATAATAAGTAGTGTCTCCCACGATTTGCTAAGTATGAGCGACTTGCTGTACAGCGAGTGCATGGTTTCACGTTCTTCAATAAATTAGAACTGGCGCCCGGTCTAATTCACCTGCTTGACTTGGACCGGTCTCGGTTTTTCATCCTATTGGTCATCTCGAGTTCGATCTCCACGTTTCCAAATGGATTTTCTCCTCCTGTATTGAAATTTCATGGTGTCAAAGTCGATGTATCAAAAGTTTTAGGAGAACCACGTGGGTTTATGATCGCCATCTCTGAATCGGTCAATATACGTGCCGTATCATCGTCTCCATAATTGGAAATACTAAAATAATTAACGGCATATCCACTAATTTAAGTTCTCAGGAACAGTGGCTGAGCATTGAAGTTTAATCTCTACGCGACAAACATATAAATATCTTTCAGTATAAGATCATTTAGCGTACGTTTAACCTGTGAAATGAATTAATAATCATCGAAGGAGACTAATTAAATTGGATGCCATATAATCGAATACATATAGCGTGGGCCCACAAATCTTTGCAGTCAGTGATGAAGAAGGGAAGAAAAGAAAAAGAAACCCAAGGGAAAAAAAAGATGAATCTCGGTTAGCAAGTCAAAATTAAATATTCACATCCCATGAAATAGGTTTATTGTGATCAGGAATTATTCGTCACCTCCTTTGACGAAACGAGATTTGCGTGCATGAACAGGTGGTGGCCCTCCCACATATATCAATTGGGTCCAACTTGCTCCCTGCAAATTTCCCGTAGAGTCAACCAGCGGTTGGTATCGCGTGCAAACTTCCACCACCAATTTCTCTACTCTGTCAGGAGGCGGGCTCTCCGTGGAGCCCACCGTCGATGAGGTACGCGTGCGTGACCGACCATTGTGGAGTCCACAGGTCAACTTTGTGAACCGAGCCGCTTGCGTGAGAAACGGCCGACCCGAGCTCTATTTTTCGCTTATAAAATAATAAATAATCGATTAATCACCTGCAAATACTGTACCACAAGTCATAAATATCAGTCTCATACATAGTCGATTAGTATTCAGCGTCATAATGACGTCAACACTCCAACTAACATTAAGCTCCGACTTGCTTTTCGGTTCGAAGTCTTTAAACTTATTTCAACACATGATGCATTCTCAAAACACCTATTTCTATCGCAAGAACATAGAACAAAATATAGTTTCTTCTAATGCTATTGCATCTAAATAATTGAAGGAATATATGTGTCGTATTCAGTTTTATATGGGCAAATACTTTATTTTGAAACATTATAAGGATTAATATGTCAAACTCTTTTATGTAAGATTATATTTACAGGGAATCAAATGAACATGGCATCTTTTTATTCCGGAAAGTCACTAATAAACCAAGCTAAACGTGACAACTGCTACGATCGAGTATTTCTCATTTTCGGTGTACCAAAAAAGAAAAAAAAATTTCTCTTCTTTTATTTGTTTCTTTTCTCTATCTAATAAAGTGCGAGGAGTTTTCTCTTGGGAGAATACAAGTTTATGATGAACATTATGATAGTTAGTTCAAAATTGAAAGTTTCATTAAGTAGTTCATCAAAGTTAGCATGAAACCAATGACTCTAAGAAATATAATACTCACACAAGGGGAATAGTAGGAATACATTTTTTTTCCTTTCCTACAACTCGATATCATTAAGCCAACAAAATACCGCAAGTGTTGGACCTCTTCTACCTCACTTCTTCAACCTCGCATCCATCCACGGTTGTCTTCTTCTTCCAACACATGACTTCTCATCCATTAAGACCAGAATCATGTAAGTATATGCGGCTTATGAGATACGTATAAAACTTTATTCAAATCAGATTCTTGAGACGATTAGAGGAGGGTTTTTCGAAAATTCGTATGATATGATATGAGGAGATGGAATTAGAGGATAGTACAAGACTATTAAGGAATAGAAAATTTGAGTTACATATATTATTAGTTTTGCCTATAATATAATGAGTTTAATCTTTTAAATGAAACTAGTATGGGATATGGGGAATATTAGCTCAAACCAGTTTGATTTGGATTTATCAATTTTGATTATTGACATGGTGGCAGAACCAAGTAGACAAAATTGATCTGAATTAATTATTTTTCTTTAGAAAAAGATTAAGCTAAGATGAGCTTAATAATTATAGTTAAGTTATAGTTTGATTGAATGAAAATAAATTACAACTACATAGGATGAAAAACATGGGTTTAGAAAATATTATCACAACACTAAAAAATGAAGGAGTCAGATTATATATTCTAATATGACCCATAACTTAATAAATTTAAGTTTTTATGTTGAATTGATATTGAATTTAATATATATTAATTTTAACCCATCATGGATTAATTTTTTGTTCGTGCAATGTGGATTTGGGCCTCATGGGTCAAAATCTACTGACTTTCCATGACAAAACGTAATATATATTTAAGAATTGGTATCTTAATATGATTGAACGTATTAAGAATATTAATATAATAAATATAAAAAATATTGAGATGGATATGTAAAATTATTAGATCGATAAAATAAAAATATATATTTTAAATGATAAAAGTATATTTAAAAGAGGCCTATGAATGATCCTTGGTTGCTGCCAATAGTACCATTAAGTTAGGATGTAAGTTGAGTGAATTGGGTTAAATTAGGTATAAATTTATTATTATTATTATTATTATTATTATTAATAAAATAATTAATAATACACTCAATTGATATCTATAATGAGTCTACCAAACGATCAGTTTGGAACGTGTAAACGATTTTTCTCCCAACCTATTTTTCTACAGAAACTAGCTATTCTTATTCATGATGATGTGATGTGCATTTAAAACAAAAAATATATATTCTATGTAAATAAAGGTTCCACAAAGAGGTTTGTCCCTTTGGGTACATCCAATGGATACCTATAAATAACGTGTCAGTTCTCGTAAATTTTTATGGTCTGCACAAGTCTAAATCTCAATAACTTTTATGTCAATTGATCATCGAATTAAAATAAAAAATAATTTTATTTTTTATATTAAACTACGACGTTATTACGCAGAAACTTTGTTGGCCAATCAACTCATAAGTAGCCGTACGAGCCATACATAAACCAGATTTCATCGGATCGATTTAGGTTACATTATAGTCTCTAATGGGGTAAATTAATCGTATGCATTATGTAGCAGCAGTAGCCACTTGCTCTTCCACTCAACGTTAACATCATGCAGGTTAGGTTGTATAGTTGTTGCCATGGGATTAATAATGGAGGAGGACATTAGCGAACTAACAAAAACATCAGGTATGATACACTTGTGAAAGCCAACGTAACGACGGCAAGTGAATTGGACGTGCCGGATTACCAACCGACCCACCTTGTCATCGTCGAATAGATGCGTACTTACAGGAGTCAGTCGTGGCACGACCAACTTGTATAGTCACATCGATTCCAGTTTATAATAGTACTATCAAAGTGTTGATAAGTCATTGGGTTATATATGTTTTGACTTTTTTAATCGATCATTTATTATTTCTCATGCTAATAAGAGTTAATCATATATTATTCCTTATAATTAATTATTTTTAATATTTTAATTTTAATATTTTAAAAAATATATTAAGATTTCTATATTTATGAAAGTAAAATATTTAGCTTTTTATCGACTTTATTAATCGAAATACTATAAGGTTTACTAGTATTGAAATAAGATTAAATATTTTACTTTCTCAAATATAAAGATTTTGATATAATTTTTAAAATATAAAAATTAAAATATTAATTATATAAAAATAATATATAATTAGCCTTACTAATAATGAATGACACACCCACGATTCTCTTGTTTCTCATGTTTTGCATTTACTTCCCGAAAAATGAAAAACATGGACGCGTGCTTGCCGACTTGATAAGAGATGCGGTCTTCCACTTGAGTTTTGTATGAGACCCAAAACATTCAGACATGTAAAACATGGACATGTAGTTTTCAACCTGATAAGACATGCCATTTTCCACTTATGTTTTGTATCATATAATAAATAATAGGTAATTTACGGGACAGTGACGTGACGTGCAGTGTGTTTCATGCGATCCGTGACTAGGCAGGCCGTACATTGAGAAATATTAATATATAATAAAAACAAAAAATTGATGATCGTTGTAATTATATTATAAATATATAATAAGAGCAAGAAAACTATTTTTTCACCTCCCAATATATGACTGGAGTTTGTATTAAGCTCCTTTCGTGAGTCTCGTGCATGAACCACCTTTTTCGTGTGTCAGGCATGCATGCCGCCGGCATGGGATGCACCGGCCGACAGATCCTGAAAGTAGCATTGATTAGCTTAAACATAGTGAGTGCTATACATTAACTTCGGCTACGAATCAGAGATCTATCATTAAGATTGACGTCGTTCCTGCTTAGATTTACACCAAGTACATGAGAGCATCCATCACTTTGCATCATCACAATGCAAGAGGTCCTACTTCTTTGTCCTCCCTTCCTCAGTTTTCTGTGGTGATGGAGACTTCCTTTTGACTGTCGAGAGTTACAGGAGAAGATTTTTGTGTCGTGAGGCACGCATATGACTGTTAAGGGAGAGAGACAAGAATTAAAAAATTTTAAAATAAAAATCAATGTAAGATTTAATGTGATTCAATAACTTTTTTACTTATATTTATGAAGAAAATTAAATTCTTAAAAAAAATTAATTCAAGGAATCGTTCTTTCATCCAACTCTAAACTTATTATATATATTCTCTCACATAAATTTAAAAAAATCTTCATATTTTCTAAATATATTAAAGAATATCTCTTTTTTTTATATAAAAAATAACTCTTAATATTAAGAATCAAGATATATTTATAAAAATAAATCTTAATTTTTTGAGATTATTCTTGTGCTTCAGCTTTCATGCGGTGACAGACACTCTTTTTAATTGATTTTTACTGAGAGTCACGTATTTAACTTTTAGAGGAGAGAAAATAATATTACAAAATTAAAAATATTAAAAAATTAATATAAAATTCAATATGATTCAATAATTTTTTTATCTATATCTATAAATATAATTAATTTTTTAATACAAGGAATCCTCTTCCAACAAACTTCAAACCTTTTGTATACTCCCTCGTATAAATTAAAAAAAATTATTTCTCGATCTTCTTCTTTATCACAGTAAATCCTAATATTAAGAATCAAGATATATTATAAAAATAAATCTTAATTTTTTAAAATTATTTTTGTGACTTGAATCCCTAATCGGATCATAATCCATCAAAAATTTTAAATTTAATCAAAATTTCTCTAAATAAATTGAATATAATTAGAACATACTAAACTAACAATATTGCGCATGCGAATCATCACGATTGGATCTTTAGTTTCATTTCCTTTGTTTTTTTTTTTTGTGGCTATAAAGTTGACACGATGGCCCAACTGGAACAGCACGAGAATCTGCAGCTCCACTACAAATGCACTGCAAGAGTGCACACAATGGGGTCATCGACCTTATCATATCCACAATGCTTGGCCACACCATCTCCCTTCTCCAACACAAGTGGTGCTGCACTCTGGAGACCAACCATGGCGGCGTTGCTCCCATAAGCTTCACCTCTAAGCTCCAGTACCCAAAGCAGCAGCAGCTGTCGGTGCCCAACAATGGTCGAGTGGTGAGCACCACAAGTTTCAGCTCTACGATCCAATATCCAAAGCAGCTGTTGGTGCCCAATGATCATGAAGTGAGTACCATATATTAGCTTGGTCACAACTACATATCCTTGCTGACAAGATTGATATACTTACGCATCTAACTTTGCTTTCTTATTTCGCCTCCACGTGTTCCTCGTCTGGTCACTGCATATTTTCTTTGCATTAGTAGGAACGAAAACACACATCTTAACTCTTGCGAGTCCGACATATTTATCTAGATATTAATCATATTTTGAATATATATATATATATATATATATGCGCCTTCAAATTTAAGTTAAGTGTTTTATGTTTTATATACTTGTTTCTTTAACAGAAATAAACTGCATAGATGTATATTAACGATATATACATACATACATACATACATATAAACATGTCAATATCACTTGTCTCTCATGTATGAGAAAGTATTTGACATATCCTTTTATTCTTTCTTGAAAAATGATATTGACTAAGTGGCAAAACTTGTCACTCAACAAGTGATATTGGTGTAAACGAGGTCATGAGGATACTATCTTCTTTGTTTATCATCAATGCGTTGAGTTGATTCTTTCATATTTTAGCTTAAGAAATATTTGATTCATAATGCAATGCGACTCTCATCGCATTTTGTACCCGAAATATGTTATATCTATGTTTATTCTTAAATTGGAAGAGTATGTTCGAGTTGGTGAAATGCACCAAGCAAATCACGTCAACATCACTTGGCCCTCATCACATGTATGAGAAATTATTTGACAGGTCCTTTTATTCTTTCTTGGAAAATGATTTTCACTAAGTGGTAAAACTTGCCACTCGATAAATGATATTGGTGCAAACGAGGTCACGAAGATACTATCTAATATGCTATCTTTTTTTTCATTTATCATCAATGTGCTGAGTTGATTCTTCTAAAAATTAGCTTAAGAAATATCTGATTCATAATATAATGTGACTCTCATTACGTTTTGTATCCGAGATATATCGTATCTATTATTATTCTTGAATCGAAAGAGTATATTCGATTTGGTGAAATACACCAAGTAAATAAATTACTTATGAATCATTTACTTTGTAATGAAATATTTTCTTATTGTGCTCAAAAGAGTCTTAATATTTCAGCTTCAATCACTCGTACCACATATCGTTCGACACAAAGGAGATTACCAAATATTATGTATTTTGTATTTCATATTTATATCATCATCTTAATATTAGTGTGTGCCTTACTCGTCACATTTCTCAACCTCGAAATTTATTTTATGTTACAGGAGCTTTTATATCTTCAACACAAGAAGAACTTAATGGAAGCTAGAAGCTTATTTTATGAGTCGAAAACCCAATTAGATGTGATGTTAGCAATCGATTTGCTACAAAAATTAGACATTGACTATCATTTTACTGATGAGATTGATGCGGCTATTGAATCCTTATGCAACAAGCGACCTAATACAATTGGTGGAGAAACAAATAATTTTGTCAATTTTACTCTTTTATTTCGACTACTAAGACAAGCTCGATATCCTATATCCTCCGGTAAATTCTTCTAATCTTATTTATCATTTTATCATGATTTATTAATGATAAATAGCTTTTACCTATTTGAAGATTCAAATTAGTTCATAGTAACTCAAAAAGCTATTTGATAAGACATATTTTGGGTCCTAGTTACATCACCAATCGACGCTGTGCCACGTCCCCATCAACTCCGCATGACCACTTCCAAGTGCTGGAAAGGATCCGTACTAAGATACTCCTCAGTACATTCCATCCTGGAAAGCTCGGGATGGCACCATATGACACCATTCCGTGCATTCCGGGACGACAACCGCACAAAGGTACCACCTCGCCTCTCGAGGATCAGTTGCTGTGCCAAACCTGCATATGGTTGACCCTCGCACAGTAGTATAAAAGGCTCCTGACTGGCATCTGGCGGGGGGAGGAGAAAAAAGGGAGAAAAAACTAAGCATTAACTTAATCGTTGAGGGGCCAAAGTCGGTAACCATATGACGAGGGCCTTTAGTGCAGGAGTGCGGCCACCCCCCGAGGCACTAGCACCCCGACCGAGAGACACCCTCCCGAAGATGACACCAGCACCCCGACCGAGAGATGCCCTCCCGAAGACGATGCCAGCAACCCGATCGAGAGGTGCCTTCCCTCAGACGAACTCGGTATCCTGACTTGCGGGTGTGATAACCTTCGACGACCCGTAGACTCCCGACATCGACTCGTGGACCAAGCCGTGCTGACTCATCAGCCACGGTGTATCTATTCACCAATATTTTTGACGCTAGAAGAAGGGCCGATGTCATAAGAGTACCTCGCAGGAGCTCACCCCGAGGGAGAACTACCAATCGATCACTCCCCTCTCGGACTTGGTGATCAGCCCCTCCCCGTCCTCAGGGAGGGGGGCATCTCGACTCCGACGCCGGATCGCTATTGGCATCTATTCAATGATCCAGGACTCTCTCCCCCCGGATATGCTACAGGACCCTCGGTCATTTCGCTCGAGGTGTTCTTCAGCCTAGCCAGGCAGGTACAAACCTTGGCAGGAATGATGCAAACAATAGTGTTGCTCATCCTGCAGATCGTGCAACTAATAGCTCCCCCGGCTGACCTGATCCAGTAGAGGCTAAATGGGGAGCAAGCCGGGATAGGAGAACCCTGACAACAGACAACAAACTCAAGAAGCCTCCCCGAGCAAAGCTCGCCTGCACCCTATCGAGCCGCTCCACCCCTCCCCAAACCCGATACCTAATTATCGGGCTTGGTGGATGACTCATTCAGGGTCCAACTATCCGTGGTCAACCGATGCCTAGACGAGTTCTAGCGCGAATTCCAGAAGTTGCACGGTGAGTTGGGCAAAGGCTGCTCGATTGGATCCCCCTTCGTCTAGGAAATACAGGACACGCCTATGTCGCTCAACTTCAGACTCCCGGTGCTAGAGACATACGACGGCGGCTCTGACCCCATGGAACATATCGCCAATTTTGGGCTCAAATGGCCCTTTATGGCACCTCCGACGCCCTGATGTGTCGGGCATTCTCGACCACCTTTAGAGGACCGGCACGAGCGTGGTTCAACTGGCAGCAGCCGTCCTCGATCTTTTCCTTTGATCAGCTTGCCAGAGAGTTCGAGCAAAACTTCTTGGCTAGCGTACGACCCCGACCTTCCATGGTCATGCTGCTCGCATTATCCCAATGCACAGACGAATCACTCTCCCAGTTCGTGGCGTGCTTTTCCACTGAATTCCGAGGGTTCCCAGATGCTCATCCCTCTTTGATCATATAGGCATTTTTGATCGGCCTGAGACCTTCGAGGTTCTTTTGGTCGTTGATCGAGAAACCGCCCGCGACCATTCCTGAGATGCTCCAACGTGCCAATCAGTATATTACCGTCGAAGCCCTTATGGCAGGAAGGTGCGAGGACAGCAAGAGGCCAAGATTGGAGCCGGCTCGAGGAACGACTTCAACGCCACCAGTGCAGCCCCACAGGAGGCCCGATCGACCCGAGCAGCTACTCCCAAGGCCCCCGCCTTTGCCTCTGAACACTTCTCGTACCGAGATCTTTCTCCAGATCAAGGAGAAAGGCCTCCTACGACAACCCAACCCCTCGAAGGCTACTAACAAAGACTAATCTAAATATTATAGGTTCCACCGGGACTACGGCCACGATACAGAAGAATGCCACGACCTCTGAAATCAGATTGAAGAGTTGATCCAAAGAGGTCACCTCGGGCGCTACCTCAAGGAGCCAAGGGAGGCATCTCCGTGTCCCAGGGACCCCATTGAGAAATAAATCAACGTCATCACCAGCGGACTGGCGGCTGGCAGTAATAGCTCAACGACAAGGAATGTCTATGCTCGCAGCACGGTGGAGAAACACCCCCGACCTGAGTTTGAGCCCGAAATCACCTTCGGAAACGAAGAGGTCGAATGCTCCCACCACGACGATGCTTTGGTAATCTCCATTTGGATCGCCAACACTCGGGTAAAGAGAGTAATGGTTGACACTGAGAGCTCTGTCGACGTGTTGTACCTAGACGTCTTCAAGAAACTTGGCCTAACCGATGGGGATCTCACCCCCATGGCATTAGCGCTCACCGGATTTATGAGGGATTCCATCTCCTCGCTCAGGACCACCATCATCCCTGTCACTATCGGGGAAGAACCGAGGGCCAAGACGGTGATGACTACCTTTATGGTGGTCAACCTTCCCTCGGCCTACAATATCATTCTCGGTCGCCCGACACTCAACAAACTTAAAGCGGTGGTTTCCACTTACCACCAGGTCATAAAATTCCTGACTTTTGTAGGGGTCAGGGTATCCCGAAGTGATCCTAGAGAATTAAGATGATGCTACCTTACGGCAGTCACCTTACTAGGAAAGTCGCGGCCTCTGCAAGACCCGGATCCCCACGAGGAAGCCAGGACACCGACACACCTGGAGCCGCCTAAACGACTCGTCAAGGTACCCTTGAAAAAGGACCGACCCGACATGATCGTAAGAGTCAAGACAATGCTCCCTGAAGCCAACCAGCTCTAGCTTATCGACTTCCTAAGGAGCAATGCTGATGTATTCATGTGGTCCTCAAAAGACATGCTAGGGATTAACCCGGGAGTGGCCCAGCACCACCTCAACATCCATCCTAAGGCTCGGTCGGTGAAGCAGAAGCCAAGGAAGTTTGCCCCCGACTGATAGAAGGCAATCAGCGACGAGGTCAACTGACTTAGAGAAGGTGGATTCGTAACCAAGGTAAAATATCCTCGGTGGTTGTCGAATGTAGTCCTTGTTAAGAAACACAATGGAAGCTAGAGGATGTGTGTTGACTACACCGATCTCAACCCAACATGTCCCAAGGATTGCTATCCTCTCCCGAGGATAGATCAGTTGGTTGATGCTACTACGAGCTACGAACTTCTCACATTCATGGATGCATTCTCAGGCTATAACCAGATCCAGATGGCACCACAAGACTTAGAAAACACCGCCTTCATTACCGATAGGGGAGTATATTGCTACAAAGTAATGCCCTTCAGTCTGAAGAATGCTGGGGCGACATATCAAAGAATAATCAATGAGCTACTTAAACAACAACTCGGGAGGAATATTGAGGTGTACATCGACGACATGATTGTAAAAAGCAAATCGACAAGCACTCACCCAATTTAGCGGAGACCTTCCGTACCCTCAGACGGTTCAACATGCGCTTAAATCCATCGAAGTGCATCTTCGGGGTCCGTTCAGGAAAAGTCCTCAGATTCGTGATCCACCAGAGAGGAATAGACGCAAATCTAGAAAAAGTCCGGGCCATAGTAGACATGCAGCCTCCTCGCTCGATTAAAGAAGTGCAGTGCCTCACTGGAAAACTGGCAGCGCTCAGTAGGTTTGTATCACGTTCAGGCAACAAGTGCCTCCCCTTCTTTTGAGCTCTTCAACAAGCCGACAGCTTCGCATGGACCTCGGAATACGAAGAAGCCTTCGAAAAGCTGAAGGCATATCTCGCTCAATTGCCTCGACTCACCTCACTCAAGCCAAGCGAAATCCTTGGTCTTTACCTTGTGGCCTCGATACAAGCGGTCGACTCGGTGCTAATCCTAGACGTGCCGCCGGCACAACAACCCATCTATTATGTCAGCCACATTCTCGTCGGACCCGAGATGCAGTATTCCCTGATCAAGAAGTTGATTCTCGCACTATGAAAACGGCTCGAAAGCTGCGACCATACTTCCAAGCCCATATGATTAGGGTGATAACCGACCAAATACTACGACAAATCCTCTCCAAGTTCGATGCATCAGGACAAATGCTGCGATGGTCGATCGAGCTTGGCAAGTTCGACATCCAATACACCCCCAGAACTGCTATTAAAGCCCAGGTATTGGCCAACTTCATCTTCGAACTAACCCCCAAGGATCATAATGTTGAATAGGAACCCAGTAAGTGCACGTGGACAGATCGGCGATTGCCAGGGGAGCAGGGGTCGGACTCATCCTCAGTAGCCTGACCGGAGAGACCTACGAATGATCACTTCAGTTGTGATTCAAAGTCACCAACAACGAAGCTGAGTACGAGGCATTACTCCACGGGCTAGGCCTCGCCCTAGAAATGTATATGGGCGACCTCAAAGCTTTTAGCGACTCTTAGCTGGTGGCGGGACATATCAACAGGAGCTACGAAGCTCGAGACCCAACCATGGAGCTGTACCTGGCAGAAGTAAGACGACTCACTCGCCGCTTTGACCGCCTCTCGGTTACAAGGATACCTCGCACACGAAACATGCAAGTCAACGCCTTGGCTAGGTTGGCCTCCGCTCGCGACTCGAAAGGAGCCTCAGCAGCCGAATTCCTCACAACCCTGATAGTGCCAACCCACGACATCGTTGAGACTGAGGTCTCGCCAAGCTGGATGGAGGAAATCCTTCGCTTCAAAAGAGATGCGACACAACCTGACGGCCCGACAGTCGCATGACGATTACGACGAACCCAGGCTTGGTACTAGGAGATTAGCGAAAAGTTGTACCGAAAAGCTTTCTCCCAACCCCTCCTGCGCTATCTCGCGTCGCTCGAGGCCAAGACGGTTCTCGTCGAGCTCCATGAGGGAATATGTGGGGAGCACGTCAGCGGCCGGACATTGCCCTTCAAGATCCTCAGATAGGGATACTATTGGCCGACCATGCATCGAGACGCCCTATCATACATGCAGCGGTGCCAACAGTGCCTAAAGCACGCCTGGTTGCATCACTAGCTAGCGGTCCCTCTCACCTCGATGGACGCACCCTAGCCCTTCGCCCAATGGGGTCTTGACCTCCTCGGGCCCTTTCCTCCAACTTCGAGACAATGACGCTTCCTCATAGTTGGCGTTGACTATTTCATGAAGTGGGTCGAAGCTGAACCCCTAGCATCCATTACGAAGAAACAAGTTCAGGGCTTCATTTGGAGGAACATTATTACCCAGTTCGAAATCCCGAGGGCTATCATCACCGACAATGGAACTTAGTTCAAAACCTATTGCCAGTTGTATGGGATACAATTAAAGTTTAGCTCGGTCGCGCACCTCCAAACCAACGGCCAGGTCGAGATGATGAATCGAGCAATCCTAGGACTCAAGAAGAGGGTCTCGGGCGCAATCGGGGCCTGGGTAGACGAACTTCATAGCATCCTATGGGCGCTGTGAACGACCCATAAATCCACATCGGGAGAATCCCCATTTAGCTTGGTGTTTGGAACTGAAGCTGTCCTTCCGCCCGAGATGGTTTTCGTAACCTTGTGTACCGCCACCTTCAAGCAAGGCAACTTTGAGGAGGGCCTCAGGGCTAACCTGGACCTCCTCGAAGAAAGAAGGGTCGAGAGGCACATACGCGCTCTTGCGTACCAAAAAGCTACGGCCTAGCTCTACAATCATAGGGTCCACCCACGGCCGATCAAGGTCAGAGACCTCGTCCTTCGAAAGACTGAAGTAAGCGACCCAACCCGAGCAAGAGAAAAGCTCGAGCCGAACTAGGAATGCCGCTACCAGGTCTACGACGTGATCCGAAGGAACTTACTGCCTCGAGACCATGGAAGGAAGTCCCCTGCCAAGGACTTAGAATGTATTAAACTTAAGAAGATTTTACCGATGACAAAAGTCAAGATTTCAAAAGGCCGATTTCCATTAATTGAAAGGAGTATACATGTTGCAGTTGGGCCAATACAAACCCAAAATTTGATGCAACTGAGACAAAAGGAAAATTTACACCCCTTAGTTCAAGGGACCCTCCTGGCTGTTGTCAAAAGGGACCTCGTCCGGCATGTCGATGCTCTTGTCCTCAGGAAGATCAGCGAAGGGGTCCGGCTCCAACTCCAGGTCGGGACACTTCGCCCGAACACATGCAAGGGCGACCCGGTACTGAAACTCGTAGGTCACTTACCCCGACCTTACTAAGTCAACCTGGAACCCTGGGGACTTCTTGTACTCGGTGATGGCATCCTTCACCCTTTCAGGCACTAGCTGACACTCCTCGGCTAGGGCCTCTTCCGCTACCCGAGATGCAGAATGCGCAGCTTCGATGTTTCGCGCCAGAGAGAGCAGCTCGTCGTCCAGAGCCTGAACCCGCCCTCTACTCTCCTTTAGTTGACGTTGGGAGTCGACCAACTCGGCCTTCAGTCACTCAACCTCGGCCTCCGACTCCGCGGTGCGTTGTTCGACTGTCGCCACGGCCGCCGGGCCAGGCCCACCTTTCAGCTCCTTTATCTCCTAGCGAAGGCCTGAGTTCACCTCGCCCATGCGCTCGATCACTCGATCGGCATTGTAAACGTGATAGATCAAGGCCATAGTGTAGTGTTGTCCCTGCAAGAAAATCGACATTAGTACCCATTGTAAAAAAAAATTAAAACCTCACCCAGACAAGGGGAAGGATTTGGCTGCCCGATCCATCGGCACCACAAAGGGTGAACAATATAGCTACTTCTCTAGCGTCGGATGCGGCACCCCCGTGAGAACTCTTGGGCCGCCATCCCGTCGGACTAGATCTTACTCCCAGCTTTGAGAGTGGGCCATCTAGTGCTGAAAGGAGCCTCAGGCTCCTCCTCTGCGAGGTCACCCATGCTGAGGGCCTAGAAAGGCTCCCCCTTGAAGCAAGCATGGATGCGACACATATCCCGCATCGACTTCAAGCGAGCCGTGGGCCTCTTCGAGGGACCTTCGCCAGAAGAGCCAGCATGCCCCCTCTCCAGCGCCTTCGCCGAGCCCTCGCCCTAGAGGCCCTTGCCCGACTCGCCCGTCCCCAACACTGCCTTCCCAGGGTTTGCTACACTTTCCGGGACTTTCCGAGTGGCGACTTTGTCTCTCTTCTTCGGCCGACTCGTCTCCGCATCACCAGGCGACCTTGAGCCTAGTGCTGACGTCCTCTTCGTCAAAGGAACCCCGGAACCAGATCCCTCGCACTCTCGCGTCGACTGCGCCCCGACCACAGAATGGGGCATCCCCTTTAGGACCTGGAGGTTCGCCATCTCCGTAAAATAAAGGCATGATCAGTGAGGCGTCGAAAAGAAAAAAGAAAAGAAGCACCCTGGGCACGAATCCGATCGTACCCCTATCAGCCGGACTCAGCCCCACATCGACCAACTACTCCTCAGTCATCCCCCTGATGGCCCGAGAAGAGGACAGAATTCCCCTCAGTCACTCCACGCGCTTGACCTCTTCGTGCGAAAGAAAAGAACATTGTTGATCGTCCGGGAAGTCCACCCAACACAAAACTCCCACCCTCGACTACAACTCACAAAGAAGTATCGGGCCTTCCACCCCTTGTTGTTGGAAGGAGCCCCACTAATCCTGAATCCACTTCGGGCAGTTAGATAATACCCGCCCCGCCCCTTGCACATGCGAAAACATGTCATCAAGAGGGTTCGAGTCGGCTTGATCCCCGCCCCCCGACATTCCCCTAGGAAAACCATCAGATAGTGCCAGGAGTTCAGCGCCATCTGGGATGGGGAAATCCCCCACCAACAGAGGCATTCTCGGATAACCGGGTGCAGTGGAAAATTCAACCCCGCTTATAAGGCATCCGTGGTTAGCTCGAATCCATTGGGAAACGGATCGTAAGGGCACTAACTCGAGCGCGGAGCATGAAGCTCGTAATCCTTCGGGATACTATAGCGATCCCGGATCGGACCTAACAGGTTCTTGGACACTACCGAGTCTACGTCGTGCCATGACCTGATCGCTTGTAGGGCCGCAAAAGCCTTCGAGTCCGCCAGCGATGAGTCGCCTGACAAGGAACTAATTACTTCCGCCCTACAACTACTAGAGCTTGAACTGCTGACCTCAGAAACTGACCGACTAGAGGAGGGGGGAGAAGAAAACGAAGACATCCCGACCTCGAAACAGCAAGCATCGAGCCGAGTCGTAAGCATAGAACCGCAGCAAAGCAATGTCACCCCCCCGACAGCCAAAGGTTTATAAAGAGGAAGCTCGTCGCCCCGAAGCTGACGTTTGGGCTCCCCGAGGAGAGAGATGACTCCCCCAAGTGGCACTTAAAGCCCGCAATAACTCCTAGATTCCTTAGCCTCGAACCTCCCGCCAGAATCGCCCGTGACAGGAAGTCTCCTACCAGAAGCCGATTTGTGACGGGAAGTGTCCCACCAAAAGCTGCCCGTGATAGGAAGTCTCCCGCCAGAAGCTGCTTGTGATGGGAAGTGTCCCGCCAAAAGCCGCTTGTGACACGAAGTTTCCCGCCAAAGCTACATTGCCCCACTTAACTTAGACACGCGGGTACACCACATGTGCGTGCCGACTAATGGTCACGCCAACCGGCAACTCGTCAGTCGCAAACCTGAGCCCGAGTTCAATTCCTCGACCCACAAGTTCAGTTTTTGCCCGAGTCGCACAACTCGGTTCCTCGACCATCGACTCGTCAGTCTCAAACTTGAGCCCAAGTTCAGTTCCTCAGCCCATAGGTTCAGTCTTTGCCTGAATCGTGCAGCTCGGTCCTCCACAGGTTCTTGGATGACTATAAATGCGTTTTTATTTGTGTTTCTTATGATAAATCATTTCATTTTAGTAAATTTAATTGTACTGAAACCTTTGTCTTTTTAGATGTCTTCCACAGGTTCTTGGATGACGATGGAGAATTCATGACATCTCTTACCGAAAAGATTGATGGAATGATAAGTTTATTTGAAGCATCAAATTTGAATACAGGCGAAAGCATACTTCATAAAGCCAACATATTTGCTACCGATCACCTTAGGTCTTCAATGGCATACATGGAACCTGATTCTGTCAAATGCATTCAGCAGACGTTAGATCATCCATACCATATGAGTTTGCAGAGATATAAAGCAAGACAATATCTTAACCATCAGTGCGGAGAAGAAGGAAGGAAAGGGGTTATCCAAGAGCTGGCGAGGACCGATTTCGCTTTGATTCAGTCATTGCATCGAAAGGAATTGAACGAGATTACATGGTACATTTTCTTTTTTATGCAAGAAAGAAATACTCATTCGACACAAAAAAAGTTTTACTTTGGATGTCTCTAATTCTTATTAGTTTTTGATGTCTATTAGTTTCCATGAGAGATCAAAATCGAAAACAAGTATATGATCGACATAAAATAATAGTCGAAATAAAAAAGAAACATTTTTTCTAAAGTTTGAACTGAAAATAAATGGATTCATCTTAGTTACTTGTTGTTTTCGTTACATATAATGCTTAACAACTCCACTACGATGGCATCAATTAATTTGTAGAACCTTATTATGATGAAAGAAGCTTCTTTAAGTAATGCCACTTTAGTGAAAGAATGATTAACAGAAGAAAAGCTCATGTGTTCATCAACTTGGATCTGAATCTTAGAGAAAAAAGACTTGTTAGGTGTTTGATAATTAAAGATTGGTTATCGAATGGATGATACAGACATCATAGTCCCTACAAATTCTACAAAAAGTGATAAGAGAAAATTGAAGAAAATAAGATTATTTTTGTCATTATGAAGACCCAATTAAGTGTCAATTTTCCAACTTCTTTAATTTTCTTTGTGAAATGTGTGTGTTTATGTAGTTCATTGACATGCTTTGGTGGTGTTATAGCTGGTGGAAGAACTTGGGATTAGCACAAGAACTAAGATTTGCCCGAGATCAATCATTGAAACGGTACACACGATGACGATCCTTCCGAATCCCAAATTCTCAAAGTATCGAATAGCATTGACGAAAGTGATTTCGTTTATTTATTTTCTCGACGACATATATGATGTACATGGATCACTGGATGAACTCCTCCTCTTCACAAAGGGCATCAATGAGTAAGAATGAATCATCACTTCTTATGCCACAAAATTACTTGAGGACTATATGTTTATACCAAACCTAATGGATTGCAGATGGGAGATTTCTGCCATTGATTCACTTCCTTTTTACATGAGAATATGCTACATGGCACTGTACAACACCACCAATGAGATCACACAAATGGTGTTCAAGGAGCATGGATGGAATCCAATCAACTCTTTGACAAAATCGGTACATTACACACTTCTTTTGTACATTACACCTCAAAATAAATATGCGTCTCTCTCTCTCTCTCTCTAAAAAAGAATAACATGCAGCTTCTTTGAATTTGCAGTGGATAGCGTTATGCAATGCATTTATGGTGGAAGCGAAATGGTTTGCACATAGCCACGTTCCGATGGCTGATGACTACATGAGAAACGGCACGATTAGCTGCGGTGTGCCGGTGGTTTTGATACACATATTCTTTCTTTTAGGACAAGGTTTAACACATGACAACGTGAATCTTATAGAGAGTTATCCGAAGCTAATATCTTCTCCTGCGAAAATTCTTCGACTTTGGGATGATCTAGGAAGTGCCAAGGTATAAATAAATGATTTCCAATTTCCACTAAACTTAAGTGTAATTAACCTTGCACTAATATGGGATTTAATTTTCATGTTACAGGATGAGAACCAAGATGGATTTGATGGGTCGTGCTTGGAATGCTTCATGAAGGAGAACCCTTATTGCTCGGGGCAAGGTGCTCGAGATCATGTGATGCTAATGATATCTAAAGCATGGGAGGAGCTCAACAAGGAGTGCTTCTTCTCTTCAAGTTCCTTCTCTCAAGATTTCGTCATGGCATGCCTAAACATGGCACGGATGGTGAAAGTGATGTGTAGTTATGGTGGCGAGCAGAAGCTCCCTTTGCTTGAGGAGTACATAAATCTGTTGCTTCTTGGAAAGGGTTAGGATGTTAATTATGGATGTAAATCTTATTTTGAAGTTCTAAACCAAAGCTTGAAAGTGTCGAGTATTTCTATCATCATTTGATGGTATCAACATTTGATGACATGCTGACTGAAATATCTAATTTCTTCTACTTTTGGAAGAAAAAAAAAAGGGGATCATATTATTCTTGGTCATCCATGTAATATCCAATTTACTCCGACATCAAAAGTAAAAGATGAATTGAATGAGTTATAAGGACAAGATGCACGTTAAATTGGTGTTATGCATTTTGAGATAATTGGTGCTATGGATCAAGATAGCTCATTGAACAGGATCATGATATGATAAATTATCGAACCTTTTTGGTCCTTGGAGATGATATAATTGTTAATATTATTTTTTGAAAGAGGTTCAACATGTTATAAGTATTTTTCTTTTTGAAAAGTTCAATATATATATTTTTAATTTCTATCTTGGTTTTTTTTTTCTATTTGGTTTAATCTTAAACTAATATTACCTTATGATCTCTTTATTTCTTCACAATAATACCTGTAGTCACAAAACATTACTCTACCATGATTACAAAGATGACTCGAGTCTTACTCTATCGTATTGGATAGTTCATTTTCTTAGGTTGACCGAGAAAGTTGACTAAACCCATCCGTGCTTCCTTTTCAAACTTTTCCACCATAAATATGGGAACCTAATTTTCTAAGTGATTTGGACGACAATTATATTGCATTTGTCTCAAAAGTTCGTTGGGTCACATATAATTTATTGTATTCGAATGTCAACGTCATTGATGTCCGACTTGTTTTCTCTGCCAAACATAAGTTAGATAAGTAACACATTGTCTGTGAGATGAGTCAACTCTGACGAGAAATCTCTTGGAGACAACGACAATCAAGTTCTAAGATGTTGGACGACAAGCCACGAAGTCAAAATAAGAAGCATGCCACGAGGAGAAATCGCTTGGATACACACACCATAGCAATTAATTTCTGATATGTTGAACGTGAGTTGCATGCATGTGTCTGCATGAAAGCCACAAAAGATCGTATTTTCCTACCATTCAAGTGTAATACAAGTACTTACTTTTCACTTTATAGAACATTTATGTAAAAGTATCCATCCATCCATCCGAATTCCACCCACCCCAACTCGATTTATTATCCACCCAAATATCCTATCATCCAAAATCCGATTTAGGTGCCTATTTTCCTATCAATGCTCATACCAATCCTGACAGGCTTCAGTGCCATGATAAGAAACCTGAGAGCAAGCGTTGAACATAAGAACAATCAACAATGCTCCATTCACAGAAAAGAGTCAATAAGATGAACGTAAAGTTGAAGAGACATCAAACGTTAAGATTTTGATTGGCAGGAGAGAATGGGGTTGATTCTATATATCCATCAACAGTCGTCAGCTTGATGTAGGTGTACATGCAAAACAGCACATGACATCGCTTCCTGCTTCACTGATCTCCCTCAGAATACAGTTACTGAACTGGAATATATATAACACCGAAGCAGCATCGGACGTACTGCGATTGGGCAGTGATTCGTGTAAGTGACATTTTGTGCATTGCAGGATTCCAAGTGATTGGTGGTGATCATTCGCATAAGTTTGCGACTGCAGGTCTGAGCAGTGGATCCATCTTCTTGTTATCAAGGGGAGATACATGGATGCTATAACTTGGAATGCTGCTTCCAAGGAAATCCACCTTCAAATGCTTGCTCCAGCACATCCTCAATGCGCTTCACAAGTAGTATCTGCCAAAAAAGTATTAGCAAGAATCTTCGTCAGAATCTCTTTTCAAGTGCTGCGGAAAAGTGATTCTCCTGGCACATAAGCATCAGAAATCAGTAACAAATTCTTAGTCCATACAGAGGGTAACGAATTGGTATTTAGGGTTGATGGGATATGAATCTAAGGCATGCTACACTTTCCAGGTTGGACATGACTATACTTAGTCGCACCGGTCAGTGTTTGAAATTGAATATTATTTAGTAGTTTACTGCTTTAGCAGGAAGGTAAAGGAATCATCTGATCAAGAAGATTATAAAAAGACAGCCCAGTATATGCATATCAACAGACATACTCCAGAAATTTCTTTAACCATTATATCACCCCGAAAATGAGCTGTAGAAAAGCACATATGTAATGATGAAAGCCTAAGTTGTCAACTATGCAAAACATTTAGTGAATCAACTAGTAGCATCTTAGTAAAAGAATGGATTTGACATGGTGTAACCAATTCAAAAATGCCTCAAACGTCTCAAAAAATTTAAATCATATTGCAAAGATAATAGAGATCTAAAGATAATACTCATCAATGTTATGCCTCTTATTTACATGTCCAAGAATGATTAACAAAACAAAAACAACCATTTATTGGTTCTTCCAGATGGGTTTGAACTTTGAAGTCCCAAAAATCAAGAAATAAAAATAAAAAACGAAACAGCTAAAGACTGAATATGACCAATACCAATCTGATTCAGCAACATGGACCAGATTCACCCAGTCAAGATATTTAGTGTTGATCCCAAATTCCAGTTACAATTCCTCAAACATTGAGATGGATTGTTGCCCATTCTGAATGACAGAGTTATTTGTTGCAGTTTTTATGGTTAAGAATTTAACGATGTTACATTACAAAATTCTCTTGCATTTTTACAAAAAGCTCCACCCCACAAAGGAATTGCCAAGATAAGTCACAGACTAATGAACACAGGAAGTATAAAAATGTTTAGTGAAAGAAATATGCAACAACAATCATGTTTAGTGGCTGGAATTTAGTCAAGAATGTTAGATTGGTAATATAGCAACAGGAATGAAAGTAATGGAAATTCAGCCATGTTGGTATTTTTAATGAAAAGTCAAGAGGGATGCCTACAGTTCTCCAAGCAGCAAGAAAGAGAATGAAGAGGATAAAAGATTCCTGGACGGGTTTCGAAAAGAAACTAATACATGAGTATAAAATTAAAAAATAACATTTTTTTAATTATAATAATTGCATCAATCTAAAAAGGACATGCAAGATCTTGTTTTCATTTCATAATGGCCATCAACTTTGTAATTGTGCGCTTAAATCTTTCTGCTTGAATTGCATTGCTAAATAAACTTTTATCTAAGTGAATCATATATCTTCCAGACAATATAATATGCATCAAAAAGGGCCAAGCAAAATATAACCATTGAAATCAATGTACCTCCATGCCATCAAGAACTGCTGATGGAACTTCAGTTAAGTCCTTCAAATTTCGTTCAGGCAATATAACTCGTTTGATGCCATATTGATGAGCTGCCAATACCTTAATTCAAAAAAACAAAATGTAAAACTACTTTTTGACAACAAAATCATACAAAAAATAGAACTTGTAACATTTTTTTTAGAGTATACCAGATATAAGAAGGGCATAAAACTTAGTATCAAATACCTTATCCTTGATACCACCGACAGGCAATACAAGGCCTCTGAGGGTCATCTCCCCAGTCATTGCAGTATCTGCCCTAACTTTTCTTTGACTGAACAGTGATACTAATGATGTCACTAAAGTTACTCCCGCTGATGGTCCATCCTTCGGCACAGCACCAGCAGGAAAATGTATATGAATATCTTGATTCTCGAGCAAATTAATTTCACCAGTTGCTGACAGCCTAAGATCTGCTGCTCTTGCCCTCACCTGCCATGTAGAAACAAGCTAAAATCAAATATATGACATATAGAAAACTAAAGGTGATAACTGTAACTCTGGAAGCTAGTATAATTTACTTGTTTGAAAAAGGAAACATAAGTTCAAACAGAAACTGGGAAAGCTCGCAAATGACAGCTGGTACACAGGCATACGTTACTCACACACGATGTAGCATCAATAAATTTCAAAAGACAGTTTAGTAATACCTAAATTTTGTATCCTAGCACAGAGGAACTCTTTGAAGGTTTATCAATTCTTATACTCATGCATGGAGTTCAGCTTGGGATTGATTATCCTCTTCAATTGCATGCAAGAATTTAAATCTCACTAGTTTATTGACTACGATATCTGATCAGGTTGATATGATACCACTATACCAAGCAGTATATTGACCCAGCCGGCATTACCAGAAAAGTAAAAAAATGCATACTTACTGGTACCAGTATATTGCCAAACTCTACACAACATATGCTAGTTTTAGAGTATATGTATGGACTGTTTTGTTGAGCATATTCCTAGTGCATTTAAATTTGGGTAAATGAATAATTTTGGTTTGTCCTAAGGAAATATATGTTTGGATGAACTTGAGACCTATAAGCAATCTCTTATGAAGTCATCCCCAACTTGGCTATCAGGCTGGTGGGAAAGGGTACATCTACCTTGCATATTTCATCTCACAGAATACCAGTAATAATAATCTCTATTTGAAATTTATATATAGGACATATAAGATGATCCAATTAAAAGAACTGAAAAATGCACAAAGAAAAAGAAGTTCAAGAAATTAAAATCTTTCAACTTGTGGTGCAGATGAGAAAATAAAATATGCATGTATTGCCAAAAATATTTTGTGTACCAAGAGCACAACACTCAACATGAGAAGAAGCAGATGAAACAAAGCAGATAGAAAATACCCATGTAAGAGCTATTTGTGCTGATTCTTTAATAACATCACCAAGTTGTCCAGTAAGATGCAAATCACCCTTGCCCATCATTGCTGTGGCTTCAACAAATTGAACCTCGCCACCAAAGGATGTCCAGACAAGCCCAACAGATACTCCTGGAGTTGCTAACCAATCTGCAGTCTCACTATCATCAAATCTAGGAGGCTGCAGTTTCCATGTTGGCTATATCTTAGTAATTTTTTATGACAAGTTACAGTTGAGTACAAAACATGATAAGAATAGTTGCACTGAACTAAACATAATGGATGAGTGAGTACCCCAAGCACTTTTTCCAGCATAGCCTCATCTACAATCATCACCAAGGCACTTGTGAAAGAATTTGATATCTCCTGTCTATTGACACTCATAGGAATAACTTCCATTTCAATGTCAGCACCATCAGCAAGTCGTGTGTCCAAAAAGGAAGTTGTCATTGGGTGCACATCTTTGCTAAGTTGCATGGTGGAATGTTGCTCAGCAACCTTGACAGCAGCAGCACGAGCCAAAGTAGCTAAGTTCCTCTCCAGATTACGTACGCCAGCTTCTCTAGTATATCTCTGAATTATTAGCGTCACCATACCCTATTCAGGCATTAGGAAGGACTAATCACTGACAGGACAGTGTTATACATCCATGACAAGGAAAACTTAACTGCCAACATGGAGAGTCACCCTGCAAATAAAAATGATGCCTAGCCACTCATTGGTAAAGAGTGCTGGATCATGATCAGCAAAATGGTATGTGAAAGAAAAGAATCATGCTTGCCATCACTGTTGATTAGGACCTCTGGGCATGAAGAAACAATTATATGACTTATTCATGTATCTTTCAACACCAACATTCAGGAAAAGAGACAGCGAGCCACAAAAAGTTTGAGAATGCTAGCCCCAAGGAACACAATCTAATTAGTGGTGTCATTTGATCCTCTATATGTTTAGTAATGTGATTACTTTCAAATCTAATGCACACATCTAGACAGGTAAAAATAAAGAATCTCTGTATTCTTCATAGGCTCATAGACATGGATCCACATCTAAGTATGACTCTTAGTTTTGTCAGTTAAAATAACATCTATGTTGTTTGTTAGCACATTGGCTCATTTGTAGCTTCAAGATGAATCACTGGCTAGAAAAGCTTTTCATTTCTGCTTCTCTTGAACCCTTCCCAGGTCTAAGAAAAAACATGTAATTGCTCTATGATTTGCATGAGCTTTAACTGCCACCAAGAAGTTAGAAATTTGTATCCACCAACTAGCATGACTTTTTGGAAAATACTTATCTTCCATAACTTCCCCTGATGGCACTTTATATCAGCTTTATGGAATTGATCTAAGATATTAACCAATTATAAACTTTTGATATATATTCCATGATTACCCACCTATCAATTGCGCTTATAATATGCTTGAAAAAGGCTAGAATGTTGATGATCTTTAACTACATAACAATTGCATATAGGGGGCATCTTTTTTTTTGTGTCTACATGAATGAACTAACCATGAATGTCTACCTACATCCAACTACTTACACAGACACTTCCAAAAATGTATGTTATGAAGCTGCGATGTACTTTCATATGACTAAATATTATCTATTTTCCATATTTACAATTACATTAGCAGAATACTTTGCATCAAAGTAGGCAACTACGTGCATAGCATGGACGCTAATAAGCAGGATGATTATGGCTGCCATTGTTCCCCAGCTTAGGGTCAGGAAATTTCACTGAGTACATGGTTCAAATCACAGAATAAATGGAAATTAGTGCATTTATCCTCCATAACATAGGATATAAGTTGTTAGTCAAAAGATAATAGTAAAATGCTTGCATACAACCAGAGTTATATGATAAGACCCTAAAGTCTTATCGTGGAAGAAAGGAAAGAAAAGGGAATGATAATGATCGCTTCGAGGGGATCGGCCTCCTTGATCGCTTCGAGGGGATTGGCCCTCCTTGATCGCTTCGAAGGGATCGGCCTCCTAGGGTTTGTCCATAGAGTGGAATAATATTTCATTCATTGATTCCCAAAAAGAAGCAGTTACATCACTACTTATAGAGTTCCATCTAGAGTCCACCAAGACTTGGACTCTTAATAATAAATAAATATTAAATAAACCTCTACCTGACTCTAACTAAACTAAATAGACTCAATAAACAACTGGACTAAACAGACTCAATAAACATTATTCAAAAGCTTAGAAAAAGGGTCCTAACAGTTCCTCCCTCTTCAAATCAGCCTTGTCCTCAAGGCTGAGTAGCATCAATCACGGGGAGCTTCTCTTTAGTCATAAACTATCTGCAACGCATCACAACCCGTTGATCAAGTATGATCTCCACCTTTTGATAGTGTAAGCAACAGGTCGGTCTTTCAGTGTAGTAATCATTGTAAGAAACTGCTGGCCCTGTATAATCAATTTTATCTTTGAACCATTGCTATCACAAGTGAAAATCCGTCCATCAACGATCTTTACTTCAAATCTGTCATAGTCTTCAATGTGGTGGGCCAATCGGTCAATAGTCTTACTGTCCATAAAATTGTTAGTGCTACTAGTATCAATCAAAACTATAATAGGCTGATGCTCCAGAGTTCCGCCAACTTCCATAGTTTGCGGGTTAGAGTAGTCGGCTAATGTATGCACTGTATGTATAGTAGGTTCAACATATTCATTAGAATTTATACCTTCATGATCGGAGTCTACATTCTTAGCTTTCGGCTCCTCTCCAATTGGTTCAATCATTAGAAGTTGCCCTTGTTTACATCGGTGCTCTATACTCCACTTTTCATCATAGCACAAACCCCTTGCTGATATTTCCTTGCTAATTTTTTTCTCATGTAGATATGCGAATGAGATCGCAGCTATCATAGTGCAGGGTTGACGAGCCTTAACTTCACACCGGATCTTTGGAATAAGCCCTTCAATAAATGTATCCAGAAGTTGTCGTTCCGACCAATCTCTAGCTTGATTTGATAATCTTTCAAACCTACTTTGATATTTTGACACTGTAGAAGTTTAACAAATTTTGGCAAGCTGGTCATCAACATTCTCATAATCGGATGGACTAAAGCGAATAAGAAGCCCTCTTTTGAACTGCTCCCACGAAGGAACTCCATAGCAAGTTTCATACCAATTGTACCACTGGATTGCATCTTCGTCGAGTTGGATTGAGGCCATTTCTACCTTCGATTCTTCTGGGGTTCTGTGAAAACGAAAGAAATTTTCCGCCTTAGAGATCCAACTAGTCGGATCTCCATCTTTCCATCTCGGAAATTCCACCTTCATGTGTGAGTAGTTTGTGTCACAATCTTGGGGCCATTTTCTTGTATTTTCAGATCTATGCAACGAGAACTTGAGCTCCTATCTTGTTGAAATTTGCTGAGACTCTCCAGTAGGCTCTTTTTGAAATCACTAAGTGTTTCTTGCAACCGGTTCTCAATTCTGATTTCTCATGCTTCCATTTGTGCTTTCACTGCGTTGTCGGTGGCCATTGCGCAAGACTGCAAATATGGGTTCTCAACTCCTGTTTTTGGTGTCGGTCAAGGGCATCAGCATTGTCAATGCGAAGTTGCCGAGGAGGTGGATGCCGAGGGCAGTGCTGTGACCGCTGCGTTGGAGGAAGAGTTGTTGCCCTATCTCTGTCGCTGTGTGGGGTGAGAGCGCCGGGGCTGAAAGGCGACTACGTCGATGTGGTTGTAGCTGCTGGACCCAAGGGGCGATCGCCGGGTAGCGGGGTTGAGGCTGCGGTGATGGCAACCTGCGGTTGTGGTAGAAGATGCTAAGCAGGGGGAGGCAGCGTTGAAGCGACCGAGGTTGAGAAGAGGAATCGATGGTGCGTGCGCTGCTAGGGTTGAGGCAGGGCAGCGTACTTGCTGTGGTTGCTGCGTGCACTGCTAGAGGGCAACTGCTGCAGAATGAGGGATTGGTCGTTGGCTGGGAGCAGCGGCAGCAGGGGGTGCCACTGTTTTTTTTTTTTTTTGTTGCTGCGTGCGGCGGTGGTTGCTTCGTGCTCTGTTTTTGATCGCACCACATAAGGGGTTGGCCGGAAGGATCACGAGCGGTTGAGGAGAAGGCTGCGGTGGCTGGCAGCTGCGGTGGTCGCTGGCCGGAGTGCAGCGACGGCGGTGGAGAAGGAGGCAGCGAGGGTCGCGGCAGGGATCGACGGGGCTGCAGCAACAGAAGAAGCTCTGTTTCTATCGCACCACAGCCAGAGCCGCTGGCGATGCTGGCAACAGCGGTGCGGCGGTGAAGAAGGAGGCAGCGGTGGTGGCGCGGTTGGGTGCAGCGTCACCAATGATCGCCGAGGAGGGTCCTGCGGCTAGCAGCGCCGGCGGTGGAGAAGGAGTCGGCGGTGTCACGGTTGGGAACAAGGGCAACCGGTGAGTTGCCCTGTTTCTGTCACTACGGATGCAGGGCAAGGGGGATCCGCGGCTGGGAGGCGTGCGGCGGTCGTCGCACGGTGGCCGGCAGCGGTGGTAGCTCGGCAATTAAGGAGAGGGGTGGCGTTGAAGTGGCCTGGAAGCAGCGGCGGCGGTAGAGGTAACCGACGCCTGTGGCAGCAGAGGGACCGGCGGCTGCTCTGTTTCGATTACAAAAGATGCAGAGCAAGGGGGAGCGGCGGTTGGGAAGCGAGCGGCGGTCGTCGCACAGCGGCTGGCAACGGTGGTGGGTCGGCTGGGCGGCGACGGCGCTCGAGGGAAAGAGGAGTGCTGGAGGAGGCGCGGCTGTGATCGACGAGGAGCTGCGGAAACAGAGGAAGCTCTGTTTCTGCAACCGCTGCAAGGAGGGGCTGCGGCAACCGGCGGCTGCGGCTGCGACCCAAGGGGGGGGGGGGGCCGGCACGATGGCGGACTAGGGCAGCGTCGCTGATGGTATAAGCGGCGAGAGACGACGCCAGTGGTCCTTCTCGCTCGAGCGAGATGGGGAAGCGAGAAGGAGAGGTCGCCGGCTGGGGGGGGCAGCGGCGGCGTTGGTCGATCGGCCAGGAAACAGCGCCGACTGTGGAGAAGGAGTCGTAGGTGGCTGGAGGGCAGCGGCGGTGGCTGCTGGCCGGAGAGCGGCGGCGGCGGGTGGGCCGACCGGAAGCAGGGGCGTGGCTGCGGCTTGGGAAGTAGGGGCGTGGCTGCGGGTTTTTTTTTTTTTTTTTTTTTTTTGAGTTACGTTGCAGCGAGAACGCCAAGGATCGCTGCTCTGATACTAATTGATAAGACCCTAAAGTCTTATCGTGGAAGAAAGGAAAGAAAAGGGAATGATAATGATCGCTTCGAGGGGATCGGCCTCCTTGATCGCTTCGAGGGGATCAGCCCTCCTTGATCGCTTCGAGGGGATCGGCCCTCCTTGATCGCTTCGAAGGGATCGGCCTCCTAGGGTTTGTCCACAGAGTGGAATAATATTTCATTCATCGATTCCCAAAAAGAAGCAGTTACATCACTACTTATAGAGTTCCATCTAGAGTCCACCAAGACTTGGACTCTTAATAATAAATAAATATTAAATAAACCTCTACCTGACTCTAACTAAACTAAATAGACTCAATAAACAACTGGACTAAACAGACTCAATAAACATTATTCAAAAGCTTAGAAAAAGGGTCCTAACATTATAACCATGGTTTAAAAGATTGGTTGGACCACAAGTTCACTGTTATTGATGTCTCAGTACTCCAATAGTATGACAACTTGTCGAAATTGTTATCATACTAGTTTCTAAAACCATGATATATCTACCCAGATGTACAAGATTTCTGAAGTTATTTAATAGGAACTACCACTCCATTAAATAGGTTATATCTTCAAAACATTCTGCTTTTTGGTTCAATGAAAACCAGAATGGGAAACTAAATTTTAAAAAATGCTCAACCTTAAAAGATCTACTCATTGAACACCTTCCTTAACCTCATTAACAAACTATAATGCAAAAAATTATTAAACTGGGTTTAGTCATGTTAATTGAACACTAGATTAAGAAAGAATAAAGAATTCCTGTTCTCTAATATTCATCCACAAAAAACCAGAAAACATACTATTTTATTCAATCGAATAATATCATTAACATGTTATTTATTTAATGAACAACATATTATTGCCCGATAGCAGAGTAAGTGCCTAAAAGTTATTAGTGTCAGGTTCCTTTCGATATCCAGATCAGTTCCTGGTTACCTGGAAAGTCAGCATCCAGGCACTTCAGTTTCACTTTCACCTAATCTTAACAGAAAAATAATTATGATAATAAGCTTGGTATTGACAGTGCGGGTAAACGTTGATCCCAACCATGTTCATTGAATCTTAAAAATAATTTTGTTGTACTTAGGCATATCAGAAATAGATAACTTTTCTTCCATGCGTAACTGAGGCTAAAATCCATCTAAAAAAAGAATATAGAGATGTCCCACACAAGCATGTCCGAAACATTAAGAGGACTGACTAAAAATCTCCTAATAGACTAGCCAAGAAGATACGTTAGAATTCTTATTGCAGAAAAAAATACAACACTTGCAAATTTCAAAAAACTACTGAGCAGACAGTAATAACATTATTAGCGCAAAGCCATAAAAATACATCATTTTGCAGAAGATTGTGATGAAATTTATATCAATACCATAAAAATTCATCATTTTGGGGGAGATTATTATGAAATAAATCAATAATTAATATCAATATCTTGCAAATAGAATTTTTTTCACTGGCTCATGAAGGTTGTTCCATTACTAATGAACTGACATGAGATAAAGTTCTACCTCAGGAATTTGGAGGAGCTCAGAGCTTAAACCATGCTGGTCTAAGACTCGTGGTATAAGATGCTTCATGGCTATATTCAGCTTTTCATCAGGTGTATATCCAGGAAGCTCAATGACTTCCATTCGATCCAAGAGTGGCGGAGGAATAGGTTGAATTCTATTTGCAGTCGCAACAAAAATTACCTTTGACAGGTCAAAGGGGACATTCAAATAACTGAAAAGACAAGTTAAGTAATTTACTTGAACTAAGAAATAAGATACAAAACATATATTGAGGTTATGTAAAAGATAAATTCCTCAGAAAGCATCTTATAAAACTTTATCCATCTCCATACCATCTACATAATACTGATAATCTAATGAGAAGGAATTGACCACCATCCACGGAAAAAATCTAGTACCACCACATCAACAAATGAACCCTCTCAGAGTACATCAATTTGGGACAAAAAGCATACGAAACGACAAACAAATTAATTCTAGTTTGTTGAAAATCAATTGTACTTTCAGTTGCCATCAATACTCCAAAGGCAGTACAGCACCTATTGGGCTTATGGTTTGTAACAGAAATTCCTTGAGTAATAAACAAAAAATGGAAAGAGAAACCAACCATAAAAATAAAAATTGAAGGGCAATTTCAGAATGAAGCTATTCAACTAGTAAATAAGGAAACAAAACAGTGCATCTTGAAATAAACATGTGCAAGGGCAACCTATGCAAGCAAACAATATTAATGAAAATTTCCTATATTTAAAGAGTAGACCTAATGCAGTAGTGTAAGCGTAAAAGATCACACACTATAATTTCATAATCCAGGATACTGATCATTGAAAGTCTTGTTCTGCTCGGGGTCAAGGACTTCCAATAATGCTGATGCAGGATCCCCACGAACATCAGAACCTGTCTTGTCAATTTCATCAAGCAGCATAACTGGATTGCTAACAGCCACTCTCTGCAGTTGTAAGTGATATGAATTGTAGATGTTGACAACTGAAACAATTTTCATATAGCCATTGAAACAAAGCAACCTCCACAGATAACCAGACAAGATACTAAAATGAAAGAAATATTAGGCTTAGTCTGCAATACTCTATCAGTAACATAAAAGACTTAATAGTGGTAATTGATTACTAAGTGAAAACTACTAATGATCAGGCTGACAAAAAATGAAGCCATGACTGCTGAACCTAAGTTAACTTGCTCTGGAAAAGATCAGATTCAAAATAATTACATGCTAGATACTAGGGGAATTATTATAGATTTTAAAGCCTCAAGACATGATTGAGCAAGCCTTCATGTCGAAAGTGGCTCTTTAAAGACGTTTCCTATGAGTATTGAAGGCATTTTTGTACACTTAAGAATATAACAGGAATCATAAGGTTCCACAAATTGCCAAAATGTTAAACAAATATTCAGTTCTGCCCTAATCTTATGTATCATTGTTATTTAAGTGCAAAAACAATTGAGGTAAGAATTGTCATAGAAGCACTGAAGTGTGCTGATAGCTATATGGCATAGTAAGATTCCTTGCTATGTTGATCAGCATACCCCTGTACTCTCTAGCATAGGCCAAAAATTTGGTCTCACCATATGTTGGCAACTTGAGTAACAATTGGCATGGCCACTGATATTATTTTTGGCACAATACATCTCAACCATGCCAACACATGCCGAATGGCTTGACAATCCTTGATTGGGATGTCTATAGTAATAGATTTTTCCAGATACAAATAGCAAAAGAAAGAAATAACAACAAAGAAAATGTTTCATAAAGTTTAAAAGTTATCATTTCTGTTTTATTAGCAAAACAAAATGGTATTTGTTTGGCCTATTACTCATTATTGTTTGTCTTTCTGTCATATTGATATCTTGTATGGGAAAATCATGCTGTGTTCTCAAGATTCTCAATTTCTACATCCTTAGCTTTATGTAATGTTATATAGTCATGTTGAAGGATTTTCATATCATAGGGGCATGTTGACATATTTCCAGCCCAGCAAAATTCTGTGCCATGCTGTTCAACACAACCCTATGGCCGGCCAGCGCTGGTCAACAGTTGGTCTAGCCACATGTATCTCCGATATGGTATGAATTGACATGGCATGTGCCAAACTTCTTCAGGCACTGCATGTTTCAACTTGTGCCAACATGTGCCAATTAACTTAACAATCTCTGATCATGATTAATCTATTGAATGATAATATAGTCCAATTTTGTTGTCAAGCCTGGAATTAACTCTTCTACATTAGTATATCAATATTGTAAAGCATAACATAGATGCTAGATTCTATAACTTCTTAGCATAAGCACATGTTATAACTAGATATCAATATCATAATTTTTTGTTTAGCAACTCTTGCTTAAGCTTGTGTCTATAACTAATAGTAACATGTTCTGAATTTTAAATTAATTCTAGCCCATGACACAAGAACAAAAGAGAACTTCTAATGACAAACTCTAGAGGAAGGGCAAGTAAAATGTAAAACTAAAACTAAGCCCCATGATCTGGACATATTAGAAGTGTAAATGAAAAAATTAACAACTAACCTCAACCAGGCAAAAAAATGAATACACAAGAAAAGAAGATTACTTCACCAAACAATATCTTGCAGTAGAAAAGTACAAAAGCAAACCTTTAATCCATCAATTAAACGTCCTGGCATACTTCCGATGTACGTCCTTCGGTGTCCTCTTATATCAGCCTCATCCTTGACACCACCTAGAGATATACGTACAAATTTTCTATTCAGAGCAGCTGCAATTGATGATGCCAATGATGTCTTTCCAACTCCAGGTGGACCAACAAAACAAAGCACAGGACCTTGGACATCTGGTTTAAGCTGCAATACAGTGCATTTGTAAACAGTGGTGTTAATTCTAATTAGATGCAATGTTATTAAAAGTACAAAAAAATAAAGTCACAATATAAAGATAAAAATTTAACCTTTCGAACAGCTAGATATTCAATGATCCGTTGTTTAACTTTGACCAGCCCATAGTGATCACGATCAAGACTTTCTTTGGCAGCTTTAAGATCAAGTTCAGGTTCTTCACTGACTTTCTGCCATGGAAGATCCACAAGAATCTCTAAGTATCCACATGAACTGCCATATCCAGGCTGCTGAGGCTGCATCTTTTTCAGACACCTGCAAGCAAGATCAAAAGGTCAGATCTATTTATTTAATTATCTGACACTTGCATGAAGTTAATTGGAAGCCAGACATCACAGAGCAGTATAGAACCATCGTTCAGGTTTTTCTTTTTTGGTGCTCTCTTGGTATAGTGCATTGACACTATAAAAAATAAATGTGGTAACATTTTAAGAGTAAACAACAACTAGCAGCATCAAAGCATCATGTTTAATGCATTTTGAGAGCTCCAATAATTAGGCACACTTCTATATTTAGAATCTTATACATAATGAAACTCAACGGTCCCATGCCTCCATCAATAACACCCGGAAAGGGAAAAAGAAAAGAAAACCACAGAAAAGTATAACTGATTTTTTTATCAAACACACTAGTAAGAAATGCATCTATTTATTATTTGGTCACACTTGTATGATGTCTCTTGTGAATGACTTTTATTTCTCAACCTTTTCCTGTATCATGCTGTGTCTCTCTTAATTATGTAGCGAGACATGTTTTTTGTGTGATTCTTTTAATAATTGTAAGAAGCATGCTTCTGTGGTTGAATGATTTTGTTACTGAGGCAAGTTACATTATACATATGTATGTATGTATAATGTGTGCATGCATTCCTAGTAATGTTTTGAGACAAAGCAATTAATTCAGCAATCAACATCTTTACTTTGGTATGTAGGTGGAAAGTGATTATTTCAATAACCTTGTGATTCCAGTTATATAACCAGCTTGTACTTCCTGATGAAAACATATATCGCAGCCACCCTACCAAATATGACACATGGTCAAATGTCATATTATGTATTAAATAGGTAATTAACGCACCTAAGTTCTCTTTGAGCATGCTTCCATATATTAGGAGGCATTCCTGCACTCTGCATCTTTCTCTCCAAGGCAGCCAAATCATCCTCATCATCATCATCACCAAGTTCTTCCTTTATAGCCCTCATCTAGAGAAGATTTGAGCATAAGAGATTTAAGGCACCAAATACTCAAAAGGTGGGCAGCTGGAGTAACGAACCTGCAGTCTGAGAAGAAATTCTTTCTGTGATTTTGATAACTGACCCTCGACCTTTTGAGTTATTTTTTCTGCCACACGAATAGACTGTTGAGAAAACAAGTAGATGTTAAGTTTATATTATAAACACTTGTCTAGATATCAATGACAAAATATTACATATTTTAGAAAAGCCTACTTAGTTACCTTCCTTGCATACCAGTCCACAAAATTACATTAAGATGAAGAAACATGATAATTAATAAAATCAAGGAACAGAAAACTTAACCTGCAAGTGTCTCTCCACTAATTCAGTTGCCTTTGAGAGTCGAACCTTTAAATCAACTGAATCTAGCATTGATAACTGCTCCTCAAAGCTTATCTCAAAGCTAGCAACAAATATGTCCGCCAGCCTATGCACAGGAACTGTCTCAAGAAGAACTTTTGTCCTACCAACAGTTTTCTGCTTCTGAGAGTGGCATAAGAAATGTGAGCAACCCTATCAGATAACCTAACATAAACTAACAGAGAACGACTTCCAGCCAATGTTACAAACACACAATTTAAACACAAACAATTCACCATAAATACTTCAAAATCCTTTTTAAAAAAAATTTGAAATCACAGAGCATAATAATACAGTTACATACATAAGCAAAGACTCATGGAAAAGATGTGCAAAAATATAACTCAGGTTTTTTATAAAAATGTCATCTTATAAGATACTTGGGGTTTAAAGACAAGCAAGATGGTCTATATTTTAGTTAGTGTTGTATATTGTTTGACCAAACCCTACTGCTTTAAGCCAATAAGCACAATTTTATGTTAATAGAAATGTTCAAAATAAAACATTTTACCTGCTCAAGAACAGAAATTAGCTCCATGGCAGTAGCTTTAAACTGGTGAGATAGCAGAACAAGATCTGGATCTTGTTCTGCTTGCTCCAGCTCTAAGCAACCCCAAAAAAAAAACATAACAATGTGTTAATGCCTCACATGCAAGAAACTGTCCAAGGATTTCTGCAAAAAGAATTGTAGTTATCACTACAAGTTTTACTATTGATATATGTGCACATAGAGATAACAAATCTCAAGGTTATTCACCCAAACACTTAAAAAGGGAAGAAGGAAAACTTTGATCAAACATCACGGTAAAAGATAACCAACATTCCTTAAACTTAGCCTCATGTCCAAGTGTGTAATCAGAATACACAACAAAAAAAAGATATTGGTACATAAGAGAGAACCATAAGTTGCTGTGGAAACATGAAATATTAGAAGATACATCTATAAGAATTATAAAACCAAAGAGATCCACATCTGGTTTCATTAAGTTGGGTAGTACTTGTTGCTGAAAGTTTTCAATTCAGACTTAACAATATCGTGAATTTAACAGTTTATAAAAACCAAAAGGTCAACTTTATGATATTATATTGTTCTTGCTATTGGATTTTGGAAGCAAGTATAAGTCAGCTTTTCCTTATTCTCAATTGAATCCTAATTAAATAAATCAATATCAAATTATAACCTGTGAAAAGGAATCAAACTTTTCCATTCATTTTTATCACAAACAGAGTAAATTCAAGAAACAATCTACAGAAAAGGCCTTAGAGAACAAAATAGATAAGCAAGGACAGCATGAAGCTAAATTATAATCAGAATATTAAGACATTATTTTCCAACTTCCGCTTGCCAGGACCTCCTTTCTTTTCAAATTACCCCTTTTTACTTGCAGACTACATGATGTACAAGTCCTCTATAGACATAAATATGTTGCATCATTCAGCATTTCTGTTTCGAAAAATCTAGTTATCTTTATTAATGTACTAAGTTTCTCCATTAATTGTTATATTAAACTGTGCTATAGTACTCATTTACTGAATTGCATTGCAGTATTAGAAAATGAAAGCAAAATTTTCACATGACTTGACATATAAGAACCTTTTTTATCATTTACCATATGCATTGAACACCAAAAGGCCCAGAGGCAAGGATGTCTCCATTATTGAAACCTATGTTAGTGGAACAGAATTTACATGGTCATTGAAAATGACTGAGCTCTCTATGCCTTTGCCCATCCAGTAACAATGACAAACACATAACAAGCTGCAATGTCGCAATTACACCCCAATTTGTTGGGAACCTGGGCAACCGACCGAAACTTATGCTTGTTATTGGAAAGTTTATAGAGAAAACATATGGTAACAACTAACAACAGTATACGTAAATGCCATATGAATTTTTGTAACTCCACATCACTATATTCATTTAACCTTTGACTAAAAGGCACTAAATTCCACCATATGTAGTCCCACAAGAACACATATGAGAAGAAAATTAATCTCTTCCAAGAAAAACTGCATGTATATGAAGGAAATTTGGCACTGGAACAGAACATATGTAACAGGCAAATGAACAATGGAGCACAATAGAGCACCTTACCGGACTTTGTCAAATCAAGACGGCTGATACGTGCAACATAATATGTTCCTCTTGCACTGAGTTCCTGAACACTGATCCTGCACAACCCTTCAAGAACAACAATGTAGGTAACCCTCCCACTAGGTTTTTCAACTCCTCGGGAGAGGTGCAAAGCTCTAGCAGCAACTCCTCTGAAAATCAAAGTCTTTTTAATGAAATTTTATAGCTAACATAAATATTCAGATGTGTATTTGTGTCATAAGAGCTCCTATACAAAGCGAACAAGCCTAGGAAATAGTTTGTTTGCCATCAGTAGAAATGACAATGGTCTAAGATATATTACTCAATATCTCAATTTCACCCCATGGCTGGTGGACAAAGAAGTATTTGAGAAACAATATCTATTGTCGAGAAACCAGGTCAAAGTTGATATCAATCCCTTGATTAAAACTACTAACTCTCCATAGGAAAGGTGCTTACTCATTCTAGCAAAAGTTATGTGCTCCACACTCTTTTCCTGGCCTAAGAATGGGTGTGGAAAGGAGATACAATGTGCACATGATGAAATAATACAGGATAGCCAGAAAGGAGTTGTATAGTTGAATCAAATAGTTAAGATAACAGGTTCCACTGATGTTTTTCTACATAATAAAAGATGCATAATGTATTATTTAGCCTCAAAGCAATTACATTGATCAGCAGAAACTGAAAAGTCCGAAAACCCTTAGATTAACCAAGTAGGCAACTTCTACTGAAGTTTTTCAACTGTATAAGAAAGCTTAAGCACCTAAAAGTCAGAAAGGATTTGTATAGATGAATCAAATACTTAGGATAACAAGTTCCACTGATGTTTTTCTAAATAACAAAAGATGCATAATGTATTTCTATTTAGCCTCAAAACAATTACATTGATCTGGTAGAAATTCAAAAGTCCGAGAACCCCTAGATTAACCAAGTAGACAACTTCTACTGAGGTTTTTCAACTGTATAAGAAAGCTTAAGCACCTCAATCGAGTTGTGTGATTAAGATTACTTCACAACTTTGGTGTCAACGTAGGTACCTCAGACCCTAGCAGCTTGATATAAGACAGAGATAACTAATTGTGTACATCATCAATATGTTGGCCAAGGGATGTATCTCGCTCTTTTTGTCCTCACAGCATTTTCCATAACTACAGATCCATTTGGAATAGCCAAAGGAACATCCTCATGTCCAAAGGATTAACATAACCAAAATTGCCAACTCTCTTTGCTTTCCACTCTGGAATTCTCAATTGCAAAATACATATTTTAAAGATCTAATTAGGAATCCATCCTTACAAATGTAAAATAGGATAATTACAAAAATGAGATATCTGTCTCTCTGGTCATCCATTGTAATGCGACTCAAAGTTTCAAACACATCCAACAGATAGATCTTTTTAAGTTCAACATGGATGACTTATATTGGCTTTTTCTGAAGAACACATGGCAGTAACTGCAACAATAAAGTAACACTCAGCTGGCTACAAATTTTAAACACTTGAATTAAGATAATAAGTTTTGAGTAGCTATTAGCATAGGAACAAAAAGAAGCCAACCATCAAGAAACCTTAATTTGCTATATTTTGAAGTTGAAATTAAAATTTGCACCTGAAATTTATTGAAACATAATAAAAATTCTTGGAAATGGATATTTACAATACCCACCTGTGGTGCCAGTGCATAAGTTCCTGCTCGTTCTTTGCATCCTGATTCTGAAATTCTCCCACATCTGCTTTTCCTTTCAGACTTCGCTCCCCTGAATCACTCCCCATACCTTCAGATAGCCAAACATGAAACCAAATATTCTCCTTAATCAGATAAGGAGATAGACACAGAACCAAATTACCTGGAGCTATCATTGACCCCACGGCGGCAGCCTCAGTATCCCTAACTGGAAGCACGCCAATCAAACCCTTCTCTTCCTTATGCCACAGCTCTTGCTCCACCAATTTCACACTGCAAAACAACACATTAGCACCACAATGCCATACGATTAATCAAAACATTGCTCCAAAAAAAAAAAAAAATTTAAAACTCTCGCTCACACGTAATTGGTAACTAAAGCATCGCAATTCAACCAAGCACACCGTTTTCAAAAACTTCCCGTCTTCATTAACGTAAACCAAGGGTATCCCACTAACGCGCCCTTTTAACCTAATCGTCTACTTCTCTTCCTTAAAAAAGTTTTTTTTTTTCACAACGAATCCAACCAATTATCAGTAGAGTTCCACTAAAACTATATTTCGGTGAGAAAAGCAGAGATCAATCAGATTGATCTTTCGATTGTCGGTTACCTGCTCGGCGAAGTACAGCGTATACGGATGATGGCCCCAGGCAAGAGGACCTTGTTCCTGAAGGGCAGGATCGCTAGGCGACTCGGCAGCTCCGCCAATTCTGCCATCTACTTAGACACGGAAGGAGAAGAACACAAGGTGAAGGTTTTTGCTTTTTGCGGGGAGCGGGGAGAGGGGGGAGAGAGAGAGGAGAGGTCAGCGCTCGGTCGTCATCTCGGGCGGGGGCAGATATAGAGAGTGACCAGGAGGGCCCCTGGCCCAGTGCCCGTGGGGTCGCCGACCCATTGGGCACCGCTTCTACCGAGCCCCCACAGCCGTCCGATGAGCGGAGAAGGTTCCTAGGCCGCTCGTACGAAAGGCGCGTCGCGTGCGCTGAGAAGGGCGCGTTCGCCACAGAGGTCTCATTATGCTGCCGACAACGTGGCGGTTAAAGCGGCATTCACGTTGTTGTCAAGTCGTGTCTCTCTAGTCCCCCGTTTTCAACTGGTCAAAATCCCTGTCTCACTGTTTCATGTGGAGCATCCACATTTTGAAGTCCCGCACCGGTTCACACGGTGCTCGCTGCTCCGACAACAGGCGACGGTCACCTGTCTCTCACAATGCAGGGAACACCATTTTTGATTCACAATCCCCAGCACACGGCTTGGGACCCACCAATTTTCTTGAAAGAACACCGTGATTCTTGTCCCCCGGGAGGCGGACGACACCGATGCTTGCGAATGACTATTAACCGCAGCCCGCGAATTGTCACTCGAATCAATGGAAAGAAATAGTGGAACGTCACATGGAACGTGACCACCAGTTGTAACTGGTGGTCCCCGTACAGTGTTCACCGTCCGATCTCGATCGATTGGTCGATAGAGCTTGCCAAAATCCATTGCAACTCCGTGATCTGTCTGCATGCCTGTTTTTAAGCGTAATTCACTCGGCATATAAATCATATGGCCGTTTTTAAGTGTGATTCACTCGGCATATAAATCATATACCTGCATGGCCAAGAGAAATATTATTATACCATCTCAATAATAATAATAATAATAATAATAATAATAATAATAATAATAATAATAATAATAATAATAATATTTTCTTAAAATATTATTATTATTCTTATTATTGTACCATCTCAAAAATAATAATAATAATAAAATATAAATTTATTAAATATAATCCTCAATTATCAATCATACCATTATCTCATAATCCCTTAATTACCAATCATATGAATATGATTTTTTTTATTCATTACTTACTCAAAAGATGACATTTTTTAGGTTATTAAGAAAAAGTCTAAAATATTATCAACGTTTTAAACCTCAAAAATATTAAATCAATCTAATAAATATTAAAAAAATATTTCTTATCTTTTCTTCTTCGATTTTCAAATCATTTCATTTAATTATCTATTTTCTTATCATTTTATATTATCGATGATAAAAGACTGATTACGAGGATAAAGAAAAGGAAGAAGAATAAGAAGAAAGAGAAGAAATATAAGTTGAATGGAAGACGTTGAAGAGTTTATTAGAATTAAATTATGAGATGAAGACATTTACATTCATTTGCATGGAGGCATCTTAAGAATATTACAAGTTCTCAAGATGAGATAGTAAATAGTAAAAAATAATTCTATTCACAATCCTTTTTACTATTTATAATTTTATTTTATAAATTTTTAATATTTCTAAGATATCCCTATATAAATAGATATAAATATCCTTTTTTTTCTTCTCTTTCTACTAATCATATTTTTTTATTTTTCTTCTCTTCCTTTTGCTTTTTCTCATTCTACTACTGCTGTATTCTTCCTTGCTTGTTGAGCGATGAACGATGATGCTAGATGGTGGAGAGACAGGGAGCAACACAGCTAAAGTTCTGATGAATAAAATAAGAGGTTGTAAAAATAAATGTAAAATTAGTAATTGATGAACTATAAATAGTAAAATTATTTATTATTTTTTAAGGGATTATCAATAGTAAGCTTCATAGCAAAATGGAATTATTAATAGAAATTATTTTTTATTTATAATCTTATTTTTATATATTCCTATGACACATCTCTATAAAAAGATGGAAATACCTTAGATTATCACTTAATTCTAAGAGAAGTCTTCTAGCTCCTTCCATATAACCTCTTTTTCTTCTCCTTCATTCCTCCTTTCTCTTCTTTGCTAGATCATCTTTTATTATTGATGACAAAAAATGATGAAAAATAATATAAATAATCAAATAGGATAATTTGAAGATTAAAGAGGAGGTGAGAAATGACTTTTATATTTATTAGATCAATTTAATATTTGTGAGAAATGAGGTAGAAGATGATGTATTTTTATAATAGTTTGGAATATGATTTTTTCTGGGTCAATCGCAAAGATTCTTTTGGGTCTTTACATAACTATTCGGATTATGAATTAATGGTAATTGAAATGTTATGGGTTTTTCCTCCAAAGCGCTCTCTATATTCATAATTTTTAAATAATAATTTTTTTTTTACTTATACTCAAAATCCCTTGTTAGAGTATAATTTGACAACTTTTACCCTCTAACAACCATGCATAGTCACATCAGTACCGATCAGAAACCTCAAAATCAATATGATAAATCATGTCGGCACCATGCCCCCTCGGCAATAATGACGCAGATCAAGTGCAACGTAGTTGTTCGATGCCTAGACACAAAGGATGATCGATGATCGCACGAAAAGTATAAGTTTACTATTTAAAGGGTTGACTACCAGTCAGGTATAGTTGGTCTCCATGTGCAGGGTATAAAGACCCGTCACTTGGCCAGTGCCAGAGGTTCTCGTTTTCACTCAGTTTTAACTAAATCTTCGGATGGATCAAGTCAGGAAATCCCCCTCCCGATCCCGACTTGTATGCAGAAGCCGAGTGACAAGGAAGGAGATGACCAATCAAAGAGAAACCCCTGCATTCCAGAAGTGAGGTTTGAGCTCGACCAACCGAACGATAACTTTCACTGCCCGAATATCCATGCGGGTGATCTTACGCATTTAGGACGGGATCGAAACGTGCTGATACCACAGCCACGGTATAAAGTTCACCAACACCCCCCAATGATTTTTTTTTTCTTTCCCTCTCTTTCCTTCATTTTCCAACCAGTTACGATGAATGGATCCAATTAGAGTGTTTTACACTATATTACAATGTCATACATGAAAAACACTATAATATAATAAAAAATATAATTATTAAAAAATATTATAACATAGTACAAAAATATAATATTTTTTAATAATTTTATATTTTGTTACAGTAAATATTATATTTTTAGTATTATTTATTGTGTTATAGTATTTTCCTAGTGTTACTGTAAACAAAAATATAATATTTTTTACTGTGCTATAACGTGTCCGTAGTGTTGGAAAATACTGCAATGTACTGTAAAAACATTATAAATATAAAGTTTTTATAAAATTTGTTTAAATATATTATAAAATATTTTAATATTACTAAAAAAAATACCGTAACATATTATAAAAACATTATAACTGGACCTATTCACCTTATGAATCAATCCCTAAAAAAGAAAAGAAAAAGGGTGTTATGAAAAGGGAGCGTTGTTTCCAAAATTTGAAAATAGAAAGTGATACCCAAAAAAAAAATCTAAAAATAGAGATTTTGTTTTAAAATCGCTCTAAACATATATCATGATTTAATGATTTGATTTACTAAAATCAAGGTTCTCAATTGCCCATTATAATGAATCCTACAAACACTCATTGCAACTCTTATAAGTCAATAAATGCTATTTGTAGCTTGCTGATAATTAAGATATTGGTCAGGTGATAATAAATCAGACTCATTTATCAAAAGATTGAGGGTTTAAAATTTTATTCGACATATTTATATATAAAATATTGTTATGGTGATTGTTTATTAGACCCATTTATCAAAAGATTGAAAGTTTAAGATTTCATTTAATACTTTTTGAACCTAAAATATCAATCTAATGATGGCATACTTATTTATCAAAAATTTAAAAAATTCAAAATCTTATCTATATATTTTTTCAATTACCTTTATAATGAAATTATTTTTAGAAAAAATATTTGACATTATATTTGACAATCATAATCAAGGATCATAGGGCATCAAGTGTATATATATATATATATATATATATATATATATATATATATATATATATATATATATATATATATATATATATATATATATATATATATATATATATATATATATATATAAGCTGGATTAAAATATTTTAATTGATTTTAATTATAAATATTTTTTTGTTATTTTATATCATTTATGTTTTCGTTTGCTTCTGCATAGGCGTTCAGAGAAAAGGGAATTTCCAGACAAAGGAAACTCCAAGAAATGCATTTTTGTTCAAGCATAAAATCCTTTATAAGCATTTGTCTCTTCTTCTGTCTTCCACCTTGATCTTTAAGGGACAAATTAATTCCTTTGCTACATTGGGAGCATTGTATTTAAAATGATTAAATGTTACCCACTGCCATGTTGCTCATCTAAAATGTAATTGGACTTGTATAAAATGGTGCTGTAGACAAATGAACAGAAAAATCTTAAAGTCAACTTAGTTTTGAGAAGTTAATCCTGACAGAAGGAAGTGTTAGGAGTGACATCAGGCTCAATTTTGAGTTGATAAATCTGATAGCATGTTGATACAAAATGATCCAGAGACTTCCTTCTTCTTCAACTGGAATCTCTCCACAGCTCAAGTTTTGGAACCAACCATTGATAAAGATTAGCTGTGAGATCTTCTTCAACCTTGGATCCACTCTTCAAAGAAGAATGCACTGATCTGTCTCCATGGCCAAGAGAAACAAAAAGATAGATAGCTTTGAGGAGTACTTTTAAGTCGACAGATGACAGCAGTGCTGTAGGCACTCACAAACGCCACCAAAACAGAGCCGATATCGATGAAAGCAACGCATCACTTTCCATGTTCCTACTGCTATTGCATCGTAGACCAAGTTCGGATTCGGAGTCTATAAATAGAATCCGATATCGATGGTCGGAGTGTAATATGAATTTGTTTTCTTACCTGTTCCTTTTGCTCGAATCACTACCTTCCTTGTGATAGGGCTACCAAGGGGTCTGCGGGACCCACTTATGACACGCAGGTTCGACCTCAACGTGTATGAAGAGTGTGCTTTTTGGTCTTATAAATACCATAACGTGTTTTACCCACCCAGCAGTGCTTGGGAACCAAAACGAAGTTAAGGTCTCTTTTTCTCTACGCTCTTCGCTTCTTGGATTCGGAGAAGGAAGGGAAGGATTGCCGTGAGCGAAGCGTCGGGATGAGAGGGGGCAAACGGCCGATCTACGCGGTGGCGGCATGGGTGAGGCGGCAGCCGCCAAAGGTGAAGGCGTTCCTGGGCGTGGTGGCGGGCATGGCAGCCCTCGTATTCCTCCGATTCATCGTCCACGACCACGACAACCTCTTCGTTGCGGCTGAGGCTGTTCACGCCATTGGAATCTCCGTCCTCATCTACAAGCTTACCAAGGAGAGGACCTGTGCCGGTGCCTGCCTTGTCTTCCCATTTCTTTTGTTGTTTTATTTTGATCTGTTATGGATGCAAGAAATTGGCTTTCATGTCATTGAATCTGATAAATTCGTATCTTGTTTTGCTATTGTGTGCTTGATTTGTTTTTGGATGGAGCAGTGAGAAGGCGGATTCTGAAAATTTTTAGATTCAAGTTACAGATGCCCTATATATGATGAACAGAAAGATATTTGCCCTTCCCTTCTGATGGAACATATGGGCTGAGGGAGGATTTGATTTTTCGTTGAGGGTTCTGATTTAGTTAAGAGTTCATCTTATTTATATTGATTGTTAACATTTGGGTTTTGATATGGAAGTTCAAGGGAGACTATTTTGACACAGTCAATAACACAGAACTATTAGTTGATTGCAAAGTTGAAAAGTTTTGGGTACAGAAATTACTAAACATACAGAATATGGTTCGTGAGGAAAAACAGATGATTTCTTCGCTGATCACCAACTCAAATCCGTGAGAATAAAATGAATCCGACTACAGATATGCATCTAAATAACAAGGTTATCCCAGTTAATAATTTCTGGATCAAAGTAGCTAAGTTTGTAAAATGTCAACAAACAGTAGGTGGGAACTTCAGAGATGACATCTAAAGAGTCATGGTTTTTTGTATTATAAAGATCTGATTCAGACTAATGGAATTACAACTATCAGAATCAAACTATAGGTACCAGATTTATTTGCTTGTGCTGGTGCCTTTTCCTTCAGGATATAAAGTTTGAGTTAACAGGCACCTTGTGTAATGTTTAGGTGCTTGTGTTCTATGATGACTCATAATCTTATTGCGTATATTGCATAAGGACTAACCTAATTTAGTAAGAAGATGAAAGAAAGACTGCGGGTGGTTGATGATGAGTCTAGAGCAACTTTTCTCGGTCTAACTAAAGCATGGGAATATGAGCAAAAACATATCTGCCTATGACTGATTTTAAAAAGCCTACTTTTGATTTATATGATTTGAGTTTATCAATCTTTTATTATAAGATTTATGTTTTCCCATGGACACTTGTTCTATCATTGTTGTTATTCCATCATTTAAAGGGCATATGAGAAGACAGAATTGTGAAATATTTATAAGAAGTCGAACTGAGTTGTCCGATGCAAGTGCTCTATATTATTTTGGTTCTTTGCCTTTAATTGTATAGGAAATTGTGTTGCTTGTGTCTTAGGAGTCCGTTGTGCATTTCAAAGTAAATTAACTTTGATTTTTTTTTCTTGGAATTTGGAAGATCCTCTTTCAGGGCATCAAATACTGTCTGAAAAACAGAACTTTCTAACTTTGTAGTTTATTCACATGCATCTTCAAATAGTTGATTGTTTTAAGGTTAATGAAGATATATATGTATTATGTAAATGTGAAGCTGTTTCTTATTTCTTCTTACTGTAGTTAAATGGATTAAATTATCACTTTCTTTTTTGTGGCTTTATATTTCACGTTATTTACTATAATGACTACATTGCAGGCCTTTCGTTGAAGTCCCAGGACTTAACAGCTTTGTTTTTAGCTGTCAGAATGTATTGCAGCTTTGTTATGGAATATGATATACACACTGTGCTAGATACTGCCACACTTGCTACTACCCTTTGGGTCATTTACATGATTAGATTTAAACTGAAGTCAAGTTACATGGAGGATAAGGACAACTTTGCTATATATTATGTGGTAAGATATCTCTTTTATGACCAAAAAGTACTCTAAATTAAAGCTATAATTTTATTTTACTTGGATAGTTTGTATATGATTGATGAATTTGTTCTTCAATTGCTTTTTCTTCAATTTTAATTGGTTTGTATAAGAAAATATGCTTATAAGCACTGTAATATTTTCTTCGGGTAAATACGAGCACTATTATATGGTGTTATAATTTCATACCTTCTATCGAGTGCATTCTTTCTTTGAAGAAATAAGGACATTTTTGAGAGAATGTAGAGGATAAAGAAGTAATGAGAGAAGGGCTAGAAAAGAACAATGGAGAGAGAAATTTGATAAGCGAAGTTTTGATGCCTAGAGACCCTACAAAACCTTTATTTATAACTTTTGACCTTTGCTCTTTCTTATGTTTATGCAATATGAGACTAAACTAGAGCTTACATGCACACAAGAAAATTCAGTCTCATATCTTCTCAAAGAGGATCTTAGGACTCTCAAAAATTGACTCTTTAACTATAAAAATATGTAGCCATACCTATACTACAACATATTAGGAATTTTAAAGATATAAAACACACCTAATAGGACTCCTCTTTAGTCCAAGTGGAACTAGTACTTCTCTTTAGCACTCAGTTTGGTCTTGACTTGGGTTCAATCTCCATAGGTTTGATTTGGATGTGATTTAACATGGGCTACTTAAGTATGGTGACATTAGTAGACTCACCCACGTGTTGAGTGGTCAAATTAAAGATCTAGGCTAGCCTATTTAGGTTGCTAGGAACTGTCTTCTGTAGAGCCTTTTGATTAATGGAGTCACTTGTTAGTAGAATGTTAAATCATGACATGTGATCAAAATTCAAAAGATTCATCTTAAGCGAAAATTATACATGTGGCTTTTCGTCCTAATATATTTTAAGCTAAATTCTATGTAAAAAGGATGGGTTTAAGATACCATGGTTCGCCTTATCTGTCCGTACTGGTGTACTGACCAGCTGTCGGTATGGTTTTGATTTATAAGATTATAACTTGATTGAGTTCTGCTTCCATTATGTGATTATAGGTGGTGCCTTGTGCTTTGTTAGCCCTTGCAGTTCATCCTTCAACCTCACATAATATCTTCAATAGGATTTGTTGGGCCTTTTGTGTTTATTTGGAAGCTGTTTCAGTGTTGCCACAGCTACGTTTGATGCAAAACACAAAGGTACAACTTGAGATCTGAGAACCTTGTACATTTTTGAATTGATATATTCTTACTGTATCGGCAAACATGCTTTGCAGATTGTAGAACCATTCACAGCTCACTATGTTTTTGCTCTTGGGGTTGCAAGATTTCTGAGTTGTGCTCACTGGGTCCTTCAGGTTTGGTTTGTTGTGAAACTTGATTTACAGTAATGTTATTCATACTTAAATTCTGACAGGCTTCATGTGATTCATGTTACTAATTGTCACCCATGTATGTTCAACAGTAATTTTCTTAAACATAATCATGATCATAGGACGATAATATACTATTTATTTAGCATTATAGAGGTACATAAAAATGAAGGGAAGGAACTCCTAGCTGCAAGACTATTTATTTATTGGGAAACATGGATTCATACATTAATAAATTGTCTCTTTTGTTGTCCTCTTATTATGTTGCTTAAATTCATAAGATAGTAAAGTCTAGTTGCTCTTTGAGACCTTAGTGCCATGTTGTGGTTACAAGGTTTGCCTTCATACAACATTCTACCATGTGTATATGGTTATGAAAGAAGGTAACAAGAAGTCTAGGGACCTTATTGAACATCTCAGTCTTGATAAAATGGGTTGTCAAGGCAACTTGGATGGAGGTTGTGCTCGGAATTTGTAACTGGTTGGAGGTGAGACATGATTTTCGTGGTTTTTGGATGTGTCACTCTGGTGGTAGATGTAGCTGAAAATAGAAAGAACAAGCAAGAGAATCATTGGTTCTCCCCATCGTCTCTTCTCCCTCTTGTTTACTAGTGTTGCCTCAGCAACAAATTGTCATACTTGACTAGGCAAAACATTGTCTGAACATCACATTTCTTTTATTTATTATTTTTGTTTTATAATTTATCCCTACTTGTAACTGAATCAGATCAAATAATCAATCATATAATGAAATAGTAAGAACACTTTTGTTATTATTGTGTTATTCTCTCTATGTAACCGTCAGTCTTTTTTCCATAAAACTATCAGCATTTACGCTTTCAGCTAAAGGGCAATATTTAATAAATGAAAATCCATACAACATCATGCTCATACAGTTTACTTTGGTCAAGTTTGATGTGCTGGTCCTGTTTCTAATTATACTATCAGTATTTAGACTTTCAGTAAAGGGCAATATTAATTAATAAAAATCTATACAACATTGTGTTCATACAGTTAACTTTAGTCAAGTTTGATATGCTGTTCTGTTTCTCATGAAATCGTGATTACAATGATCCATGTGCCATTTGTGCCTTGTTTCTCATGCAGCTAAGTTGGTATGAGTTAAATATGGGCCTTTTTTTCCATATACAACATTGTGTTCATACAGTTAACTTTAGTCAAGTTTGATATGCTGTTCTGTTTCTCATGAAATCGTGATTACAATGATCCATGTGCCATTTGTGCCTTGTTTCTCATGAAATCGTGATTACAATGATCCATGTGCCATTTGTGCCTTGTTTCTCATGAAATCGTGATTACAATGATCCATGTGCCATTTGTGCCTTGTTTCTCATGAAATCGTGATTACAATGATCCATGTGCCATTTGTGCCTTGTTTCTCATGAAATCGTGATTACAATGATCCATGTGCCATTTGTGCCTTGTTTCTCATGAAATCGTGATTACAATGATCCATGTGCCATTTGTGCCTTGTTTCTCATGAAATCGTGATTACAATGATCCATGTGCCATTTGTGCCTTGTTTCTCATGAAATCGTGATTACAATGATCCATGTGCCATTTGTGCCTTGTTTCTCATGAAATCGTGATTACAATGATCCATGTGCCATTTGTGCCTTGTTTCTCATGAAATCGTGATTACAATGATCCATGTGCCATTTGTGCCTTGTTTCTCATGAAATCGTGATTACAATGATCCATGTGCCATTTGTGCCTTGTTTCTCATGAAATCGTGATTACAATGATCCATGTGCCATTTGTGCCTTGTTTCTCATGAAATCGTGATTACAATGATCCATGTGCCATTTGTGCCTTGTTTCTCATGAAATCGTGATTACAATGATCCATGTGCCATTTGTGCCTTGTTTCTCATGAAATCGTGATTACAATGATCCATGTGCCATTTGTGCCTTGTTTCTCATGAAATCGTGATTACAATGATCCATGTGCCATTTGTGCCTTGTTTCTCATGAAATCGTGATTACAATGATCCATGTGCCATTTGTGCCTTGTTTCTCATGAAATCGTGATTACAATGATCCATGTGCCATTTGTGCCTTGTTTCTCATGAAATCGTGATTACAATGATCCATGTGCCATTTGTGCCTTGTTTCTCATGAAATCGTATATTCTTTGAGTTATCTGCTATTTTCAGGTTTATAGTTAATGTAGTCTGAAATAGGTTTCATTAGTGTTGCCTTCGAGTTGCTTAGACAATTTTCACTTGGAATCTCTCTCCTAACATTCAAAGGGTTTTGATGAAAAAAAGGAAGAACATAAATGTTCTTTAAGCAACTGGGAAAAAAACTTAAGTTTGTGAAATAAACAACAAGAACATAAATAATTATTATGGAGGGATTTATGTAGATGTAAACATCTCAAAGATGAATTATCTGGAGACCCTTGCATATGTTGCTATGTAGATTTGCTTAGTTATTTAAAATCTAGTATGAGATGAAAGGGATAGGCCGTTTGATGAGTCAAGCAAAAAAAGTCTTTGACAATTAGTTCCTTCAAAAAAAAAAAAGAAAAAAAAAAGCTAGCTTCTTTACCAGTTGTACTCTTAACAGTAAACATGTCTTCAAGCAAACAAATGATTCATTTACAGGTCCTAGATACTCAAGGACGCTTGTTGACAGCTTTGGGCTATGGTTTGTGGCCATCAATGGTTCTCCTTGCTGAAATTGTGCAAACTTTCATCCTAGCTGATTTTTGTTACTATTATGTGAAGAGGTAATGCAGCTTTTCTCGTTGTAGATTTTTGTATGTGATTTAATTTTCAGTCTCTAATTCTGCTTTTGCATCATCTTATATTTCTCCTGCAGTCTTGTTGGTGGTCAACTTGTGCTACGGCTTCCTTCTGGCGTAGTGTGACCCTCTGCACATATCAGTTTGAATTAACACAAGACGAATCTATCGTCTTTTCAATACTTGAATGCCTCTTCTCTCATGAGAGGCCTGCTTTGTGGCATCTTAAGTTATGAAGTAGTCATTTTCATGCGTAGCAAGATTATCTTTCTTTAAAGTGTTGGTTAGGGATGGATTGTTAATGTGAGCTCCAATGGGATACATAATGGTGGATCTTGGGTTGGACTTCCTTTTTGAAACATCTTTCCGACTGTTAGATTGTTAGTTAGCTTTTTCTTCTTGTACTATGCCGTTGTTCTGAAAAGAAACATTGCGAAGCATTCCGCACATTACTGTTTCTGGATAGTACTTGATATTTTGAATATAATTATCAAACCAATGTGCCTCTACTGACCTTACATATAAATAGCTTATTCGGTTTCCGTTCAATAATTTAGTTTATGAGCACTTATCAATGCTCCGTTTGTCCCCGTAACCATGACGACGGACATTACGACACGATCCTCTTCTGCTTCGCTCGTCCTCCTTACATTGTCGCCACCAAACGGTCGTCAACCCTCGACAACGCCACCCCGCAACGTTATCCATTCCTACGTCGTCCATCCCTCGCAGGTCCACCCGCTTCCTCGTGTCTTCCCCACGTCCCCTGACTTCCACACCTTTGGCTGTAGCCGTGTCAGCCTTCGAATTGCCGACAGCCATACCCAATCCCACGCTGTCGCTGACTCAGCTCACCGTAAACGCGGATAAGCTCTCCACTTCTATTCGGATTCCCATGGTTTTCAAACACCTCTATATATCAATTCGTTCAGCAAGTTTTCGATTGACATCCCACTTAACCTCACCTCGAACAACTTATTCTCGCCTTGTGTGTCCATGATATCGTCGTCCTCCCTCGCTTTCCCCGCGCTTCGCATCCGGAGCCCCTCCCTCCCGTCTTCGTTATCGTCCTCCTCATCTTCCCGTCCTAGCCGTCGCCTACTCTGGCCCCGCTGCGCAACGACTGCGGTGCCACCGCCGGCTGCTGCAGCGACGCTCTACGACGTGCTCGGGATCCCTGCGGGCGCCACGGTCGGGGAGATCAAGGCGGCGTACCGGCGGCTTGCGCGGGTGTGCCACCCAGACGTGGCCGCGGCTAGCAGGGCCGCGCCCGCGGACGAGTTCATTCGGGTCCATGCCGCCTACGCCACGCTTTCCGACCCGGAGAAGCGCGCAGAGTACGACCGCAGGGTAATGGCATCGGCCGCGTCGACGATGGCGTCCGCGACCGTGGGGCGGCGGCCCCCGGGGCCGTTCTACTCCTCAAGTCCACGTCGGATGTGGGAGACAGACCAGTGCTGGTAGCTTGGCAGAAGCGGATTGGATAGAATAAGTATGAGATATCTGATCTCCATAGTGGGGTAATATGTTTCATGCTGATTTTTTTTCCTCTTTGTAAAATGTAAATATTTAGAATTTTTAAGATATATTAGATACGATACGTATCTTAAATCTAGTCTTAACTCTTACGACTGGATGATATCTTGTCGATTTCCATTCATGTTGCGACAAGAATCTCGGGAAAGCAACCGTAGAATCTAACAGGGATTCCGCGCCCAACATAGAATCTCTTTCACATTAAAATCTGAGAAGAAAATTGACCGCAATTCACAAGCAGATCTGCTTAATTTCTTCTTGAAGAACTGAGGACTAAGAAAATTCAAAGTTGAGAGGCTGAGAGCAGCGGCAACGGGATTATGATGACGTAGAGAGAGAGAGAGAGAGAGAGAGAGAGAGAGAGAGACTAAAAAGTATCTGAGATCATTTTGGCTGATGTTTTGATTAAAAAGAAAAATAGTATCATTAATATGTGAGACTAAAAAAAATAAAAATATGAACCTTAATATAGAAAATGAAAAAACTGTCCCTAGAATCTGAGGGATGAGAAAGTTTATGGCAGGAAGCTTCAGACACTCTTATATCAACTAGAGTTTCTTAAGTGTATCATTTTAAGATACTAATGCTAAGTAGAATTTTCGTATCTCTATTCTAATGGTCAACTATCGGTCAAGATAATTAAATCTAAATGACATGTCTAACCATAGATTTAGATGGACATTTGAAATATAATTGATCTCAAAGGGATATTATTGTAAGTTCACCCACAAAAAGGCACAAATTTTGGGTACATTCCAATTTTTTATGGCCTCTCGAGCTCATGAAGAACAAGGAGAGCTACCAACGGAGACTTGGCGCAGTGGTCGCGGCGGCAAGTGAGGGATCGAGGAAATAACTGGAAGCAACGGGGGTTACAGGGACGGCAGGTGGATCCGCGCACACGATTCGAGGCCGTGCAAGATGAAGCGGAGGGTCCTCGTCGCGCTCCTCGCCCTCGCCGTCGTTCTTCTCATCTTCTCCGTCGTTCACAAGGAGGTCTAAGCCGTTCCTCCGTCTCTTTCGGCTCCACTGCCCTCGTTGCCTTTTATTCTCCTTTAGGATCTTGAATTATAAGTTTTCTCTGCTAATTTTTGTTTTCGATTTCACTTGAACTTGATACCTGGACATGCCCTCTGTCATAATTCTTGATCTTGGTGGTGAATTTTACCAATGATTTGGGTTATCGTGAAGATTGCTGCCTAATTTCTAATATGCTTTGTGAATCTTATCAGAAAAAAGGAAAATTGCTATGAGATTATAACTGGAAGCCAGACGTATAACGCGACCTAATATCCTTTTGGCATCACCTGACAGTAGTCTTTTCACTTCAGTAATTCCTCTTATTTGATCTAATTTACACGGTGCTGCTTTCAAACACTGCTTAAAAGTTGGTGAGATCACTAGCACATTTCAGTTTTAGCGGATTGACATAAAACAGACATGACACTGTTCTGTGGTTATTTAAAACGTTTGTCCCTTTAATTTAAGCAATTTCCATTGGCTTATGCAGATGGACCTTTTGTATGTTCTAATGCTTTTCTTCTTTGTCGACATTTTTGGGTTTGTTGGTCGGTCTATTGTGACAAGCATAATATGTGCAATGACAAGTGCAACATAGAAAGATGAAAATGTAGTGGATTAGTTGAAGGCCTTATGTCTAGAATATTTATAATTCTAATTAGACATGGTCATATTGGGATCTGTCATGGAATATTTGACCATGTCCACCATTGATAGAACAAACTGAAAGTGGAAACATGGAAAAATTTGATAGAATGCCAATCATGTGTCCAACTTTGCCTTTACCTTTGCATTGCATATCAAGTTGGATTTCCAACCTAAATTGGCATGATCATTGTGAGACTTTACAACAACAGACTTGAAATTCAGTATATTGGTTATCAGGAGCGTGAGAGGTTGCATATCAAGTTGGATTTCCAACCTAAATTGGCGTGATCATTGTAAGACTTTACAACAACAGACTTGAAATTCAGTATATTGATTATAAGGAGCGTGAGAGGCATTCCGTATAGTTGACTATATAATAATTGTTACTATCATTGTAGAAAATAGTATCAAATGTAGTACTGCTATTATATTCTTTGCTCTGGAATGAACCATCCAGCTTTTAACTTTTCGACTTGGTGGATGGAATAATAATGTCAAGTCTTCTGGTTCAAACCTATTGTCTGATTGTATTAATCAAATGTCAGTGCTGGTAGCCTTGTAGTCTGGGAAAAGGTTCCTTAGCATCAAATATAGTGTTGTCATTAGATGATAATTCTGTTGTACTGAAAGAATTAACGCTCACTTGTTTTAAGTCTGTGTAATTATATGCCAAAATCTAAGTTATGCATCTTGATTTCATGTCTTAGGTATGGTAAAACTTTTTGAGAAAGACCTTCGCTTTTGTCCTTTTGTTAAAATATACATTAAATGTTTTAAATGGCTTAGCACTAGTGTCAATTGATATGATTGCCTGAGTTACTATTATTTTCATGGATTTGTGGTGAATATTATGGTGCGCATGTGATGCAAGCATCAGGTTCATTTAAGCACTCAATAGTGTCAACTAAATGTTCCATGTAGTTATCAATATTTTCAGAAATATGATGCAGGATGTAAGAACTTGGGTTATGTTTGATAAGTAGACAGTATTTCTCATCTTTTTTGTGATTTTGAAGTTTGTAAATCACAGTTTACTTTATCCTCTAAACAGACCTATATAAGTATAAATTACTGAAATTATATTATGGCATTCTAATTAGTTTTTTTGCATTCTATTAAAATGGTGGTTCTTATTAATGAACTTAAGTTTTTGACTAATTAGTTTATTTGAGTTCTGTTTTGGTGCTAATAGAACTTCTGAAGGGAGTTCTTATTGTAAGTAAAATAAAGCTGCTACGACCTGAAAATTTTGTGATTCTATTATGTAAGGCTTTGTGAAATCTTCCTTCTAGTTGAACAATAAATTCATTTGCATCTTAGCGTGTATCTTTTAGGATTTTTTATGTATTGGATTTCAAACTGTCACATCCCATATTTATAAAAAAATAAACTATCATTTCATAGTTCATAATTTATAACTCTTTTTTTCTTTGAATTCAAATCTTTACTTTTACAACACTAAATATTTTTTAATTGAAAAAAAGAATTACATCTTTTTAGTAGGGTCATAAGTGATGAAAATGTATCTTCCTTTTAAGCTTCAGATCTATTACAAAGTAGTAGGTTATTTTGAAAATAAATATAGGATAAAAACACATCAACAACCACACATGCTAGTAAAAACTTTTGAAAAATCATAAAAATAATCTTCAATAATTGTGAAACATATACAAATGTTAATAATTTAATATAAAATGATAACATATCAATTTATTATAAAACTCATGTATCAAAAAAACAATGATAATTCTTGTGCAGTAAACAAAATCATGTACCAATCATATGCAACACATCTTGATGACATACATAACAGTTATATAACAAAGACATATATCACACCCGATAGTGCACTCTCCCAACAACGGATAGAGAGGTATAGTCTACTGGTTGGATTCCTCTCAACAACAGATAGAGAGAACTCATCTCGCACTCCCAACAATGAATAAAGTGGTATCTCTCACCCACCCAAGTGAGGACACATTTATCCCAACAGTGGATGGAGTAACCGTCTAACCGTCACGTCTGACGGCCTGGTAGTCCCCTTAGGAAATCACTTTACTTGCCCTCAGTAGAAATACATAGTCAACTATGATAATTCATTTACATTTATCCATTCATTCATGCATGCATTCAAGAAGTAGTTTGATAAAATATTATGATGGACCATGCTTGATGTATAACTTGCTAAATTATATCCATTAGTGGCTTTGCATTGTGATGGACTCATAGCTCTCTTCACATGTTGTACTTCCAACGTGGATCACTCAGCATAGTCACATATACTACATGGTAACAATCACATTAATATCATTAATTTAATATAAAAATAGGAGAAAATCAATAATCATTTTCAAATGATACATTCAGATTAAACTTTTAAGTTTATCAAATCATAAAGATATGAGACATCAATCTCTCAATAGTTCTAACCAACCAGAACTTTAATTGGAATAGCTCAAATAACTTAAACCAACCTCAAATCAATTAGGACCTAGGTTGGACTGTATATGGCCATATGAGTTGGGTCATGCATAACCACATAGGTTAGACCATACTTGACCACATGGGCTGGTTTGACTAATCAACTTAACTTATGTTAGACCACAATTTGACCCATCTTATTAAATTAAATTTTATTATTAAAAAATATTTTAAAATATTACAAAATAACATTTAACCTTAAATCCATTCTTTTTCATAAATTAACTAATTTAGATTCATGATTCTAAAATTTAAAACTAATTAAATAATAAAAATTCATATATAAGTTCTTGAAATATAAATATGTCTAATTAAATGAATTAGAACTATTATTAAATTAAATAGTCATTCTAACATACAATTCAATGATCATTATTTATTAATAAAAAATTTAAAATTAAAATATTATTATACATCATACAAATTATAACAATTCTAATATCAAATATTTTAAAATATAAATAAAAACTGATAAAAAAATAATAGAGGATCCTACTTCTCCTTGATGATCTTCTCCTTGGGAATCCTTTCATATATCCTTGAGCCATCATGCTTGGTGTGTAATGAGGGAGAGGGAACTCCCTTTTTATTGGAGAATATGAGCTCTCCCATAAAGGTAAGAATAATTTAATTTTTTATTTTTATTTTACTTTCACACACAAAGATAGAATTGTAATGTTTGTTTCTTATGTTCACACACAATAATGGAATTTGAACTATTTACTTTCCAAAAATCACATCTCTCATTAGAAAATAAATAAATTAATAATGTAATTGATTGATAAAATTTTTAACTTGTCCATATGATTAAGAAAATAAATTTTAATCATTTCTTTAACCATACTACATAAACAATGAAGTTAATAATTTAAATATAGCAACACATTATTTATGATAATTAATTATGTCAAGGGAGAAATAATCATCGGTGATTACACAGATAATATTAAAATCAGAGACTAGGTTTGAGATAACCAATTTATTTAGCTGAAGGTGGGGTAAACCTCTAGTGAATGATGATTCCTTTTTTTGCTTAGTTTTGTGAAGTAGTTTGTATTGAAGTAACTAAGTTTTGTTTTGTTTTTTTTTTTTTTTTTGTGATAGAACATATCCTATTCTTTTTAGACATCATGAAAATATCAACGATGTCATGTGCAAGGACTTCCTCAATTTTGTTGTTAAAATTATGTGACATTTTTGCTGCCTAATCCAATGATACACAATCATAGTTAACTTTTTTGAATTTATAAATTCCATCTGAAGATCAAAATAGTATCATTATGTTCAGAACTCATTGTGATCTTATGCAGGTAGGATTGTTATTGGACTCTATGGAGAAGTGGCGCCAAAAACTGTTGGTATGTTTAACTCCTAGTTTGTCATGATTCTTGGGCTTTTCACTTTAGACACAAAGCTGCCATTCTTTTGAACTTTGGAAAATTGTATATGGTACATTGGTATGCTTAAAGTGATTGGTACATGAACATGTATTTGTCTGCTCCCTAGATGTTGTTTTGAGTCTTTTAGTAAGCTACATATGCAACCACTTAGCATATATGCACCAGTTGGGTGGAAACAAGTGTACAGTACAAGAATAGTGTGGAACTTTCGAGAGATGCTGTGGGAAGGTTTTGAGAACTACACCTTTCCAACTTTTTGAATATATGGATTGGTTGAAATTCCCAAATTTTGGATATACCTTACTGGAAGTGTTATAATTACTTTTTTGAGTATGGACTATAATGTTCTTAATTACACACGAAAAGAGAACTTTGGATATGAACATGTCCTCCAGTTTTGTATTTTTACCGTAGCTCGTTCCCCCATATGTCAGCTAATACATTTCTTTTTTCTCGTGGATAGTGCAGAAAATTTTAAAGCTCTCTGCACAGGTATTTGCACTTGCATCAGTAGCTATTCCTGTGTTGTTATTTGATTTTCTTCATCTTTTATCAGACATGTACATTCTAACAATCGTGTAGCACATATGATTTGGTAGCAGGTAGAAAGGTCAACGGAATTGGTGTAAGAAATTATCACTACAAGGGTACAAATTTCATTGCATAGTTTCCGGTTTTATGATACAAGGTGGTGACATCACTAACAGTGATGGCAGGAGCAGTGAATCTATCATGGTGGCACCTTTCTTGACGACAACTTCATGTTGGGAAAAACATGTTAAAAGTGGAATAATTTTTTCCTCTTTGTCCTCTTTGTGTATCAAAATAGGTTTCTCATCAAAATATCAATTTGATATTCAAATGTAAATATCAACCAATACAACATAAACAATAGAGCAAAAACTCAATCACACAGTGAGACCAGAACTTTTAACGTAAAAAATCCAATACGAGAAAAATCACGGGATCGTAGTCCACCTGAAACTTTCACTATCAATAGAAATGATAACAGGTTTATAGTAAATCTTCTCTAGAGAACAACAAGAGGATCGCAATAACATCAAGAACATAGATCTTGGCTTAAGAATAGCATATCATCACATAGATATCTTCTAAAAGAGAATTCTAGATCTCACAAAATGAGTATAGTAGGAAAGTATCTCAGAAAGGGTAAATTGTAGATCAACACCGTTAGGATTGTAGAGTTTACTGTAAGGATTCTCTGTATAAAATTTGGGCCAAAACTGACAACGTTTTGCCGTTGATCGTCAAGCAGAAAACTCAATATCCTTACTTTCTCTCTCCTTCCTTTCTTTCCTCTCTCTCTCTTGCCGTGTGCTGCCGTCGTTGCTGCACGTTCTCACACTGCACCACAACCCTATCTCTCTCTTTTTAATTTCTTTGATTTGATTTGATTTGGGCTCAAACGATCTAATTTGTCCAAGCCCACATATGGGCTGGACCCAACAATTCTCCCCCTCCAGCTCATATGGTGGGTTGTACCAAGCTCGCTCTTCGTCTACATGCTTCAAGCTTCTCCTTAGGCAAAGACTTTATCAACATATCTGAACCATTATCATTGGTATTTACTTTTCCAACTGTAATTCTTTCATCTCAAGCACATCACGAATCCAGTGATATCTCACATCAATATGCTTGGATCTAGAATGATATGTTGAATTCTTGGAGAGGTAAATGTCGCTCTAACTGTCACAGTAAACAGTATATCCTTCCTGTTTCAAACCTAATTCTTGTAGAAACTTTTTCATCCATAAAGCTTCCTTGCAGGCTTCAGTAACTGCTATGTATTCTGCTTCTGTGGTTGATAGAGCAACACACTTCTGTAACTTTGATTGCCAAGAAACTGCTCCCACTGCAAATGTCATCAAGAATCCCGAAGTGGACTTCCTGGAATCAATATCACCTGTCATGTTTACATCTGTGTAACCTTCTAACACAGGTTCATCACTGCCAAAACATAAACACAACCTGGAAGTACCTCTTAGATATCTTAATATCCATTTCACTACTGCCCAATGTTCCTTTCCAGGATTTGAGAGAAATCGGTTGACAACTCCAACTGCATGAGTTATATCTGGCCTAGTACAAACCATAGCATACATCAAACTGCCTACTGTAGATGAGTAAGGCACTTTGGACATTTCTTTTTTTCTTTCTCACTCGTAGGACATTGTTTCAAACTAAGCTTGAAATGACCTGCAAGTAGAGAACAAACTGCTTTGGCTTTACTCATGTTGAATCTTTCAAGAATCTTTTCAATGTAAGTCTCCTGAGATAGCCAAAATTTTCTTTTTTTCCTATCACGAAAAATATTCATGCCAAGTATTTGTTTCACCGATCCCAAGTCTTTCATGGCAAAAGACTTACTTAACTCTCTTTTAAGTTTTCCAATTTTTCCAACATCATGGCCAACAATCAGCATATCATCAACATATAGCAGTAAAATAATAAAATCATCATCTGAAAATTTCTTCATAAACACACAATGATCAGATGTGGTTCTATCATACCCTTGGCTCATCATAAAGGAATCAAACTTCTTATACCATTGTCTAGGTGCCTGTTTGAGTCCATATAAGCTTTTCCTAAGCTTACACACCATATTTTCTTTTCCCTTGACTTTGAAACCTTCTGGTTGCTCCATGTAAATTTCTTCTTCTAAGTCACCATGAAGAAATGCTGTTTTCACATCAAGTTGCTCAACTTCTAAATTCAAGCGGGCAACTAAACCAAGAACAACTCGGATAGAGGACATTTTCACAACTGGAGAAAATATTTCTTCAAAGTCAATACCTTTCTTCTGACTGAATCCTTTCACAACTAGTCGTGCCTTGTATCTTTGTTGTGAGCTATTGTTTTCAGTCTTCAATTTGTAAACCCACTTATTCTTGAGAGCTTTCTTCTCTTTAGGCAACTTTACCAAGTCATAGGTGTGGTTCTCATGCAAAGATCTATCTCTTCTTGCATGGCTTTAACCCACTCATTCTTATGCTCATGAAGAATAGCTTCTTGATAAGTTTCTGGCTCTCCCCCGTCAGTAAGCATAACATACTCATGTGGAGGATATCTGGTAGATGGTTGTTGCTCTCTAGTAGATCTTCTCAATGGAATCTCAACTGGTGGTGGAGGTGCTTGTTCAGTTGGTTCAGCATCATCAACTGTAGGAGTATCATCCCTTACATTTCACCATGATCTTCTTGTTCATCTTCCCCATGATCATCCTGAACTACTGATGAAGGAACTGGACCCAAACTCCAAGGAATATAAACAGAGGTTTCTGGCTTCTCAACATTATCATCATCATTAAACAATTGGTCTTCAAGAAACACAACATCTCTGCTTCTAATAATCTTCTTGTTCACTAGATCCCATAATCTGTACCCAAACTCTTCATGACCATATCCCAAGAAGATACATGCTTTTGCTTTACTATCAAGCTTGGACCTCTCATCTTTAGGAATATGAACAAATGCTTTACACCCAAAGACTCTCAAGTGATTATAAGATATATCTTTTCCTTTCCATACTCTTCTGGAACATCACCTTTCAGAGGAACTAATGGAGAAAGATTTATCAGATCAATTGTAGTTCTCATAGCCTCCCCCCAAAATGACTTTGGTAACTTGGTGTGCGAAAGCATGCACCTAATCCTTTCTTCAATGGTTCTGTTCATCCTTTCTGCCACACCGTTTTGCTGAGGAGTTTTAGGAACTGTTTTCTCAAGCCTGATACCATGGAACCTGTAATAATTCTCAAAAGGACCCCTGTACTCGCCACCATTATCTGATCGAATACACTTTAGTTTTCTGTCAGTTTCTCTTTCAACACTGACATGAAACTCTTTGAAGACATCGAGTACCTGGTCTTTAGATTTCAAAGCAAAAGCCCACACTTTTCTAGAATGGTCATCAATAAAAGTAACAAAATAAAGAGCACCTCCAAGAGTTCTAGTTTGCATAGTACAAACATCAGTATGAACTAAATCAATAATACCTAATCTTCTAGATGATGGATATGTCTGAAATGCAACTCTATGTATTTTTCCAACTAAGCAATGATCACAAGATTTAAGAGATGTACCTTGCAACTCTGGTAAGAACTGCTTTCTAGCAAGAGTTTGAAGTCCCTTCTCACTGATATGCCCAAGCCTCTTGTGCCAAAGATCTATACTTTCACCCTTCTGAATTGCATTAATCTCTGCATTTGTGTAGCTTAGCTTCCATGACATAAAAAGAGTTAAGCTTCTTTCCTCTTGCCACAATTAGAGAACCTTTAGTGAGTTTCCATCTGCTTTCACCAAAATAATGTGTAAAGCCCTCATCATCAAGTTTGCCTGTAGATATCAAGTTAAGACGAATATCTGGAACATGCCTTACATCTTTGAGTATCAATTTGCTTTCAATACTGGTCTCCAAGCAAATATCTCCAATACCCACAATCTTAGATGTACCACTGTTTCCCATTCTGACATTACCAAAATCACCAGCAGTGTAAGATCTAAAGAAATCACCATGAGAAGTGACATGAAATGAAGCACCAGAGTCAATTACCCAATTACTGTCCTGAGCTACAAGACTGACACAACTGTCATCACAAACAATAGTGATATTACCTTCAGCAACAACTGTATTGATCTCTTTCTCATTTTTCTTCATTTCATTCTGTTCTCGCTTACAGAACCTACACTCTTTCTTCATGTGACCTGGCCTGTTATAGTGAAAACATTTGATATCTTTTCTAGACTTGGATCTTCCTCTATATCCATATGGATTTCTGCTATGACTTCTTCCACGTCTTTCTTGTTTTTCAGTAACAAATGCACTAGAAGAAGATTCACCCTGTTCTTTCCTTCTAGCATCTTCATTTAGCAAACTATCTTTAACTATATCAATAGTTAGAGTTCCCTCTGGCGTGGAGTTACAAATAGTCACCACATACGTTTCCCAACTTTATAGTAAAGAGCTGAGAAGTAGTAATCCGTTGCATCTCATCATCTATGTTCATTTTCATAGCAACCAGCTTATTTGCAAGACTCTGAAATAGGCTTATATGCTCAATAATGTTACCACCATCTTTATACTTTAAATTTACAAGCCTTCTGAGGAGAGAGATTCTATTTCCCACTGTCTTTTTCGTAAAGAGATTTTCTAACCTTTGCCAAACAACATCAGCTCTGGTTTCATCTGAAATATGCTCATGCAAGTTTATATCCATCCATCTTCTAATATAGGCAATGGCTTTTCTATGTTGAACTTCCCATTCTTCATCGTCCATAGTAGAAGGTTTATCTTTAACCTTGATAGACTTATATAAATCTTTGCAATAGAGCAAATCTTCCATTAGACGCCTCCAAGTAGAATAATTTGATGAGTTCAATTTAATTATACCATCTGACTGCTCCATTTCAAACACACAAGAAAACTAGCACTAAACAACCTACTGCTTTGATACAACTTGTTGGGAAAAACTTGTTAAAGCGGAATAATTTTTCCCTCTTTGTGTATCAAAATAGGTTTCTCATCAAAATACCAACTTGATATCCAAATGTAAATATCAACTAACACAGCATAAACAATAGAGCAAAAACTCAATCACACAGTGAGACCAAATCTTTTAACGTGGAAAACCCAATGCGGGAAAAACCACGGGACCGTAGTCCACCTCAAACTTTCACTATCAATAGAAATGATAACAGGTTTACAGTAAATCTTCTCTAGAACAACCAGAGGATCATAATAACATCAAGAACATCTTGGCTTAAGAATAGCATATCATCATCACATAAGATGGATCTCCTTTAAAAGAGAATTCTAGATCTTATAAAATGGGTATAGCAGAAAAGTACCTCAGAAAGGGTAAATTGTAGATCAACACCATTAGGATTGTAGAGTTTACTACAAGGATTCTCCACATAAATTTGGGTCAAAACTGACAACGTTTTGCCACTGATCGTCAAGCAGAAAACTTAAGATCCTTACTTTCTCTCTCATTTCTTTCTCTTCTTTTCTCTCTCTCTTTTGCCGTGTGCTGCCGCCGTTGCTGCACGTTCTCACACTCTTGCTGCGTTCACACAACCCTATATCTTTCTAATTTCTTTGATTTGGACTCAAACGGTCCAATTTGTCCAAGCCCACATATGGGCTGGACCCAACAATTCTCCCCCTCCAGCTCATATAGTGGGCTGTACCAAGCCCGCTCTTCGCCTACATGCTTCAAGCTTCTCCTTAGGCAAAGACTTTGTCAACATATCTGAACCATTATCATTGGTATGTACTTTTTCCAACTGTAATTCTTTCATCTCAAGCACATCACGAATCTAGTGATATCTCACATCAATATGCTTGGATCTAGAATGGTATGTTGAATTCTTGGAGAGGTGAATGACGCTTTGACTGTCACAGTAAATAGTATATCCTTCCTGTTTCAAGCCCAATTCTTGTAGAAACTTTTTCATCCATAAAGCTTCCTTGCAGGCTTCAGTAACTACTATGTATTCTGCTTCTGTGGTTGATAAAGCAACACACTTCTGTAACTTTGATTGCCAAGAGACTGCTCCCCCTGCAAATGTCATCAAGAATCTCAAAGTGGACTTCCTGGAATCAGTATCACCTGTCATGTTTGCATCTGTGTAACCTTCTAACACAAGTTCATCATTGTCAAAACATAAACACAACCTGGAAGTACCTCTTAGATATCTTAATATCCATTTCACTGCTGCCCAATGTTCCTTTCCAGGATTTGAGAGAAATCGGCTAACAACTCCAACTGCATGAGCTATATCTGGCCTAGTACAAACCATAGCATACATCAAACTCTCTATTGCAGATGAGTAAGGCACCCTGGACATTTCTTCTTTTTCTTTCTAACTTGTAGGACATTGTTTCAAACTAAGCTTGAAATGAACTGCAAGTGGAAAACAAACTGCTTTGGCGTTACTCATATTGAATCTTTCAAGAACCTTTTCAATGTAAGTCTCCTGAGATAGCCAAATCTTTCTTTTCTTCCTATCACGAAGAATCTTCATGCCAAGTATTTGTTTCACCGATCCCAAGTCTTTCATGGCAAAAGACTTACTTAACTCTCTTTTAAGCTTTTCCAATTTTTCCAACATCATGGCCAACAATCAGCTATCATCAACATATAGCAGTAAAATAATAAAATCATCATTTGAAAATTTTTTCATAAACACACAATGATCAGATGTGGTTCTATCATACCCTTGGCTCATCATAAAGGAATCAAACTTCTTATACCATTGTCTAGGTGCTTGTTTGAGTCCATATAAGCTTTTCCTAAGCTTACACACCATATTTTCTTTTCCCTTGACTTTGAAACCTTCTGGTTGCTCCATGTAAATTTCTTCTTCTAAGTCACCATGAAGAAATGCTGTTTTCATATCAAGTTGCTCAACTTCTAAATTCAAGCGGGCAACTAAACCAAGAACAACTCGGATAGAGGACATTTTCACAACTGGAGAAAATATTTCTTTAAAGTCAATACCTTTCTTCTGACTGAATCCTTTCACAACTAGTCGTGCCTTGTATCTTTGTTGTGAGCTATTGTTTTCAGTCTTCAATTTGTAAATCAATTTATTCTTGTGAGCTTTCTTCTCTTTAGGTAACTTTACCAAGTCATAGGTGTGGTTCTCATGCAAAGATCTCATCTCTTCTTGCATGGTTTTAACCCACTCATTCTTATGCTTATGAAGAATAGCTTCTTGATAATTTTCTGGCTCTCCCCCGTCAGTAAGCATAACATACTCATGTGGAGGATATCTGGTAGATGGTTGTCGCTCTCTAGTGGATCTTCTCAATGGAATCTCAACTGGTGGTGGAGGTGCTTGTTCAGTTGGTTCAGCATCATCAACTGTAGGAGTGTCATCCCTTACATTCTCACCATGATCTTCTTGTTCATCTTCCCTATGATCATCCTGAACTACAGGTGAAGGAACTGGACCCAAACTCCAAGGAATATAAATAGATGTTTCTGGCTTCTCAACATTATCACCATCATCAAACAATTGGTCTTCAAGAAACACAACATCTCTGCTTCTAATAATCTTCTTGTTCACTGGATCCCATAATCTGTACCCAAACTCTTCATGACCATATCCCAAGAAGATACATGCTTTTGCTTTACTATCAAGCTTGGACCTCTCATCTTTAGGGAATATGAACAAATGCTTTACACCCAAAGACTCTCAAGTGATTATAAGATATATCTTTTCCTTTCCATACTCTCTTTGGAACATCACCTTTCAGAGTAACTGATGGAAAAAGATTTATCAGATCAACTGTAGTTCTCATAGCCTCTCCCCAAAATGACTTTGGTAACTTGGCTTGGGAAAGCATGCACCTAATCCTTTCTTCAATGGTTCTGTTCATCCTTTCTGCCACACCGTTTTGCTGAGGAGTTTTAGGAACTGTTTTCTCAAGCCTGATACCATGGAACCTGCAATAATTCTCAAAAGGACCCCTGTACTCGCCACCATTATCTGATCGAATACACTTTAGTTTTCTGCCAGTTTCTCTTTCAACACTGACATGAAACTCTTTGAAGACATCGAGTACCTGGTCTTTAGATTTCAAAGCAAAAGCCCACACTTTTCTAGAATGGTCATCAATAAAAGTAACAAAATAAAGAGCACCTCCAAGAGTTCTAGTTTGCATAGTACAAACATCAGTATGAACTAAATCAATAATACCTAATCTTCTAGATGATGGATATGTCTGAAATGCAACTCTATGTATTTTTCCAACTAAGCAATGATCACAAGATTTAAGAGATGTACCTTGCAACTCTGGTAAGAACTGCTTTCTAGCAAGAGTTTGAAGTCCCTTTTCACTGATATGTCCAAGCCTCTTGTGCCAAAGATCTATACTTTCACCCTTCTGAATTGCATTAATCTCTGCATTTGTGTAGCTTAGCTTCCATGACATAAAAAGAGTTAAGCTTCTTTCCTCTTGCCACAATTAGAGAACCTTTAGTGAGTTTCCATCTGCTTTCACCAAAATAATGTGCAAAGCCCTCATCATCAAGTCTGCCTGTAGATATCAAGTTAAGACGAATATCTGGAACATGCCTTACATCTTTGAGTATCAATTTGTTTCAATACTGGTCTCCAAGCAAATATTTCCAATATCCACAATCTTAGATGTACCACTGTTTCCCATTCTGACATTACCAAAATCACCAGCAGTGTAAGATCTAAAGAAATCACCATGAGAAGTGACATGAAATGAAGCACCAGAGTCAATTATCCCAATTACTGTCCTGAGCTACAAGACTGACACAACTGTCATCACAAACAATAGTGATATTACCTTTCAGTAGCAACTGTATTGATCTCTTTCTCATTTTTCTTCATTTCATTCTGTTCTCGCTTCCAGAACCTACACTCTTTTCTTCATGTGACCTGGCCTGTTACAGTGAAAACATTTGATATCTTTTCTAGACTTGGATCTTCCTCTTATATCCATGTGGATTTCTGCTATGACTTCTTCCACGTCTTTCTTGTTTTTCAGTAACAAATGCACTAGAAGAAGATTCACCCTGTTCTTTCCTTCTAGCATCTTCATTTAGCAAACTATCTTTAACTATATCGATAGTTAGAGTTCCCTCTGGCGTGGAGTTACAAATAGTCACCACATACGTTTCCCAACTTTCTAGTAAAGAGCTGAGAAGTAGTAATCCTTGCATCTCATCATCTATGTTCATTTTCATAGCAACCAGCTTATTTGCAAGACTCTAAATAGGATTATATGCTCAATAATGTTACCACCATCTTTATACTTTAAATTTACAAGCTTATGAGGAGAGAGATTCTATTTCCCACTGTCTTTTTCGCAAAGAGATTTTCTAACCTTTGCCAAACAACATCAGCTCTGGTTTCATTGAAATATGCTCATACAAGTTTATATCCATCCATCTTCTAATATAGGCAATGGCTTTTCTATGTTGAACTTCTCATTCTTCATCGTCCATAGTAGAAGGTTTATCTTTAACCTTGATAGGCTTATATAAATCTTTGCAATAGAGCAAATCTTCCATCAGACGCCTCCAAGTAGAATAATTTGATGAGTTCAATTTAATCATACCATCTGACTGCTCCATTTCAAACACACAAGAAAACTAGCACCAAACAATCTGCTGCTCTGATACCACTTGTTGGGAAAAACCTGTTAAAGCGGAATAATTCTTTCCCTCTTTGTGTATCAAAATAGGTTTCTCATCAAAATACCAACTTGATATCCAAATGTAAATATCAACCAACACAGTATAAACAATAGAGCAAAAACTCAATCACACAGTGAGACCAAACTTTTAACGTGGAAAATCCAATACGAGAAAACCACGGGACCGTAATCCACCTGAAACTTCCACTATCAATAGAAATGATAACAGGTTTACAGTAAATCTTCTCTAGAACAACCAGAGGATCATAATAATATCAAGAACATAGATCTTGGCTTAAGAATAGCATATCATCATCACAATGAATATCCTTTAAAAGAGAATTCTAGATCTCACAAAATGGGTATAGCAGGAAAGTATCTCAGAAAGGGTAAATTGTAGATCAACACCGTTAAGATTATAAAATTTACTATAAAGATTCTCTGTATAAAATTTGAGCCAAAACTGATAACGTTTTGCCACAATAAACTCAAGATCCTTGCTTTTTCTCTCCTTTCTTTCTTTCCTCTTTCTCTTTTGCCGTGTGCTGCCGCCGTTGCTGCACGTTCTCACACTGCACAACAACCCTATCTCTCTCTCTTTTTAATTTCTTTGATTTGATTTCAGCTCGAACGACCCAATTTGTCCAAGCCCACATAGGCTGGACCCAACACTTCACCATAAAACATTCGCGTGCAGGTTTGGATTTCCATTTCATATGTTGTCCTAAGTTATATTTCTAAATTCTAGTGACCTGGCGCTGGCAATAAGTGAAATTTAGGTTTTCCATATACATGATTGTAATGTTCTTGAAGTTTCTATTTAATGCAAAATTAACTTGACAATACCCCTTGGATTTTCCCTTACAAAAGCTGATTGTTAATATGGGAAAGAATCGATGTAGACAACTTATTGTTAGAATATGTTTGGAAAAGAAGTTTGTTCTTGTACAAAACTTATTGATTCATTTATACAGTTAACTATAGTGATTAATTCTCTAATGGTACTGTTCGGCACATGCAAGACATCTTACTAGCTTGTTTTGCCCTTCCAGGAATTGTTTCAATGGTGAACAGGGGGCCTGATACCCAATGGATCCCCGTTCTTCATCACCACAGTTAAGGCTAGCTGGTAAGGACGACTTAAATTTCACATCATGTAATAGTGCCAATATTGAGTGGTTTAAGTTCAAATATCTAAAGTTTCATTTGTGCTAGATGGGGAGCATGTTGCCTTTGGAAGGGTTATTCAAGGTACGGATACGTTCTTTGCAACTGATGGAGGAGCAGGAAAATACGTACAATGGGAAGCCGAGGAAGAAGGTTGTCATCGTCGACACAGGAGAGATACCAAAGCACCGATGGGATGAAGAATCAGCCGCTTTCGCTTCCTTGCCACCCCATGCTGTTGCTGCAAGAGTAGTGGAGTTTGTGTGGTTCTTGAGGGCTAAGGCTACACCACCACATTGCTCGTGTAAACCTTGTTAATGTGCCTTTGGAGTCATCACTTACCCAAACGGGGTCTTAACCCTTTCGCTTCACTTGGTTGCCTATAGAAATTTGAGCTTCACAAAAACTTGAGCTTTCTCTGATTGATTGAACCAGAGATTTACTGTTCTTAAGACAAAGCAGATCGATTGCACGTTTATCACAACATCAAATTCATAATCATATCAACTAAGTACATGCTTTCACAAAAACTTGAGCTTTCTCTGATTGATTGAACCAGAGATTTACTGTTCTTAAGACAAAGCAGATCGATTGCACGTTTATCACAACATCAAATTCATAGATTTACTGTTCTTAAGACAAAGCAGATCGATTGCACGTTTATCACAACATCAAATTCATAATCATATCAACTAAGTACATGCTTTCACAAAAACTTGAGCTTTCTCTGATTGATTGAACCAGAGATTTACTGTTCTTAAGACAAAGCAGATCGATTGCACGTTTATCACAACATCAAATTCATAATCATATCAACTAAGTACATGCTTTCACAAAAACTTGAGCTTTCTCTGATTGATTGAACCAGAGATTTACTGTTCTTAAGACAAAGCAGATCGATTGCACGTTTATCACAACATCAAATTCATAATCATATCAACTAAGTACATGCTTTCACAAAAACTTGAGCTTTCTCTGATTGATTGAACCAGAGATTTACTGTTCTTAAGACAAAGCAGATCGATTGCACGTTTATCACAACATCAAATTCATAATCATATCAACTAAGTACATGCTTTCACAAAAACTTGAGCTTTCTCTGATTGATTGAACCAGAGATATATTTTTAACATATCATTAATATATATTTTAAGGACTGGTCAACTAAAATTTTAAAGATAAAAGACAATCTAGATAATAAGAACTTCTCCTATAGGTAACTCATAGAGTCACCATCCTCTCATATACTATCAATGCTTTAATTATGATGCATTTTAACCCAAACAACAATAATTTACAAAGAATTATATGTTAACTATGTGACAAAATTGGACTTGTAATAAAATATATTAATCTCGACAAAAGCTCAACATCACTCCCAACTAGCCTTAGGCAAAGATTATGAACAATCGACTACGCATCATGGTAATTGGATCATTACACTTCATATCATATTATCTTTAACTTACAAATGTATTCATTCATGCTAACTATGGTGGTAATAAAAATATGTTCTTAAGACAAAGCAGATCGATTGCACGTTTATCACAACATCAAATTCATAATCATATCAACTAAGTACATGCTTTCACAAAAACTTGAGCTTTCTCTGATTGATTGAACCAGAGATTTACTGTTCTTAAGACAAAGCAGATCGATTGCACGTTTATCACAACATCAAATTCATAATCATATCAACTAAGTACATGCTTTCACAAAAACTTGAGCTTTCTCTGATTGATTGAACCAGAGATTTACTGTTCTTAAGACAAAGCAGATCGATTGCACGTTTATCACAACATCAAATTCATAATCATATCAACTAAGTACATGCTTTCACAAAAACTTGAGCTTTCTCTGATTGATTGAACCAGAGATTTACTGTTCTTAAGACAAAGCAGATCGATTGCACGTTTATCACAACATCAAATTCATAATCATATCAACTAAGTACATGCTTTCACAAAAACTTGAGCTTTCTCTGATTGATTGAACCAGAGATTTACTGTTCTTGCTTCAAACCGCTTTAGGTTATTATACTGATATTTAGGATCCTACCTTAATAATTTCCTTTGACAACTTTAGATTTATGTTACTTTTATGGATTATTTCACCAAATGTATATAATTATACTATCTCAAACATAAATATGAAGTTACTTCAATATTCACCCATTTTCGATAGGTGGTCCAAAACTTCGATAAGTATAATATTAAAATAGTTTACTTTGATGGAGGAGGTGAATTTCAAACTTTAACATCTTACTTTTTAATATGCAATATACAATATCTTAAGTTATCATCAAACATGCCCCAACTTATTGGTTTCATCGAACAAAAACACCAATACTTGGTTAAAACCAATCATACTCTCCTTCATCAAGCATAAATGACACTCGCCTTATGATCAACATCCTTTCAAACTGTTATCTACTCTATTAATCGTATGACCATGAACCTATAACTCCAATCACCATTTGAAGTATTGTCTCACAAATATTATATTATTTATAAACTAAGAGTATTTGATTATTTATGCAATACTGATTACATCCTATACCTCATATGAGTTAGAATTGAGATCTAGACTGTCTTCATTCGGTACTTTCTTGAGTATCATGCTTTTTAATATTTTGATCCTCAAATTAATAAGACTTTTATATTACATCATATCATATTCATTGAATCTAAAATTTTATTTTAAAATCTTACTCCTTCAATGGTGAGAGCCACCATTGTTATCCATCATTAGGTTCAAAAGGGTATACACCAAACTCTCTGGAGACTATATCTTGTCAATTCTATATCCCATAACTCAATTGATAGCACTCCTCCAAATCCCTACTCTATTATTATTCTAATTCCACATTATCACACACCTTCACTTGATCATTATACATCACCAATAGTTGTAGTTACACCCTCAATATAACAAGATATGATATTTGTCTTCTTCTTAATTAATAACATCATGTGTCAACTTGATCGAGTATGTATCACTAACTTATCACCAACTCTCCTGCCACAAACATAACCTAATCATGAACATCACATAAAAATGTACTTTAAAAATAATATATTTAAATCACAATAGATCTTTGATCTCCACGCGACCATAAACACTATACTTGGGCCTATCAAACCCACAAAAATCACTTAAGTTTAAAAATCTCCTTATTGACATTAGGCCATGCATGGAGAATTTGATGTCTTACTTCGAAATGTTACATGGAACTTTGTATCATTTAACTCATATAAAATATTATTAGATGTAAGTGGATCTTTCAAATAAAGTAAAATACAAATGAATCTATTGCTAGATACAAAGCACACTTGGTAGATAAAGGGTTTCACCAATAATCGAATGACTTTACAAAAATCATAAATTGTATCATCAAACCAACGATAATTCGATTTATCCTGTGTTTCGTTATCACTAAAAGCTGACACTTATGATGGTTAAATATTAACAATATTTTTTTGCAAAGAATCTTGATCGATGATGTTTTTATACAACAACATTTGGCTTCGTTCATCCTCAATATCATAATCATATATGCAAGCTCTTAAAAGCTTGGTATAATGAACTTGGTAAATTTCTAATATATATCGGCTTTGTCAATTTTAAATCCAATAGCTCCTTATATCTATGATGATAAGAGATACATCATATACTTATTGGTTTATATGGATGACCTCATCATGACAGATAACTTTATTGAGATCAAATAATTCTAAGCAATTGGTAAATAAATTTTATATTAAGGATCTATGGCTAGCTACTAAGTTATTTTCTTAATGTAAAGGTTGCATTCACATTCTATCTTTTTTTTCTCTCAAAATAAGTACATTTCAGATGTATTATCAAGAACAAACATGTAAAATAACAAAGATATTGCTATCCTACTCTCCTCTACTAAGTCATTCAAATTATAAGATATTAGTCCTACTACAAATTTCATATAGTATCAATAAATATTTGGCTCTGTAAAGTACTTACCTCTCATTAGTCCATAAATTTTATTATAGTTAATAAACTATTATACTTTTGAAAGTAATTATCTTTTTATCTTTATGCATTCATTATGATTGGATAGGCAATACTAACGATAAAACATTCATATTAGTATATATTATCTTTCTCAAAGCAACTCTATCATAAGCTCTAACAAATAAAAAATAATCGCATAATATACTATAGAAGTTGAGTATCGTGCCATTATCACCATTATTACATAGCTCAACTAGATTATCAACCTGCACCATAAACTTGATATCATTTTTGAATATATTTAAATAATATATTATGATAATATTGGTGTCACCTATTTATACTCAAATTTGATGTTTCACTTTCGTATGAAATATAATAATCTAATTTCACTTGGTCAAAAATTAAGTTATTAGAAAATAATTATATGTATCTCATGTCTATATTTTTAATCAACTTATAGGCTTTCTTACAAAATCACTTAGTTTGTATGATGTTCCAAATGCACCGTTTCTATATTATCGTCCGTGATGATAAGATAATTTTACGATAGTATGATAAAAAATTATTGACAACAATAATAACGAAACATGAAAACTACCAATCAGGCAAAATGATCGATCTTGAGACATTATATTTTTAACGTCTCATGAATTCTTAATTCAGAAATAATTTTTTATTTCCATAAATATGATTGAATTACAATCAGTACTTTCCTCGATGTGTATAAATAAATGTAAAGCATCTTTCACTCGAAGACTAAGATTGGGTTTGCTATTGAGACACCTTGTACGCCTAGTGAACGAAGTACCTCTGCGGCTTTGCCCACTGCTAACTTGCAGTTCATAGACGGACTTGTTTGAAGGGTTTGAGGGACTTGTTGGCCTCAGATCGAGACACCATTAAATAGAACCGTTAACTGACGCATCATCACAAATGTGTCCGGAGACGGTGGATTCCCGCGAACACTGTACAAAAGATTAGTGCGCACAAGCTGTAGTCACGTGACGTCTGAGTTATCCGACGGGCTTCTCTTCTCTGGAGTATGGCGAGCGTTAACAACCAAAGGCGACTCTATTGGTGCTGGGCATGGACGTCTACTCCGCCTCAGATCCAGACACCATTAAATAGAACCCTGAACTGACGCATGTGACTGGAGACGGTGGATTCCGGCTGTACAATAAATTGGCGCACCTTCCGAAGCCGTAGTCACGCGACGTCTGTGCTATCCTGCGCGCTTCTCTTCTTTCTAGTAAGGCTGCGATGACAACCAAAGGCGACTCAATTATGGTGCTGGAAATGGACGTCTACTCCGTGGCCGCCCTCTTCGTCCTCTTCTTTTCTTCCCTCCTCTTCTTCTGCAGCCGACGCTCGCGTCCTCCCGAGCCCACTGACTTGACCCTCTTACGGAGCTACCCCGTCGTCAGGAACCTCCCTCACTTCGTCAAGAACCGGCACCGCCTCCTGGAATGGGTGACGGAGCTCGTCGCCGCCTCCCCCACCGCCACCGTCACCGTTGCCCCCTTCGTCTTCACCGCCAGCACCGCCAACGTCGAGCACGTCACCAAGGCCAACTTCGGCAACTACCCCAAGGGCGACGCTGACGTCGCCACCCTGCACGACTTCCTCGGCCGCGGCATCTTCAACTCCAACGGCGCCGACTGGAAGTCGCAGCGCAAGACTGCCAGCTTTGAGTTCAACACCAGGTCCCTCCGCGCCTTCGTCCTCGACAAGGCCCGCCGAGAGCTTGTTGGCCGGCTGCTCCCCCTCCTGAACAGGGCTAGCCGGAGCGGCGACGTCGTCGACCTTCAGGACGTGCTCGAGCGGTTCGCCTTCGACAACATATGCAGTTTGGTGTTCGGGATGGACCCCAAGTGCCTCGGAGGCGGCAGCGAGGAGGGGGAGCGGTTCTTCCACGCGTTCGACCGGGCCGCGCACCTCAGCATCGAGAGGATGAACTGGCCATTTGCCTGGATGTGGAAGCTGCAGAAATGGCTGGGCGTCGGTGCGGAGAGGCGTCTCCGCGAATCGATGTTGATTGTCCACGACGTCATCGAGAAGGCCGTGAAAGCGAGAAGATCAACACCGATCAAGAGCGACATGGGAAGCGACTTCCTCTCCCGGTTCGCGGCTGACGGCGCCAACTCGGACGAGTACGTCCGCGACATCCTCATCAGCTTCGTGCTCGCCGGGCGCGACACGACGCCCTCGGCGCTCACCTGGTTCTTCTGGCTCCTCTCCTCGCGACCCGACGTGGTGAACAGAATAAGGGAAGAGGTCAAGCGCATCCGGTCTCGGCGGCAACCGGGAAACGACGGTGAGGAGGCAGTGGCGTTCACTCTGGAGGAGCTGAGGGAGATGGCCTACGTCCACGCTGCAATATCGGAGTCGCTGCGGCTGTACCCGCCGGTACCGCTGCTGCCGCGCGTGAGCGCGGAGGAGGACGAGACGCCGGACGGGGCGCGGGTGCGGAAGGGATGGACGGTGATGTACAACGCCTACGCCATAGCGAGGCGGGAAGGAGTGTGGGGAGCGGACTGCGGTGAGTTCAGGCCAGAGAGGTGGCTGGACGAGGAGGGAGTGTTCCGGCCGAAGAGCCCGTTCGTGTTCCCGGTGTTCCACGCGGGGCCGCGGATGTGCCTGGGGAAGGACATGGCCTACATCCAGATGAAGGCGCTGGTGGCCGGCATCCTGGAGAGGTTTGACGTGGAGGTGGCGGAGGAGAGGAGGCAGCCGCGTCACGTGCTGACGTTCACCATGAGGATGGAGGGAGGCCTGCCCGTGAGGGTGAAGGCGATTGAGGGTGTTTGATGAAATGACTGGTTAGATTTACTGGTGTTCGCTTTCTTTGATGCGCAGGGCAGCGTTCAGTAGAACTTCAACTGAGATCATGTCAACAAATTTTCTTCTTGCAACTTAGAAGCTTAAAGAATAGTGCATGTAGCCGCTTGTGATGGGAAGTGCATCCGACCATTACAAGAAGTTACCGACAGTGCCAGCCAAACATCACATATTAAATTCAGCATGCTTATCATGCATTCCAACTTTATTTGTTCTGTGTTTGACTGCATCTAATGTCAAACGATTCTCAGGTCTTATAATTGATCTGAAACCCACAGGTGAGGTGGGAACTCGTTTTGGTTGTTGATATGGGCAATAATGGCGATGTAACCCGGGCTGATGTCACCTGTCCCAGATGACGCCTCACGCCTCGATCGACTCGGTGGCACCTGGTCAAAACGGATCGAAACGTCGATCGAGGCACATTAAACCCCTACTCAGGTCTAATCCTTCACGTCACGCTAACATCGTTGTCAGACGTGACCAGGAGTACGATCCTGCTCCCTACAAAACAGGCACATCGGACACAGTAAATCACCCTATATAAACCCCGCCCTTGAGAAGAATTGAGGGGGGGGGGGGGGGGGGGGGGGGACAGACGGGGGAGACCTCTTTACTTCATCTGACTCGATTGTCGGAGGGGTCGGGTTGAGCTCCGACCCGACTTGTGTGCAGGTACGAAGACGGAACGAAACTACTTCCCCCGAGGCCGAAGAGGGGGATCCTTCCTGACGGAGCGTCCCGACGAGCGCCATCGTGACCTGATCCACACGGCCGCCCACATCAGCGACCCGAGAGACCTTGAACGAGATCCCCGTCATTCGGACCCGAGACAAGCCGCGTCGGTCCCGAGGTCATGGCATAAAGTTGTTCACACGATCAGTTGTAGATCGTTTTTATTTTTCTTAAAAAAATGTATGGAAATAACATATTATGATTTCTATATGATTTCATAATAACGTAACATATGATCTAACTAAAGTGTAAAATTTCCGTTCCACACACATCCTCTATGATTTGCTTTCCAAGAGATACAGGAATATTCAAAAAAGTCAAATCACATATCAATTACCAGGTTTTTGGTTTTCCAGTTCTGTCCTCTCCCCACCACAACAATTCTCCCATTGTTTTAGGGCAGCAGCTTGAACACCGTCACCAACACGCCAACAATCTCCTCGGTAAGGACGGAGGTTAGGCAACGCAGTTGGGAAAATGGAGCTCTGTTTTTTCTCCTTTGTCATCTTCTTCTCGCTCCTTTTCTCCGCCCTTCTTCTCTTCTTCAAGCCCCGATGCTCCCGACACAGTAGTAATCCCGGCAAGTTCACCCCCCTCGGGAGCTACCCCGTCGTAGGTAATATTCCCCATCTCGTCAAGAACAGCCGCCGCATGCTGGATTGGTCCACGGAGCTCATCCTGGCCTCTCCCACCCCCACCGTAACCGTCGCCCCCTTCGTCTTCACCGCCAACCCCGCCAACGTGGAGCACGTCGCCAAGACTCGCTTCGCCAACTACCCTAAGAGCGAGGCCATCATCTCGACGATCCGCGATTGCCTCGGCGGTGGCATCCTCAACACCAACGGCGAGGAGTGGCGCCTCCAGCGCAAGGCCGCCAGCTACGAGTTCAACACGAGGTCCCTCCGCGCCTTCGTACTCGACAAGGTGCGCCACGAGCTCCTCGGCCGGCTGCTTCCTTGTTTGGCGGAAGCCAGTCGTGGCGGCGAGGTGTTGGACCTCCAGGACGTGCTTGAACGCTTCGCGTTCGACAACATCTGCAGTCTTGTGTTCGGGGAGGACCCCAGATGCCTCGGGGGTGGAAGCGAGGAGGGGGAGCGGTTCTTCCACGCGTTCGACGATGCCACGCGCCTCAGCGTTGATCGTGCGATGCAGCCGTTCACTCTCGTTTGGAGGATCAAGAAGTGGCTCGACATCGGAACTGAGCGGCAGCTGCGGGAGTCGATGGAGATCGTCCATGGATTTGTTGACCGATGCGTGCGGTCGAGTAGAGACCGGCAGAGCGGCGGCCATGACTTCCTCTCTCGATTTGCATTGGGAAGCGCCAATTCCGACGAGTACCTTCGCGACATCCTCATCAGCTTCGTGCTAGCCGGGCGCGACACCACGCCCTCGGCGCTCACCTGGTTCTTCTGGGCCCTCTCCTCACGGCCCGATGTGGTGGACAAGATAAGGGATGAAGTCAAACAGATCCGATCTCGACAACGAGAAGGAAACATCGGCGAGGAGTCATTCACGCTGGAGGAACTGAGGGACATGAACTACCTGCATGCGGCCATATCCGAGTCGCTGCGACTGTACCCACCGGTGCCGCTTGTGGTGAGGGAGTGCCGAGAGACGGACGAGCTGCCGGACGGCGTACGAGTGGGAAGGGGATGGTTGGTGATGTACAACGCGTATGCTATGGGGAGAAGGGAGGCGATATGGGGACCGGACGGCGGGCAATTCAGGCCTGAGCGATGGCTAGATGAGGGGGTGTTCCAGCCAAAAAGCCCAGCATTATACCCGGTGTTCCACACGGGGCCGAGGACGTGCTTGGGGAAGGACATGGCCTACATCCAGATGAAGGCGTTGGCAGCCTGCATCTTGGAGAAGTTCGATGTGGAGTTGGCGGCCGAGAGGGGGAGACACAAGCTGGCGATGACGATGAGGATGGAGGGAGGCTTGCCAGTGCGGGTGAAGACGGAATTACGCCCAAGTGTTTGACGAAATGTATTACCCTAAAGATATGCCAGTTGAATCTCTTCACCATTCCGAAGTTTATACTTTTTCGAAGTTTATATAAGAACCTTACAATTCCTGAGTTCAACTCAATTTGACCTTAACTTATCATAAGATAAATTTAGTTCAATTGAAGCACAATTATACCTTAAATTATCTTCTGTAAAAGTTTCAAATCAACAACCACTTTTTCTAAGAGACTATTCACTCTTTTGTCCCATCTTCTAACATTTTTTTTCTAAATCTTGATTTATCATCATATTGTCCGACAGATTATCTAATTCTTAGACATATTAACTTTGCCACGACAATCGTTTTTTTAGCGCGTTGTCAGATCTTTTGACGCATCGTTTAATCTTTCAACATATTGATCAATTCTTTTACTAAATATCTAATTTTTGATCGACAATCTTCGAATCTCTGGTTTAACATTGGCCTTTGGTGGTTTAAGTCGTTGAAGTATTTTTTTATCAAATTCATTAATTGATTTCATCATCAAAATCTAAGACTCAAGAATCTTCATCATCACCTATTGTGCCATCGACAATAAGCCTCTCACCGACACTCATTAGTCCAAGTGCACCATCAATCGATTGATGTCCCTTTGGCTATTGCTATAGTAGTCATTGATGTTCGTGACTATTACCATGACTTGCGTTGGCACTTGGCATAGGTAATTTTATCTATCCACCTCGATAATCTTAATGTAAGGCCTACTTACAACCTTGATTGCCACCACCCTAATTGTCTTCCCATCTCATCGATCAATCCCATATCTTTGACTTCCTTGAGAAGAAGAAGGAGGATTGTGAGTATATGCATGTCATCGAAACCATAATAGTAATAAATAAAGGGTAGAGATGGTAGAGTAAGAAAGCAAGGATGGGGGCAGAGATGAGGATAACTAAAAATGGTGCAAAGGCAAGTAGTAATCTTGTCTTTTAGAAATAAGGAGTGCTTTGTGAAAATAAATGAAAAAGAAGTGCTAACCTAAAAAAAAATAAAAATAAGAGATTTTTTTGGAGTTTAATATTTAAAATTCTTTTTTACCATTTACAACATTTTACTATTTATAACCCTTGATGATGATGATGATAATAATAATAATAATAATAATAAATAAAAATAAAAAAAATAAATAATAATATACTATTTATAGCCCCACTAATTTTGATTTTATCCTTTTCTTCTTCTCACAATGCGATTGTCGCATTTTGTGCCCCTTGCCACTATCGATGCTTCCCCAACTTACGCTCTTTATTGATCATCGTCTCCAAGCTCGTGCTCCTTACTCTTGAAGCTCTCTTAACCCACTCTCTCTACCGTCGATTGCGCTCCTAGTCTTTGACGTTGCTCAATATTATCTAACCCACATGCATTTATGATCATTTATAAAAAAATAATTTTAAAATATTAAATATTTTTAAATAAAATTATAAATAATATTTTTTTGAATTTACTTTTTTATCCTTCCTTTATTCATATATTTCACAGCAATGATTATTGTAGTTTGTTGTAAGCATCCATTATGTTATATGCTCGTTTGTTGCCTCCGTGAGATTATAATTATATTACTGGGCCGAGAGCCCCTTCTTCTTCCCCAAGGAAACCCTCTCTGTCTCCTGATCCTTTTTTCTGCTCTTTGTTGTCGCAACAAAGCACGGTACCAAACAGATGGCCCGCTATGACCGCGCGATCACCGTCTTCTCCCCCGACGGCCACCTCTTCCAGGTGGAGTACGCCCTCGAGGCCGTCCGCAAGGGCAACGCTGCCGTCGGCGTTCGCGGCACCGACACCATCGTCCTCGGCGTCGAGAAGAAGTCCACCCCCAAGCTCCAGGACTCCCGGTACTCCGTCTTCCTTTTGGTATCCTCCTCGTGATCCTCGATTTTGTTAGGGCTCCTGTGATCATTTCCATCTTGATCTTTGTTTCAGATCGGTGCGCAAGATCGTGAGCCTGGACACGCACATCGCGTTGGCGTGCGCGGGCCTCAAGGCCGACGCCCGTGTCCTCATCAACCGCGCCCGCATCGAATGCCAGAGCCACCGCCTTACCGTGGAGGACCCGGTCACGGTCGAGTACATCACCCGCTACATCGCCGGCCTACAGCAGAAGTACACCCAGAGCGGCGGTGTCCGGCCATTCGGCCTCTCCACGCTCATCGTCGGCTTCGACCCCTACAGCGGCGTGCCCGCGCTCTACCAGACCGACCCTTCGGGGACCTTCTCAGCCTGGAAGGCCAACGCCACCGGGAGGAACTCTAACTCGATGCGGGAGTTTCTGGAGAAGAATTACAAGGAGACTTCCGGGCAGGAGACAGTGAAATTAGCCATCAGAGCACTGCTTGAAGTAAATTCTTTCTCTTACTTTTTGGTTGATGATTTTGTTGTTTCCATAAATAACCCTGTTGGTTTTCTTTTGATTATTTCGAGACAACTGCTTTATATTGCTAAATTTGTCTTTGAGTAGTTATATTACGAAAAAATGACTTGAAAGGTTAAAGATGTCTATGGTCTTGTTAATTAAGGTAGGCGATCTCTTGATCTTATCATTAGTTTGTTGAATTACACATTGTCACCATTTCTTCAAATTATTAAGTAATTTATTTTTCATTAGTTCATATGTATATAAATTTATGTCAAAAATTGTGATTGTTAAACATAACCATGCTTATGTATGTCAGAGAATCTGGCATTGGATAGTCAGAGTTAGTTAGTGTTAAATCAAGTAGGTATTGAGCATAAGTTACAAAGACTTTAAAATTTCGAAGAGTATCGACTCCAATGCGTGCTTCTCCAATTCAAGGTGGTAAAGAAGCTTCCCACAAATTGTCAACTAAGTTTACCACTAACTAATCTAACTTTACCTAGCATAAAAGCGGAGAAATGATAGTTCTTCAAGGATGAGTGTTTGAGGGCTTAGATCTGCAGGGCTACCAGTGCTGAGATCTTTTAATATAATTAGAATTCTAAACTAGTATGGAAGTCTTTAAATGTATAAAAATACATTGCAAGTTAGTGCAAATCTTTTCCAGGAGTGAAAATAACCATTGTTGCAGTTGCCTGGTGTACTTGGAGTCTTTGTTCCCCCACAAAACTAAATAGGCCCCAAACAAGGGCTTCTCGTGTCGTCCACTTGGACTGTCCATATGGTGTCGACCCAGTCCATATGGATGGGCATGGTCTAGCTCAGAAAAGTTGTATTTTGATTAGGAGTTTGTTTTAGAACCTGTTTCTTGATTCAGATTTGGTTCCATAATGTCCATTATCTCCCTATCTTTTTTGAATATCCCAAACAACTATACTAGCTTGTTTAGGACTTCCTAGGAGTACTGGTACTACTCTTATGGAGCAGATTGAATTCGTCATTGCATAGAAGGTTTATGGTTCCCATGGTTGATGAACATTTGGATCTAGTGGTGAGCAGTCTAGTAAACTAGATTAATTTTTGTAGTGCTGTTTAATTGATACCAGAAATGCCAATTAGTTAACTTAGTTAACTACAACAAGAAATGCTTAGCTTTAGATGCCGAGACAAAAAAAAAGTTATTGATTTTACATTTATTAACTTATGGAAGTTTTATCATTTAGGGAATGAAATGTTCTTAAGTACTTGTCAATTTCAAGGTAATAATCATCATATTGAAACCACTAGTCGGTTTTAATTGTATGCCTTAGACATGGAGTAAAAATGGCTCAAATTAATATGAGACTGCATATTTTGTGGAACGAGGATGTTAACATTTTAAAGGTATACAAAGAGGTGAGAAGCAAACACAAAGCACTCCATGTCTATTATAAGTCACTAATTTTTTCGAGTCCACTCAAACAACCAAAGGCTAAAGCTGATGCATGGTGGATTGGACAAGGTAGATAAACTACCTGTTGAGGTTCTGAGTTGTAATGATTGCTATTTAGACCCAGTAAGGAAAAATAGATTCTGTCTTTTCTTTTTGTATTTATGCTTGATCATGCTGCTTCCAATCTGGACTTGATATTATTTAGGCCATAGAAATTGTTGCTACAACAACAACAACAACAAAGCCGTAAGCAACATAGAAATTATTGCTAGATTACTCTTAATTGCATCACATGTATGTGATTTCAAATAAGTGACCCCAGGTATGTTTTGAAATATGACAAAGCCAACAAGTACAAGCAATATTAAATCTGCATATTGGAGGATTGCATCATGTCTCCTGTTTTTGGAATATGCAGTCAAATGCAGCAAGTCTTAGCGATAGAATCTACGGATTATATCATGTGTAGTTCATACTTAAAAGCAAGATAGTAGAATTTTCCTTGTGGTGAACTGCAGATCATTGTTCTATCATATTTTGTGTGGTCAACTAAGATCAAGCGACGAGCTTGGACAAAATCTGCATTTCATTGTAGGGAATAAGACTTGTTTGTCAAGGACTTATTTCCAGGATGTAAAAATAACATAAGTGCAGGCTCTTCAGTTTTTTAAGTTAATTTATGTCTCAATGTTGCATTTTACTAGTGAAACAATATAGAAGAGTCAAAGAACATTAATTCTTCCTAGAATTTACAATATATATATATATATATATATATATATATATATTGTAGCAAAAACATATCATTTTGTAGGATTGTCTTGTGATATTTTTTGGACTTAAGCAATATCACATGATTGACAGTGTTAAAGTTTGTTGTTATCATGAAAAAAGGTAAATTTCTTTTACATCCTTTTATTGTTATTTTTATTATTTTTTTAAGATTTAAGTGCAACTTGCTATGTTGCCCTCATAACCTTTTTATGCTTTTATTTATTATTCTTCTTTTCAGATGGACTCTTTTAATTTTCTTGAGAGTTCTTGCACAGTTCAGTATCCTTGTACGGCAATTTTCTACTATATATATCAATATGTACTTTATTCAGTATTTAAACTCCTGATGCCTTTGAACATTAGTTCCGTTGCCATTTTTTATGCTCGTTTTCGTGCTTGGACAATTTGTCTTTCCTTTAGCAACTAGTTGCAACACTCTTATAAGCATCACTTAGCTTGTTCTCCTATTGCCCAACAAACAATTGTTCTGGAATTTCTCATGGAAACACCAAAGAAAAAAGAAAATAAATGCAATTTTTTGTTTGAACTTGATGAGAATAATTGTAATTGCTTTGTTTAGGTTGTTGAGAGTGGTGGAAAGAACATAGAAATTGCTGTGATGACCAAGGAACATGGTCTTCGTCAACTCGAAGAAGCTGAGATCGATGCTATAGTTGCTGAAATAGAGGCAGAGAAAGCTGCAGCTGAGGCTGCCAAGAAGGCCCCTTCTAGAGATACTTAACTTTGGAAGTGCTTAACTTTTCCTTTTCAATTAATTGCTTTTCCTATTTTCCAAAGACTTTCAAACTTGTGGGCTCTATGCTGTACGTTGCTGATGGAATTCTCCTTTCATTTTACATGGAATTCTCTTTTGTTTGTTGGTTGAAATTGTCAATGTCATGATTTCAGATTTTAATTATGTTGATGTTACCTATTTTGCTTTATTAGTGTTACTGGAGGGGCAACGACATGATTCCGAGTTCTGGTAATATGAAATGCCAATTTATAATCCTGTCCATCATTGGAGATTATTTCTGTATCTAGAGAGGTAACATTGTTTATATTTACTCTCCCTACGTCTCGTATTTGGAGATTATCTTTATATTTAGAGTGGTAAGGTTGTGTATACTAATGCTCCCTAGATTTGGTATTGGAGGAACTGTGTACACTGGTACATGTGGTTGCATCTGCAGTTTTTTAACGCAGGAGAACCATCTTATATATGATTTCATTCAATGCTAGTCCGAGAAGTATCTACCGATAAGAAACACTTTCAAACTGGACAGAGATTAGAATGCAATAATAATAACAACAACAACAACAACAACAGTTTTACAGATCTACTACCAAAGTGGCTACAAAATGACAAGAAAAAAAAGGAAAACTCAAGAACAAGCCAGCATGAACATCGAATGAGCCAAAGAGGGTCTTTGCCGAAGCAATCCCAAATAAATGTAGGAAGATGAGGATGATATCGACCTTTCCTCGACGGTCAACAGCAGTTCAAAAGTCAACAACAAATCAAGGATAATGAAGCACTAGGCCATCGCTTTCCACGTGCCGTTCCGAGGTAGCCCTTTGTCCAACGACGGCCGCGATGATTCCAACGGTTATGACACAGCCCAGATCCAACGGCTCACATCAAATGGCCGGTTGCCGCCCAAGAGCAGCTTTCTCGGGGCTTGCAGTTGCCTCTTGCAGCGGCTGTCGGCAAACCACGAGCGAACTCCGCCATCATAAAAGGACCCAAGTGATGTGAAACTATCCGTTGCACTGTGCTCTATATAACGCCTTGCGGACCACAAAGCGTCCCAAACCATCTTTACATGTAGTTGTAATCTTCTTCCTTGATTCCGGTTGTGAGAACATAGATAAAAGTAGTTGATTCCAGTAGAGATCATCGGTGTGATGGAGAGTGTTCTCGTAGATCGATCTCCGCTAAGTCTCAGGAGGTTTGCAGCTACCAAGGGAGTTCTGGTTTCTGTCACCGATCTGCTTCCACTAAACGCCCCTCATTCTTCTCTTCCTTGTGCTCCTCGTCCTCATCAATCGCCGCTACTCCCCCTCCCTCCGACGAATCCTGTGCCTCTCCCATCTCCGAGCAAGAGACCGAGATCACACCAACAGAACAAGAGGAAGCCGAGATGCCAGTCTGTGACTCCCACAAAGGACCCAAAGGCGAAGGTCATTGCAGTTGCTTCACGGGATCCACTCCAAAGTCTGGTTAAGGTAGAGGTAGATGAGAATGACAGCAGGTGCATAGATTTCCTGCAATCGGTGTTCTCGAAGTCGCCACCACCGAGCAGTCTTCCGCTGCCGAGGTTCCCTCTGACGAAGCCCAAGAGCGAAGGTTCGACGGAAGCAGGACTCGGAGAGGTTAAGGGAGGCATTTATGGAGGTGGCGTCGATGCCGGCGCCACGGATGGTCTTCGGCGTCTTCTTGGTATATAAAGAATGTGTGGGGGGCGTCTTCTTGGTACATAGAGAATGTGTGGATCGGTGTTTATGCGTTTGTATTGGTCATGAATAATTTAGAAGGCTATCCTATTTGAATGATGGAAGCTGCAAAGTTTTGATGAGATTAAGCATTAATCAAAGACAACATGTTAATAGCCAAGGATAAATAAAGAGACCCATTGACAGATATTATTATTGGATTTCCGAGGACCAAAACACACAGATTGCATGCACAAATATGAGATTAAAAGATTAGAAGAAAAAGCATTATCAAGTATTACTCACTAAGATTAGATTTTGATGAGATCCATGACAGAGACAGATGAAGCAACAGTGGTTATGGTTAGACTATAATCTGGTGCTCTATGTTTCTCATAATCTTTTAAGAGCAACCAAATTAAATACCCCCTATCTTCATTATATAGTTATTATACAGAGGGTTTTTACACACCAATTCTTGCAAAATCTGGAAATATTTACTCTTGTCGATTTTGATGTAGCACGAAAGTCCCTCCAAATATTAAAATTCATCATCTATACTTTTCATTAACATTAATCTAAAATGAAATGGAGCTTTATGAGCCAAAGAAGAAGAAGAAGAAGAAGAGTGATTACAGCACAAACTTAAGTACCAAATGTATGCATAGAGGAGAAACTTCATAGTGGAGACTGGATGAAGAGAAACAACACAAAGTGACCATTGCAGCAGATGGATCAGAGGTTGGTGAAGAGAAGGTACTGCTGCTTGGATGGGAGATCCACCGTGTCATAACCCTGGGGAAACATCACCTTGGCTTCCTCACTGGAAACGCTTGGTGAGATGACCACCGGCTCTCCGGGCTTCTAGTTCACCGGGGTGGCCACCTTGAAGTTTGCAGTCGTCTGCAGCGACTCCACCGCCCGCACCACTTCGTCCATGTTTCTCCCGGGTGGCTGCAGGGTAAAACAAGCTGAGCTTGATCGTCTTGTCCGGGCCGATCACATGGAGAGCCCGAGACGGGAGCTCAACTCCATCGGCATCCTTCTGGTTTAGATCCACCATGTTGAGTTGCCTAATCACCTCTCTGTTATGATCCGCCACTATCGGGAATCTCACCTTGCATGCAGACTTGAAGAGACAATGAAGAGAACATGAGACATGGCAGGCAAGTTCATGTTCTGTCGTTGGAAATCGAAATGGTTACCGCGTAAGCCTCGACGTCTTTGACCCATTCCACGTGAGAGACAACGTCGTCGCCGGAGAACCCCAACAGCTTCACCCCTCGCGTCTCGAACTCCTCCGCCTGCATCGCCATCTTTCCCAGCTTCGTCGTACATACCGGCGTGAAGTCAGCTGCAAACAAGAAGAAGATCACATCATTTACTCTGTACTAACAATACTATTTGCATATATGATGATCAATTTTGACAGTCAACCCAACGTAGCAAAGTTAGATCTAACATAATCTAGTTTTCAAATATTATTATATCTGAGAATTATGAAGAAGTTCATATGATTCATGAGTGAAAGTCAAATGATTATGTCCACTCTCATTGGACAAAAAATATTCTTTTTGAATCAAAGAGGCTACAGAGAGCTTGGTTGGCTTGATTCTACCTTAGATTTCGCAAAACTTGATTGTGAGTAAACCAATTTCACAGGGAATTGAAAAGTTCAGTATTCTCTAGAGAGTTTTGAAGGAGAGCTATCTGTAAGGATAATAATTGTTATCTAATAATCATCACCAATTAAAAAAATTAAGTGTTTTAATGATAGTATGGTCGGTCGTCACCTTAGTGCTATACAAGTCGATGTCTTAAATCTATATGGGTCGATACCTTAATGTCATGCAAACGAACACCTACCACCATTAACTAATGCGCTGTTGGCACGAGATTGATAGTTAGACTATAATGATAAGATCAAACAAATCTATGATGCATTATTGCATCCACGATTTGGTGCTATATGAATGTGATTGAATCTAAGATAAATACGTTATTACATCCACCCCTCGTGATCGATGTCTATTATGAGAATAATGGTCAATAGAGATGACTATAAAAGGGTTTCCCAAGTATATTTTCCAAATATATTTAAGCACTGCTCTTAAGTCTCATCTAAATCATTGAACTACAAACTAACTTAGGCATTAAAGAGATATTTATCGAAACACTCTCAATAAGATATTTGACACCTCCGAAGTCAAATCATATAAATTTCAAATTGTATAAATTTTGAGTTCTTGTGGTCTCGAATAAGTGCCATTGGTGAGCCAATCTATTGGATTTTCATTGGACTGACTTATAATAATCATCCACTATTATGTTGTAGATTGACTTTGAAAAATTTACTATGAAAATGATGATGATTTGTAATGCATATTTGTATAGATTTAATAGAGAGATTTTTTTCAATTATGTGCTCAAATTATGCACATACATCATGGAGATTGATTGTTAAATCATAAATTGATTGAGAATTAAAATATATATAAAATATATAAAGTTATCATTATATATTTGTCTTTATCATAATCCTTTATTATATCTTCGCAAGATTGAGTTTTCGCTAAGAATGTCAATCTTGGAATAATGTGATTGAAATATCCTATAAGCGAGAGGTTTTGTGAGGAAGCGCACTAGTTGGTTAGAAGTATATACATGAGAAACATATAGTTACTTTTTGACAACTTAATTTTTGATAAAGTGAAAGTCGATGATAATATATTTCATATGAGAGTGCAATACCAAGTTAGAGCATAGGTGGGTGACACCGACATTATCATAGTATATTATTTGACTGGATTCAGAAGTGATGCTAAGTTCATATACTAAATTGGTGATCCAATTAAGTTTTGTAGTTATGGTAGTGATGGCTCGATATTCAACTTTAGTGGTGGATCTTATAATTGTGTTCTATTTCTTAAAACTTTAACTAATTATGTATGATCTAAAGAAGATAATATAGGTTGATATAGATATTCTATCGTCGGTATTGCCTATCTTATCAGTATCCAGGAAGTTATAAAGATTAAGGAATGAGTGTTTATGAAGAAGTATGTCACTAAGAGCTCTTTTAAAATATCGTTGAATATATTTTAGTACTGATTGATGAGTATTGGAAGGTTGGTATATAAATTATGATAATTTATTAACCATAAATAAAATACTTGAATGTATAAGAAATAAATACTATAAGGAACTAAGTATTTATTGGTACTGTATGTGATCCGTAAGAAGACTGTTATCATATAATATAAGTAACTCGGTAGAGGAGAGCAGAGTGATAACTTCTTTGGCATTATACATATTCATCTTTGATAATAGATTTTGAATGTTCACTTCCACTCCTAAAAAATTCAAAAGACATGAAAGTCACTTCCACTCCTAAAAAATAGCTTAAGGTTCGTAGGCCTTTAATACAGAATCGATATAACAATTGCTTAAGAAATTATTTTATCTCTATGTAATCATTACCTGTGATGATAATATTATCTATATAAATCAATAGATATATAGTATATCCTGGTCATAAGAATAAAGAGCTTCGGATTTAGAGTTGATGAAATTGACTAACATAAAAAATGAGCAAGTTCGGTATACCAAACTCTTGGAGTTTTGGTGAAGTCAAACATGATTTAGATAATGAGAGTGGATGAAACCAGAGGGTTGTTATGTAAAGACATCTTTAATTAAGGTCTCTTAATAAAAATATTGTTAACATTTATTTGGTGTACATGCCTACCTTAAGTGATAATCAAACTTAAAATAAATTGAATTATTATCGATTTAACAAATGGATTGAAGGTCTTTATAAAATCAGTACTAGTCATTGATGAATCCCTTTGTCACTAGATGTGTTTTGTATCTAGTAATGGATTCATCTAATTAATTCAAAAGATCCACTTACATCCGATGATATGTTTTGTGAGATAAGATGATACAAAGATCTATATAATATTATGGAGTAGAGCATCATATTTCTCACACATGGTTTTACACTATTATAGAGATTTTGGGGCTTAGATTATGTTTATGGGTTATGTAGAGTTAGGTAGAGAGCTTATATAGTACAAAGATTAAAAAATTAATATGATTTGAATGTCATTTTGTGAGCATGTTGTTATGTGATATTCAGACTCAGTGGTATTATTGGATTGTGTTAAAAGTATGAGAATTTGTAAAGAGTTTGTGACACGTACTTGATCAAGCTGCTGCACTTCAATATCACTTGGTCAAAAAGAGGATAAAGATATTATTTATAGTGCTAAAAGCATTGTTTCGAATGTTACAAAGTGAGTTGATGGAGAGGCGGATTTAGAAGTCATAGAAGGGGTGAGATATTGCTGAACTAGAGTAATAAGTGAGAATAGGTCTAGAGGGGAAGGAGCAAGATATTAAAAGAAAAAAATATATAATAAAAATATCATGATGTGATATAAAGGCCCTATAAGTTTAAGGATCGAAGCATAAAAAAACTATTATATTTAAAAGAGTATTTGATGAAGATGCATGACATCAATCTAGGTGTTAACTTGTGTGAACCATAAGGGCATAACTAGGGATAACATAAGTAATCAAATAGTTAAAGTTTTTTAAAGTTTAAGATTTTATAAGATAGTCATCAAATAATGACCGGTGTTGTACAATTATGGTGAGCATTTGGTTAATGAGATGGATCATAGTTTGAAAGACTACTAACCAAAAGGTTAATGACGTGAAAGCTTGGTATAGATGAGTGAGACCAATTTCAACTATATGTCAGTGCTTTATTTAGTAGAGTCAACTAGTTAAGATATATGCAATAATGATTTAAGATATTATATACTATATGATAAAAGATAAGTTATTAGAGCTTGATATTCACATCTTCCATCAGAACAAATCTGTTAAAGTTTGGTAGATAGATTTTTTGTTAATTATTATCATTAGAATGTCAGAACTATCGATAATTGTAGTGATTATTATGGGTGAAATTATTTTCCGAGTTATTTAGGTTAAAGTTATCATTATAGTTAGATAGTTGATAGTGTAATTATAACACCTTGATTAGTCCCACATTGTAACTGGACATGACTAAGATTAAATTATAAGGGTCTAATAAATATATTATTATAATTCAATTTAAATATTTTAATTAGTAGTTTAGGTAAGATAAAATTGATATACTAGTTAAAAATTATAACACCTTGATTAGCCTAAGATGATCTTATTAAAGTTAAGTCATTTATAATAAGTTTTAGATTTTACATGTAATTAGCAAAACTTTCCTTTTCGTTGTTTTAATAGAGTAAGTAATATGACTTAGCATATAAGTGTAAGAGTGATTGGTTAAAATAGTTTGTAAATTGGATAATGCTTTTGCTACAACATTACATGAAGAGATTAGTAGTGTTATGGAGCTAATAACAAAGGCATGAATGATTTGTAGAACAAGATAGTCTTGACGTAATTATAATTTTAATTAAGATTTGCCCTTAAGGTTGGTCATCCTATTATTTGAATATTTTTAGATGGACAATTGAGGGAACTATTGACATAGATTAAAAAGAAGGTTGATTAATTGTTCTCACCAAGTTGCATAATTATCCCCTTTCGATAGCTTGGAATGAATTAGAGTGATTGCAATGATAGATATAAGAGTAGATTGAGAAAACCTATTGTTTCTAGATGAAATAACAACTAGAGTATTAGAACTTGAAGAAGTAGACATTTAATGATGAGTGATGTTGTTAGTCGAATACTATTGATATTTAGAGGAAGAGATCTACAGTAGATCAAACACCTGACCTGATAAAGTGTCACCTTATGATCACATTTAATCAGATCTAGAATAGATTAAATTTGATAGTTAAGGTGGAGCTGATCTATATATAGATCAGATCTGGAAGTGATCAAACACATTAGATTTGATAAAGTGGTCTTTGTTGTCCACCTTCTGATTTGATCAGATTTTATAAGGTGGAATCGATGTATGTAACGAAGGAATTCAGCCACTATAGAGTGATATAGAATAGATTGATTATAGTGAGAGATCACAAGGAGAAACTGCCCGAGGGAGAACCGGAAGCTAACACATTGATTGAATCAGATATGTTTAATTGGTCTAAGATAGTATTCCAAACTAACTTGATCGATTCAAGCCTACTTGACCTAATTAAAATCAATCAAATCTAAATTAGATTGAACATTTGAGGTTGGATTTATTAAATCCCAATTGAATTGAGTTTGATTCAAGTTAATTGAGTTATTCTAATTTGGATTCTGGTTGATTAAGGACTATCAAGAGGAGGTTGATATCTCATATCTTTATAATTTAAAGATGTTATTTAAAAATAATTATTAATTTTTTGATTAAATTAATGATATTAATGTGATTGTTACCATATAGTATATGTAACTATGCATCCATATTAGAAGTGTAACCTATGAAAGAAGCTATGGGTTTATCATAGTATGAAGCCACCAATGGACACAGTTTAGTAGATCATACTTAAAAAACGATTCTTCATAAAATTTTATCATATTAAATTTTAGATGCATATATGAATGAATGGATGAATATGAATGAATAATCATTGTTAACTATATATCCTTACCAGGTTTCGTAAGGTGATTCCTTTTGGGGATTAATAGACTATCAAATATGATGGTTAAATAATTACTCCATTTGTTATTGGGAGAAACATATCTCCAATTGGGCAAGTGAGGAATACTACTTCTTTTGTTGTTGGAAGTGTGATATAGGTTCCCTCTGCCCATTGTTTAGAGGAATCTATCTTATAAAGTATATCTCTAAATCTATTATTGAGATAGTACTCGAGTATGATGTATGTTTTTATTACTTTATTAATATGTATATCATCGAGATATATTATATATAACTGATGTATGATTTTATTTATTATATAAGAATTATTATTATTTTTCTTATATATAAGTTTCATAATGAATTGATATGTTATCATTTCATATTAAATTATTGATGTATATATATTATAAATATTAAATATATTTTTTATAATTTTTAAGGTTTCTATTAGTACATGGTGATGTGTTTCTATCATATATTTATTTTCAAATTAACCTACTACTAGTAACATATATGATGTTTGAATAGAGGAAACTTTTTCATCACTTGTGACCCTACATGATTTAGAAGATTTTTTTAATTAAAAAAATATTTAGTACTAAAAAGATAGGGATTGAGGAAATTAGAAAGGAAGGAGCAGTCAAGATAAATCAGCGAGGAAGGAGTCACTTGGGTAGATCAATGATGAAGCTTTTCCTTACAATAGGAAATAGGAGAAAGGTAAAGAAAGGAATCTTTGCTTGGAGCTTTGATATCATAAATTTATTGTAAAAGTGATGATACATATTTATATAGATTTGAGGAAAAGATTTTCCTCAATTATACGCTCAAATCATATGATTAATTCTTAAATTATAAATTGATTAAAAATTAAAATATATAAAAATAAAATAAAATAATTATTTTATATTTATCCTTATCATGATCTTATGTCAGATTTGGATACACTCATTTTTGGCATAGGAGAACTTGTTCCTCGCAAAAGGCCACTCAATATTTGCTAAAGAAGTCGAGCTTTCCTGTGATTCTTGATTCCTACTTTCTAGGATCAATGCGCCCAAGCATCTCACCGCCCCTCCACCCCAAAAGCTCATATGTGCAAGGACGACCCCCACCCCCACCCAACTGCTGAGATCCAGAAGCATGCTTTGGTTTGATCCCAGCAATCACTGGAATGGAACATCGCAACTTGTTTTCCTCTCTCTTCCCTTCCCTCTCTTCTTTTTGTTGAAGATGCCATGGCTGATGTGACAATCCCGACTTCAGCTGCTGCTATTCTCCTTTCTTGGTTGATCACCGCAGAGGCATTATCGATACTTAGTGCTCTCAGAATCCCGTGAAATGAAACCGTACAGGTCAGCTAACCATGCATCTCTTAAGCTTCCTACCGGTTGCTGTCCCCTTCTTTTGATTCCTGAGATGAGGGTGTCACTGCCACTTTCTCGTCTTTTTCATGGCGACAGAGAAGCAGATGGAATGTTACTGTTGAATGATGCTACGTAGAGAGCACTAGTGCGCTTCCGAGTGTACACCATATCCGACGTCTCGTAACCTAACTCGCAGTGTTTTGAATGAACAATGGTGTACGTACACTTGGAGTCATACATTATTGTGATTCTTATGCGCTTAGGAACGAAATTGTGATCCTGATTTCTCTCACTCTGTAACCATTTCTTCTTCTTCTTCTCTCGCAGCCATGGCTGCAAAATCTTTTTCAGTTCATCTATTGTCACCTCCAATTGGTGATCTCTATATGTATTCTCCTTAATCCAGTTCCAGTCAAGGTTTGTTTTCTATCGGTAGAGGGAGAGGAGGATATTTGGATCATTACATCTTTCATGTAAATTATAACTCTAGGTGAATGAGTTTTGGATCTCCTTCTTTCTGCTACATTTTCATTACAATGTAAACATAAAACACCCATCAGGAAGCCATCAATGCTCAAAAGTTCCTCACCGAACTACTTCACATTCACACAGACGTTAGTGCCATGTGTCAGAGATCGAAGAAATGCTCCGTATGTATCAAGGTTTGACAGAATGCCATCGGGACAAAGCAAAGAACACAGATCTGTATCATTCTTCCTTGTTTAAGTAATTTATATATCTATACAAGCAAAAGCCAAACCGAGTGGCGATAATTATACACATTGGAAGAAAGCAAAGACACGGACGCATGTGTACATATCGATATAACTGTGCTGTTCTCTTCTTCTTTGTTGGACTCTGCCATATCTACACCGGCACAGATCAGAAGCACTGGAACACAGATCGGAGAGCAGGCTTGTAGGTGGGATTTGCTGCCAAAGGCAACCTTCTTTTCTTGGTTTTCCAACTCAAAATGGAGCTGTTACGGTTCTCTGCAGCGCACGCCTGGAAGCAGTGGGGTTCTGTGAAGCTACTACTGTCATACGCAGCTGTCGCAGATTTTGAGAAGAACCACAATAGATCATCTAACATGTCGCTCTAGAAACAAGGATGGAGTTAAAAAGTTACCTCTTCAAGCTCTCTCCTTAGCGCATGGTTCTCATTCAGCAGACGAGCAACTTCTAGCTCAAGCTCATTTATGTAGGCCTGTCTCGTGGAAGACGATCGAGGTTAGAATTCTTGAACCCATTTGAGAGTGATCATCTTTGGAAGAGAGAGTACCTGTTTCCTGGCTCTCGATCGAGCAGCTGACTCGCGGTTCTTGATTATCCGCTTCTTCCTGCGCTCGGCGCCGTCTTGGCCGTCGATGCTCTTGTTAGGCTGCTGCTCCGGTGAACGCTTCTTCGAGTGAGCGTCGTTGAAGGAAGAGCCACTGCTTTTACAATAACAGGCGCTGGTATTGAGATCATAGCCAAAGAACCTGACGGAGTTGTCAGGACTGGGATCAATCGAAGCCGGAGGACGGCTGCTTGGAGGAGGAACCCGAGTTGCTTCTTTGGGGGCATCCGCAAGGAAGTCCTCGAGGGTGATGCCTCCGAAAGAGGAGGTGGTGGTGGGGTTGGAAGTGTAGAAGGTCCGGTGGTGGTGGTGGTGGTGGAAGGAGAGGAGAGGGGTTGAGGGCACGTCTTGATGGAGGGTGCTGAGGCTTATGTCTTTCCAAACTTCTTCCATGCATATCAGGTCGGGTAAACAGAGCAAGTAATCGAGAGGAAAACCTGGAGGAAGAGGGCAGGCACTTCACTGCAGATTTGTGAGGCAACGACTCAAAAGCACACTGGTTATCATGTTGTGCTTTGCAAAGGGGCTGTAGGACCAGGAAAACATAATATAGTACTCGAAAGCATCAACTTGCTGTTGCTCGCTAGTGTTGCTTGTTGATCGATCCTTGGTCCGAGGAAGAGCTTTTAATGTGCCCCATAGGAGCTGTAAGATGATCCTGTTCTTAACTTCGTGGTACATGCTTCCACGTCCCGGCATGTCTCAAGACTACAGGATGTGGAACACATCAAGAATCGCACTGCCGCTCCGATCACATCGTGAGTCACATACCATGATCAGAGGCCGCGATTCAGATTATGACGTGAAAGGCACTTCTGATCCGCAGGAACATTCCTCCCGTTTAAATCCTTCCATGTCCAAATCTGACGATAACAGTTCTCACTTGCTTCGTATTGGTCAGAGCATGTAGACGGAGTTGAGGTCTTCAGATACTTCAGATGCACCTGAATTTGATCATGAAAAGCAAACATTGGTATGTTATTGCAGTACTCGAAGAATTCTTCTCTGTTTTGAGTATCTATCTGAACTCTGCAGCTCCACGGTGGAGTTTACTGTTATCAAGTACGACAATTTAGCTTGCAGCAAAGAAGCAACCATGGTTATTATCTTTTCCGTGGCATCCAGGTGCGCAGTAAAAGTGTCCAATGCAGCATCTACTCTGCTCGGACTCCACTTTCTTTTCCATGCTTCTGCTTCCTAGTGGCTTTTTCTGGATATGTTCTACTGCTCATCGGGTTGTGGTCAGAACAAGACTCATGGCGGGGAGGAGGAAATGGACGGCATTCCAAAAACGAACAGGACTCAGCTTTGGATGTGGCGGAGAAGCGGAAAGGGATATCTGTTGGGATGTGACCATTTCAGAATCTGTAGCGCCTTGGTTTGATGGACTCCATGGCTAACGGACAGGACGGCAGCTTTCATCTGACAGGAAGATGGCAGGTGGTGGGGAATCGTTCGCTGTTCACCGCTGTGCATGCGCGCTGGAATAATATTGTGTTCACCTCCAGCTTAGATTTCAATACACGCACCAAATGTAAGTCCCAACAACTTTCTCATGATCATTGGACACGGACAAGAAGCTATTCCGATCGAGAGAGACGTCTTGATTCCATGGATCGAGTTTGCACCTGAAAGACACAGAGAGCTTTTGAGAGCAAATTCTGGGATATAAAGCAGTATTTTTGTGAGAAGAAAGAGAAGGATTAGTGCATGAGGGCAGAAGTGGGATTGCCGATCACAAAGCCAACAGATCTACTTTTTGTCTCAGGTTGTGACGGTGATCTGGTTTGGGTTCCAACAAGCAAATGCCAAATCAAATTGATTTGGACAGGAGCTTTGTGCAATGCAATTTGAGGAGCTGCATGATTCCTCTCTTTTGGTGGAAACACCTTCTGCTTCCTTCATCTGGCCAAATGATTGGGCTGCGACACAACATGCACCATGAACAGTTTGATCAGAACCAAATATGTCAAACAAACTGAAAGTGTAACTTAATCCATCTAAGATTTCAACATGCAATAAAAGCCAAATGGAAAAAAATTAAATAACTAGTTAGTCAAATTTGTCAGCAAATCTATGGAGGACCAAGTGATCATCCAAATTGTCTTTTACTTTGATCTCTGTTATGCAAAGTCTCTTGTATGAAAAGTTTAGAAGTCAATATATTATTTCTGTCAAAAGAATGTCACATTTGTCAAGTTAGATATAATAAAATACAGGGTTAGGATCACCAATTAGTGTACAGCTTCTGTTCTGATCCAATTATTCTATATTAATATAGGTGATTGGAACCCTAATTGATAGGATGAGGCTTGTATCATATAAATGTTATGATGTGATGGAACATCCTTGACCTCTAAACCCATGACCTATCAGCCAAAGTATATAAATATTTGCTATACTTGAATTGATCAGTGCCAATTCCACCCATGTCCATTCATCCTAAATATATAGATAGCTGCTACATTTAGGTTACCCACTGCCAACTTTTTGTTCTATTGAAAGAAAGAGAGATCACCCCAACTCATGTTCAAGAACATATATAAAAAATGTCAAAAGTGAATTGAAAGGGGTACAAAGAACAACCATTGAACCAATCTAAATAAGATAAGACAATAAGAGTTTTGCGGTTTATATCCTTGCAGGAACTAAAGAGAATCACTACACAGTCCCTACCTCGCCTAAGGGACATTTCATGCTTAAAGAAGACATACATATAACGCTTCTATTTTAGTCTTTTGTTATTTGAGAAAGCGCTTGAATCTTTTGAAGTAACAATATTTAAAAGATAAGAAAGCAAACGATAGCACAAAATGGACCAAAAGATCTTTCCAAGTTGCTGCTGAAGAGACAAACTTAATACGCGGTATGCGTATAATCTTAATATAATATACACATATATACAGAGTGAAAAAAATTCTGAATTTCCATTAAAAACTAATGTATAATTATTTCATGAAGACAAATCTAGAGGTCTTTGGTCTCCATGTCATGCACCTATCTCTGATGTCCTTTTTGACATCAAGGATAAAAAATAACTCAAGAATTACAGGTTGTGCATAAATATGAGCACCTGTCATTTTAATCCAACAGCAAGTTTCAACTCATCGACAATCAGCATCCAGCCTCATCCATTCATCTTAAATAGTTTAGTTTAGAACACGTCCTATGAACTACAAATAACCTGGAATGATTTTTGGTATGATCTGAGAGAAGAATTTACTTGCTAATAAAATGAATCAAGATAGTACACTATCTTCCATTGGTGTGAAGACAAAACAAGCTTCAGAATTCTGTTGTTTAAGTTTTTGGTTCAACTTTTATGTTTTCTTGCTTAAACTTTATTGCTATCTGATGGACTGAATAAAAATGCATGTACTCTGCAATTTGATGACTTCTAGACCAACACCTTTTAACTCCCTTGTCAAACTGGTTTGCAGGTAAGAGTAACACAAAATGAAAAATATGTTGCTTCAACTTCATTTTTCTCTGTTTCTCCACTTCTTGATTGCAAATGAGGTCAAGATATGGACTTCTGGTAGCAGCCAGAAAGTTTCATACTTTGGGAAATGGTTTTCAGAATCTCTACAGATGCGGAGAATCAATTTATCTTGATATTCTCCTTGTATTCGTTTAACATCAGTTTTATAGGAATAAAACATCCAGCAAACTGATACTTCACTTCAGTACGTGGAAAGCTTACCCATTGCATGTCCTGTAACCATGGAAAACTTTACACTTAATCTATGATGCCCAAGAGAATAGGTTATTCAACCATACCCATAAATCTCACCAATAAGATAATGAAAACTGTAAAGTAATCATGAAAGCATTCACTAAGCAAGGGTTCTCTTAAAAAACTCCTTTGCAGATTAAACAGCTTAATCAAGTCTAATTTTCAACTATTATAAGTCTCTGTCTGATCCTACTTCAGTATTTCAAATTCTAGGTAGTTTAAGTAATACCATATTCAAGTTCTAACTCCATAACTCCATCAATAGACTAGGATTAGGGTTCCTCAAAAAAAGAAAGTTGCTTCTTAACAAAAGAGCTCATAACTTCTGATTAATTAACATTTAACATTCAACTACTACAAGTCTCTGAATGATCCTATCTCAGTATTGAAACTCCATGTACTTTATGTAATAAGTACATTGAAATTCTAGCTTCACATTTTCCTCTTTCCCAGAACTCCATTCAATAGACTAGCTTTAGATCTCTCCTAACAGTCTCACTTCTACAAGCCCTAAATTAGAATTTCCATTAAAACTACTTAAATATTTTGCACACCTTAACATCTTTTTGAACCAAATAAATTTCAAAATGCACATAAGATTTAGATCTGATAATATTTTACCACAAAATCAGTGATTAAAAGCACTAGGCGCCTTTTGGCACCATAGTCCGAAAATGGCCGAGGCGTTAGGCCTTGCTCGAGCAAAGTGAGGAGCTCCTAAATATTATAATTTAAAAATTATATATCATGATTAATAAAAATATATTAAAACAAAAATATCACATCAAACTTGCATTCATTTAAAGTATCAAATTATGTTGTCCATATCGAATAACAAAATGACAAAATAAAGTAAGATTAACATCAAAGATCATTAAGATCTTGTTCATCATCTCAATCCTGTCACCATCTAAAGCTGCAACGACAATCCAAGACACTAAAAAGTAGCACTAATCACTACAGCAATAGCAATCATAATCGACATTTCACTACTGATTCACTACAGCAACCAGCTGCTGTTCTCACAAACATAGACAAACAACAAAGACTAACAGCCAGGCAGGCAGCTATTCTAGTTTCAATTTGACAAACAGCAATGAAGTGGCAGTGGTGAACAGGGAAGAGGGGAAGGAAAGAGGGAAGAGGCTGTCGGAGGGCTGCGGTGAATAAGGAAGAAGGCAGCGGTGAAAGGGAAAGAAAGCAGCGATGAACGGGAAGATGGAGGGGAAGAGGGAAGAGGCTGCAGTGAACGTAGGAGAGCTACAGTGAACGGGGAAGGAGGAAAAGAGATAATAGGGAAGTGGCTGTGGAGTGCTGCAGTGAACGAAGCAGAGGTAGGAGGGAGGAGGGAGGAGGGAGGAGGAGAAAGAGAGATATATACCGGGAGGGAGGAGAAGAAGCCGCCGCCGCCACTGCTGTTGGAGGAAGATGTCACTGCTACCGCTGGCGGAAGACGTTGTCGCTGCTGCTGAAGGAAGACACTGTCGCTGCTGCCGTCGTTCGCCAATGGGACGAACTCCACTGCCGTGATCCCTAAATTTACCCCCATCTAATTAGACCAATTTAGTATCCTGATTTTATACCAATTTAGACCCTAAATTTACCCCCATCTAATTTGACCAAGTATCCTGATCCCTAAATTTAAAAAATTTACATTAAAATCTCTATAATTATGAAAGTGAAATATTTAATCTCATTTATCCTAACGTTACCGACTTTACTAATGAAGGTTAAGTGCGTGACAACATGTGCATGAATCGTACGAAAATGATGAACAAAAAGATAATTTTAATGATGGTGACAGACAGTGATGTCATGGGTGACTATTGTAGTGGTGGTCGACGAGAATGATACGATAGTCACCTGCCTCCTCTTCCTCCTCCTATGCTAACATAGATACAAAGCAGCACTAGAGGAAGAAGACAAGGCAAAGCGGTGCGACATTGATTCAAATGTCTCATCTCCCTCTTCTTTCTCCTTCGGCACCAACATAGATGCCTCACCGCTCTGCCTCCTCTTCCTCCTCGTTGTCAATGTTCAGATCGACATCGACAAAACCGACTACTGTGTCGTTTTTACCATCCACCACCACAACAACCACCCACGGCATCATTATCCGCCACCACCATTGAAATTACCTTTTTACCTATCGTTTTCGTGTTATTCATGCACATGTTGTCACGTGTTATCTTTCATCGGTAAAACTGACAATATTAGGCTAAATGAGATTAAATGTTTCACTTTCATAATTATATGAGACGTGTTATACACATGCTTTACCACTCGGCCTCCTTTTCCTCCTCGTTGTCAATGTTCGGATCAACAATGATAAGGCTGGCTATTGTGTTGTTTTTGTCATCCACCACCACAACAGCTACCCATGACACCAATGTCCGCCATCACCAATAAAATTACCCTTTTGCCTATCGTTTTCGTGTTATTCATGAACATGTTGTCACGTGTTATATATTTCATTAGTAAAGTCGACGATGTTAGGGTAGATGAGGTTAAATGTTTCACTTTCATAATTATAGAGATTTCAATATAAATTTTTAAAGTTTAGGGATTAGAATGCTAAGGAGGTCTAACCACAGGGATAATATGCAATTAGCCTGCAAAAATAATGTGAGAAAGGGTTTCTACATTAGGGATCATGTGTGGTCATGTTTCAATCGAACTCCGCAGCCACCGATTAAGGGTCTAATTGGTTTAATCGAACTAGATACAATTCTTTGGTTCAACTCAGGCTCGAACTGGCATAAGTTTAACCAGGTGTCCGCTTAACTCGCTCGACGCTTGGGCCCAACCGAGTGCTTGAGTAAAGATGCCTACCCAGCCCATGACTTCACTACACAAAATGATGATGTTTTGTTAGTGTTCAAAACTTCTTAGAATGTGAGTCATGCAATGTAAAACTGAAAACACCACACAAGACATGCATCAACCAAATGATGTATCACACTATTGCTTGTTTTCTTTCCAAGGAAGATATATTCATCAAAATTATTACTTTATTGTTTAATCAGGGCAGATGATCTGAGACAAAAAAAAAAAAAATCCAGGCCTTTAGTGCTCTCTGGCGGCCCTTAAACACAAGGCTGAACCACTTATTCCACAGTCCTTGGCATTAAATCTAAGTTTCCAAAGATTGGGTCCACTAATGCAGGCACCAACTGAAGGCATAGGGCTGAGATATCAGTCCTATGTAACCTCAAGAAACCAGCAAATCTAACTGCATATATTCCTAGGCAATAAGAAACCAAAATTTTAGTTAAAGACTGACAGATTGCATGGCCTGTATAAATGTCTATAGCAGAGCTCAATATATTTCATAGTCTTCATCATCGATTACCATCAGCAAATTAAGAAAAATTACAACATGAATACAAGTAACAATATAGTAAAAAGGTCCCAAATCTTATGCTGGCAGAATAATCAAGCTTCTATGCACTTACATGATCCACATTCATCAGGTTGAGGTAAATATATATGTTATTGAGATGACAAGAATTTACCACCTTCGAGCATCTGAATAGAAGTTAGAAAAGCACAAGCATTAGCACCGTTGAAAAGGCATTACTTGCTAGTTTTAAATTCTAAAAAGGTACTCACATCCAACATTTATTAATGATACTATACGGATAGGATAATCGAAAGCTACAGCTACTTTTCACATGATATCATGAAATAGAGCCAACAAACTACAACAGTAAAATTACAAAAGAAAATCTACTAAAAGAGAAAGATAAAAAGAGTAACAGAAAAGCACGAATGATTTCTTATCCAATATAGTAAAATATTTTCTAGGTAAAAGCACGCCGAGACACTAGCAACGATAAATTTTACGGTGATCAGTATGCTAACGATGGATGAGAGGATTCTCTGAGGTGCATGAAAAATGCCCTTACAATTGGCTGATGCCCATATTTCTATGCATAATGCCAATCTAAATAAGAAGAAATAGATTCTCGACGTGAGACTTCTTGAAGGGATCCAATATGAGATATTGCGTGCTGTATATCAGTGCAATTTCTTGCACTGTGCAAGAAAACTACCCAAAAAGATTCAAATTTGCATTTCTTCTTCGATAATTAGGAGCAAGTTTCATATGATTCCCATTCGATGAGAACTTACACCTCTTCTATTTCAAGTTATTTGATGAACAAAACGAAGTTGAGAATCTACAATAGAGAAAGCCACGGATTAGGGATCCGATCATACATGAGATTCCTCCTCGCAGGGAACAGGGCGACGAACGGCGTCAGCGAGACCGTGATCGGCACAGAGCCTCGTTGGAGAGTGTCGTTCCCCCGGGCTGCTTTTCGCGTCCACACGAACTACCGCCCTGCGAACGCCATCTTCTGCGAGATTAAGATTAGGGTTCAGATGAGGTTTTGTTACTCGACCGACAAAAGAACAGCGTTTTTTAATGGGTTTCTCTCACGGCCGGTGCTAAGGAATCCATGTAAAGAAAATAAACCGACACCGTTGGATTTACCTTAAGACTCCAATAGATCTAATCCTGATCGTTGGGTACTTGATGGTTGAACCCATAAGAACCTTTCTCGGCTTCGAAAGATCTCGTTTTGTTTCGACAATGGAAGGGGGTGGAGAAGAGGGCGAACCCCTACAGAGCGATGCTCTAGTGAAAATGGACAAGATAGTAGAAGACGAGGAGCTCAGGTCTCTTCTCATTCCAGATGTAAAGGATCTCCCGTCAATTCCTCCATCGGCTGTGGAGTCCAACTTCGTTCGCTACTATGCCTCAGGTACTCCTTAAACCTTGGGAAATTTTCATCAACGATCGAAGGATTTCGAAGAACTCTCAAATTCATGAAATTTATTACTCAGACTTTCTGAAGCCAGGGCATGATCAATACGTATATCGCCATGCCAATGGGTAACACTAGACATGAACCGAAACCAGACTTTTCTTTACCACTCTGTAAACTGAGACATAATCTATCTACGTTTTCCATTTTTGTTCCGGGTTATGATCATAGATTGTGTGTAGTCGGTTTGGCTCCAAGCCATGTCGCCTTGAGAGAGGAAGGTGGAGTAACAGCTGTGAATTTCAATGTGGGGAAATCTGACCGGAGCGAGATGAAGGTCACCGGAAAGCGCAAAAGGGTAAGTGAACTTTGAAGAAGATTGTCGATTAGTTGAAGTGCTAAGCTTGACGGATTGTTGTTTGCTGAGGCTTGAGTGATGATGGAATTGCTTGGTTTTGCAGAATGCACAGCATTTCGATGCCAAAACTTCATTGTGTAAAGTTTGTGCAAATGGCAAAGAATTTATTGTGAGGTTGGAAATTTTGGAGCTCTGGTTGTCTTCAAAGTTAAGCTATAGTGATGTTTAGATATATCATTTTGGTGACTGATTTCTGCAGGTGTTGTGTCAAAGGTTCCCTCTTAGAGGTAAATGACAGATTACTTAAGCAACCTGATCTACTTAATTCATCAGTAAGTATGAGTTCCCCTTTTCCTCATGAAGATTATACGTAATGCGTGGTCCTGATTTTGTACAACAATCTATCTGATCAGTGATCAGATAGAAGTCATTTTTGGGGATTTTTTAAAAATTTATGATGTGGTTTTTAGTTTTTGTAGTTTGATGTTTCTTGTGATTATTATTTTAGACAATTATTTTAGAAGAAGGAGTGGAAGGGAGGGGGAGGATGAGAGCTAGAGGAGGAGGGAGAGGAATGGACTAGGAGGAGGAAAAGAGGAGTATTTGGCAGACTAGCAACAGTGCGAGGAGAAATCCTCTTTCATATGAGAGAGAGAGAGAGAGAGAGAGAGAGAGAGAGAGGTTGTTAAAGATTCTAACCCTAAAATTAAATTATAATAATTATTTTTAACCAAGTAGTAAGCCAAATTGTAGGTTACCGGCCAGAAACTTGTATATTAAACTGTACCAAGCAAGAAGGCATAGTCTGCATATATATATAGCTTCGGAGTGGTAAATATCACCCAGTACATACTGGTCAAAATGAAATTAAAAACCATGAAACAAACCAAAAAATTGATGAAAGGAATTGATTTTAAGAAAGAATCCAATAGAACATTTATCAGGATCAGTTTTGTTGAATATATCCTGAATATATATTGTTCAGTTGATGAAAAGCATATATTAATATTGCTTGTATTACTGGTGCAGGGTGTTTAAAATTGTATGTGGCAGGCAAATATGACTTTTTATTGTTTTGAAATCTTATAAGATAGAAGCCAAAAATTCTTTATTAGTCAGAGGTTTAAACATTCAGGAAACTGGGTATATTAAAAGCTAGTTTATTTGAGAAGAGACTATCATAATGGATATCTTGTATGTGTAGTAAATAGAGCAAGATATGACTGCATTTGCAAAAGGTTAGATGCAATACAAAGCAAGAAGAAAATGTGTGAGCATTGCGCTGGTACATTGATTTAGGTCAATGAAGCTAGAGATCACAATTTAGGGCAAGGAAGACCAAATAATATCAATTGTATACAAGAAATGATATGGATATTTATTTATTTAATTTTGTAGATAATCTGACACACACAAAGCTAAATTACTCGAAATATTCAATATAGAAATCTAAATGATTAGTATATGGCTTATTGTGCGTTAGTCATTTTTCTATTGTGGTATAGCAACGTGAGAATTATGCCTCTTTAGCAGCAGAATAAGAATATCATTTTAGTGTTAAAATACATATTTCTTATGTCTTATTTTCTGATCCATGTACATGTTTGTATGCGTAGGCTGAGAGAGAAGGATACATAGGAATTATAATGCCAAAGCCAATAGATTGGCCCAAGATCAAAGATTCCTTATTGAGCCATGAAGACTACAAGAAATTGAGAGGCCTTTCTTGAGACAACAAAGGTATCGTCTTTTATGACTTATCACTGGAAAAATAAACAGACTGTCAAAGGTGAAATTTTGCTAATCCTATTAAACATGCTTAACTCAAATATGGAAATTTGATATGTAACCTTAGATGGTGAACCAAACTTTATACTTTGCACCGAGTATTCCCTTCCCTGCTTAATTGTCAAAGGTAGAATTTTATCAATCCTACTTAACATTAGAAAGTCAAATATGGACATGTAATCTCAGATGGTGAACCAAAGGTCATTCACAAGGCATCTATTCACTGCAAGTGTGTTCACTCTGTTCCTGTCCTTTCCCATCCTTTATTTGTTCAGACCTCTCTTGACCAATCTGTGGATCTTCATTCATAATTTCTGTTTTTCACATCCATACAATGAAGTCCCACTAATTAGGAGCTTTCATTCTCAAATATAATCAACTATCTTGTTCACCTACTAGACAGAAGCTGACTGTGAAGACTGGCATGTATAATAACATTTCAATTGCTACCATTGTCACGTTTCTGAGTTTGGGCATAAAATTAGTATTTGCATGCAATTCTACAATTGCACATGTTTTGCTCTTAAGTTCATTGAAAAATGTGTTATGCTACTTTGAAGTGTGCTTCTTGCAACCTGTTGGCTTCTTTTACCATTTAAAAGGTAATATAAAACTATGGTCTCTGATCCTTCTCGTCCATTGTGAAACAACTTATTCCTAGTTGACTCTCGTTTTTATATTGCTCATGGATTTTCTAAAGCCTATTTTTGGCTAGCACTAAATTTAGTCATCAGAGTCCAGTATCATCTGATTGTAGTTACAAAATCTCTCTGAATTTTCTTTCTGCATGTAGAACCAGAATGTTGCTAAGATTCTCGTCATAAAGCCACACCCTCATTGTGCGTCATAGGTGTTGTATCCTTTTATAAGAGGCATTTTGGTGCAGGATTCTGTAACTGCTATCTTAACAGAGGAGTTGCCAGTTGCAAGAAGAGACAATGCTACACCACAGCTCTTTCAGATTTGTCAACCAATGATCATGTGGTCTTAGGCCCCAGCTGGATCCCCAAAAATAATAACTAAAGCATCAGCTATAACCAAGTTTTTTTTTTTGTCTTTTTGGGATAACCAAGGATTCATACTAAGCTGCATCTTTTAAGGTCCTGAGGATATGTTTCAACTAGGGAAGGCCTCCATTTTTCCTTGTAAAACATTTGTTTCCAGTATGACTCTTGGCAGGTATGTTATTATGGTTGATTAATTTTATTATATCAGTGATTCAAACAGAGTAAACTGGTGTCATAATTAAGTATGCATTGATTAGTTGTCATATATCCAACCTGTCAAGATTAGTGCGAGTGTGTGCTATACTTAAAAGTTCCAATTGTTGTCATGATGGTGTTACCATGAATGCTCTTGTTAACAATGACAACTTTTGATGTACATCTATCTGCTAAATGCTATAATATACTGTATACATGTGTAGCTTTGTCAACTCTAAAAACCTTTTGTTGTTTTTTTTCTCTTATTAGCCACAAATATTGTCTTGACTATATGACGGGACATTTTAGTAATTCAAGAGTAAGGTATATACAATCTTTTTTTTTTTCAAAAATAAGAACTCGTATTAATAAGATTGGAAAATACAGCCAATGCTAGCAGCATCAGCAATAAAAAAAAATAAGAAAAAAAAGACTAACAAATTCGACCAGGGGTCACTCCACAAAATAGAGTTTTTGGTTGACTTGGCAAAAGCAAGCAATCAGTCAGCATAATGATATATGATAAATATTAACCCTTTTCAAGAAGCTTATCGATCATTTAATCGTTCTAACAAGGTTAAATAATTTTTAATGAGAGATAATTGAAGGTGTCAACAGCTTGGAATCAGATTTCAATAATCAGAAGTCCACCCCCTACTGCAAGGCAAGTGGTAATACCGCAAGCATAGCTATCAGTTCCAAGTGCAGGCAATCTCTCCTTTCAAAATATTTACAACATGTAATCAAACAGCCCCAGTATCATTTCGAATCAAATAGCCTAAACCTTCTACGTCCAAGTCTTCGAAAAATGACCCATCCGTATTCAACTTATATCACCCCACTTTCGATCTTTGCTAAACCACAATGGTCTGATTAAGGGCAATAGAAATGCCCTCAGAATTGAGTTTGAAATGTATCAGTAGCAATAAAATCGTCACCTTATAAGAAAGTAAATAAGGTATTATTTTCTTACCACTACTACGTAAGGCCTTCCAAGTTAGCCAGAAAGCTACTGCCCCACGATGCTGCTCGCCACCGTGGCCCAAATCAGCATCCGCAATATTTATGTTACCTTTTGACTTTTTGTAAAGTGGTCGGCATCGTGGGCCCCACGATGCGGGGCATTAGTCGTCATGCCATTGACTTGGCCTGCGGCTGACATCTGTGGGCCAAGTCCTGCTTAACAGTGAGCTGGAAATTTGGATCACAATCGCATGCATCTCGACTCGAGCGTGACCGGCGTGTGACCCAATCGCATCACATGAATCACGACTCTTCGTCTCGGTTGCCGCCCATCGCACGGAACGGAAACCTTTTCTTGAGGAACTAAAACTGAGGACCAGCCAAGTCACCGGGAAGGCAGGACATGGGCCCCACCGTCATTAGTTGGATATGCATGAGAGGGGTCGAAGCTTGCGTAGCTTTGTTTGTGTCAGATTGAGATCCTGAGGCGGAGGAGGAGGAGGAGGATGTTGTTGATGGTGAAGTGCACTCCGTGCCCACTCAAACCCAATCTTTTTTTCTTTTTTTTTTGTAGCAAATATTTCTTGCATTATATGGGGTTATTTCCTATTCTTTTAATTTTCAGAAATAATATAAATTCATATACATTATAAACATTAAACTTGTTTTCCTTCTTCCTTCAAGATCTTGTTTTTGTGCTTCGGAAGCAACTCGACTCTTGGTTTTCACCCCCTGACCCCACAAGAAACCAATACCTTCATGAGCATCTTATTTTTAGCTATGTAGATGATACTGTAACAAGTCACTCGACAAAGTTTCTACTTGCTCGTCCTACAAATATAATACAACATGATTTCCGAATAATAGTATGATGTCTCCATTATTTCTGTTTGACGACTTCCTCGATAGTCACATTTATATTACAAAACCTTGTTTTCTATATATATGTGGACACGAAAACATGTCCGTTTCTCTCTCCGGAGTTCCCGTGGAAGGCCACAGCTAGATAAAGATGGCCTAATATTAGCATGAAAGATATCCTAAGGCTCAACTCTCAAATATAATACTGATGAAAAAAGATGATTCCTTCAAAGTCAAGGATTAGATGCTCCAATACCGTTCTTAATTTTTCTTTATGTTTTCTAAAGTTAAAAGAGTTTTTCTTTCTCTTCGAAGATCATGAGGTTGTGAAAATTAATGCACAAGATGGTTCATTCAAGAGATAATGTTGATTTTTGTCTGATAGCTAATTATTCTTATATGATAAAGAATTTGATTTTCTTTTATAAACATGGAAAAGTATTCTTATTGTTTATTCTTAGCTTGAGTTTTTTTCTCGCTAAATGTAGCATCCATCAGATACATTTATAGAATTATGTTGACTTTTGATAAAGTTACATGCTAAATTGACTTTTAACTTGCTTCCCTTGTCAAATCTACTCTATTTATGTGCTGAAACAGTAGATTTATGTGGATTTACATGGCCATAAAAGATAAAATCACAGAGAAACAGGGATAAGGGAGAGGAGGAGCGTGAGAAAGTGGAAGAGGATAGAGAGGTGGCCGAGGCTTCACCATATAGCGTGTGCTTGTGGCGTTTGCACTCAGATGCAAGCTTGTTGGCAGGAAGAGGGAGGCAAAGATAAGGAAGATAACGCGGCAATCACAGTTAGATGGAGGCGCGTGGGGCGGAAGGAGGAATCCCTAGCTTTCTTACGCGTGCCACGGCTTCATCCTGTGGTGGTGGGGACTCTGCAGCCGCCTCTTCCCGTGCCTTTTAAGAAAGCGCCTGCCTGCCTTCCTCTTCCGGCAGACTCTCGTTGCCTTATATATACGGCAGTGCATCTGACGCTTTGAAGCTTTCAAGTCATTGCAGGTTCTATAGGCTCTGCATTAGTTTTGTGAGCTTCGCTGCAAGTACGAGCGTCAAGTTTGGAAGAGAAGGCGATGCGGTGGAAGTGGATGCATTCTTCCTCATCCAAATCCAGCGACTCATTAGCGGCTGGTGAGGAACATTTTAATCTCTTCTTTTTTTGTTTGGTCGTATCTCAAGTTTATTAAGATAGGATTAAAGCTTAATAATAAAAAGCCAATAGCAGTAATCATTTCTTGGTGAGATGACAGGAAGTTAAACGATTGCATTACTTTCTCCTCAAGTAAGCATGCTGATGATGTCAGAACTTATCTCTCTGGCTTTTCTTGCTTGTCTGCCTCTTCGTTCTTCCCACAGGCGGACAGCTCTCCATTGCGAGGAACCCTAACCATTATCGGAGCCCGTTGAATGTCAATGAGGAGTACAAGAAGACACTCAGAACCAAATCTTTCCTTGACATGTGCTCCAAAGTCCATCAACAGCTCCGGCGAACTGTCTCATCTATCGCCTCCTCGTCTTCGGAGGATGATGGCGGTTCTACAGAGGAGGAGAAGCTAGATTCGAGCCCGCCTAGTGAGTCGTCTCCTCTCCCGTATGCTGACCTCCCGGACTTCCTTCTCGAGCCGAGTCAAGAATCGCTTGTCGCTGCGACGGCCGCCACTGACAACCGCAGCGCCCACCTCCAAGTCCACTCTCTCCTCCTCGAATTTTTTGACGTCACCTTACAGGCCTGCACCGCCTGCACGAATCTTTTGGCCTCCATCAACCGTGCTAGAGTGCACCATCGGTCGATCCGACATCTTCTCTACAAACTATCGTTGGCTTGTTCTGATGACAACGATTGCACCGCGTTCGACCGTCTTGCTTCCCTCGTCAACACAGAGAATCCGCTCCAACCACAAAACCTTGCTCACTTTCACTCTGCGCAATCCGAGTATACTCGTCTGATGCAGCGACTCACGGCAGCGCACCGGAGAATCCTCAGAAGGGCGCGACTTATCCGTTTGACCAGGAAAACCACCGGAATCCTGACCATTAGTATATGCAGCATCGCCGTGGCAGTTGCACTAGTGATTGCGGTGCACACAGTGATCGGCGTCGGGGTTGTGGTGGCAATAGCTCCGGCGATAATGACGACAGCGCCATTGGCGGCCATGAGTTGGGCGAGGGCAGGGAAAGCGAGGTACCTAGAGAAGCTGGGCGCACAAGTAGACTCGGCGGCCAAGGGCGCGTACATCGTGGGGAGGGACCTCGACACGATGAGCCGGATGGTGCGGCGGGTGCACGACGAGGTGGAGCACGAGCGGGATGTGGCGAGGATGGTGTTGAGGGACAGGGAGCGGCAGCTCGTGAGGGAGGCCGCGAGGGAGGTGGAGGGCGGGACGGCAGGTATGGCGGAGCAGCTGAAAGAACTGGAGGAGCATGTTTACTTGTGTTTGATTACGATCAACAGGAGCAGAAGGATGGTTGCGCAGGAGATGATGATGGGTGCCAATGCTGTGCCTTCCCCGGCGGCAGCCGAGACAATGCCATGACATTGCTTGATAGATAGCGCATATTCTTTGAGTTCTCCATAATTTTTTCTTCTCAGTTCGATTGAGTACATAAAAGCTGAGTAAATATTTCTTTGATAGATGCGTGTTGGGCACCTCAATTAATTAGGCCGCATCACATGATCAACAAATATTCTTTCAAGTTTGGACATTGGATGATTGATTGATTAATCAAGTTCATGCAAATTGATGGTTCATATTGTTCTCTTTTTGTGCTACACTTAATTGTTAGTGATGGTTACTTGCATGATCCCTTAGATGAAAGCAATAAGTAATATTAATCAAAGAGATGTGGACTAAGAGACACAAATCTTGCTATATTAAGGATAAAAAATGAATTATGGTTTCACTTGCTTGCTAATTTTAAATGATTGGACAACTTTAAGAGAAGAGAAGAGAAGAAACATGATATACAAATTTAGTAGATAATATAATGCTTGTAATTTCAGTTTTAATTGTTGCCATTTATATTGTCTGAATGCTAAAGTACTTCTTATTGCATTACCAATACGCTCATATAGGATCATTAGCTGCCTGGATGTACTCATCTGGAATGAATTGCCTATTTAGTGTGCCAAGAATTATACATTAGGCTCACATGCTGAATTATAACTCCATTATCAAGTAAAATATTTGACTACTTCCACTAATTATTTATGACAAATGAAATTGATACTAAGCACAGAGAAACAAATTAAATATATGGAAGGATAAGGACTAATGACTCAGAAGTCTTGTGCATTGGCTACTCACTTTTAATGAAATTTATTTTCTATGTTTAATTTTTAGTGGGCTGAACATCAGAGCCTTACATACCCATTAGTTTGTCCTTTACTTGAACCATCTATGATCCATCTGTGAAGATAATACATCAAACTCAAGTACATCTTACAATAAAAGGAATAATCTTACATATATATATATATAAATATACAGTCAACAAAGAACTAAACACAATTATTCAACTTGCGGAATATGACATGCATTCATACTTCAGACCTTCACAAAACAAACTGAAGTAGAACAAACAAGAAGACCTTCGGAAATGCAGGAAGGGAACTCATCAACAAAACAAGACACAGTGTCTTCTCTTACACCAATCTTTACGAGGGGGTCTTCTTTGACCTCTTCACATTGCAGAGAAGTGCATGCCCTGCACCATGAAGGCTTCCTCCTCTATAACCTGAAGCTCATTTGCAGAAACCCACCTTCTCGCATGCACTGCTCAGTCCACATGACTAATAAATATAAAGCGTACGTGGTCTTACTCTTGAGCCATGAGATTGATTCGAGGTGCAGAGCTGCAAAAGGAGACCTCATGACTTTAATCAACTAATGCAGATGCTTAGGCTGGGCTTTCCTTAATGGCGAAATGGAGCACAAGCTTAGCAGGGAAAGGTCGTCTGAAGGAGGTGAAGGGTAGGTGGTAATCTATAGGGAGAAGAAGAAGAGGGAGTTATGACTTGGATTATGTCATTGTGTACTTTAAATGCATTGGTACTTCTTTTCCTGAGTGATTGATTGCAGCAGACCTGCAAACTTAGCTTGAATGAAGAGTAGCTAGATGCTGGCTAGAGATTGGTAAAGAGGAGGAATCATTCAACAGAACAGGAAATATTAATGATGAGACATAAGAACACTAGTCAAAGCCAAAGCACAAATGTCATCACATTCCACTATATGTGTCTTTATACGATGGAAATCCAGCAAAACCTCCCTGGATAACAGCGGTTGGAAGGAGTGAGCAATTATTAGCGAGTCGGAATCACACCTGTTCTATCAAAGAGAGAGAGAGAGAGAGAGAGAGAGAGAGAGAGAGAGAGAGAGAGAGAGAGAGAGGAAAAGAGGACTTGAAGAATACTTTTATTGAAGCTAATGAGAATAGGCTTAATCTTGTCTAATATATTAACTCAAACCTTCTCCAACATTCAGTACAAACTATTGTGGAATGATTATAATTTACCATTATTTTTTATAACCTATGTTAATTTTAAAAAGATTCAAAAGATTAATAACCAAACATTTGTATGTTTTGGTTCCATGGTCTTATTATTAGAATTCATAGCAACAAATATGTTATTACAAGAGTTTATCAAGTTATATATATATATATATATATATATATATATATATATATATATATATATATATATATATATATATATATATTCTTTTAATACAACGCGCAGCATTTATTTCACAGCAAAAGCAATGCCATTGACGTTCTCTTAATCTTCAAAGAGAAGCGAGCAAGATAACCTCCTCTTAATGCTTCAAGCGACAGCTTCGATCCACAACACACGTACTTCGCAGGACGGCGGGCAAGTCGAGCAAAATATTTCGCATGCCGCAGCCAACTTAAATCTTAGACTCGGAAGCTTCCCAGCCTTTCAACTGAACTGCAAGCGGCTGGAGAAGGTCTGCCCAAATCCCCAGTTAGACGGAACGATGTCACTGAAGACCAGCGTCTGCCCGTCCGTGGTGGTGACTCTGAAGGAAAGAGGCTGGCCATTGAGATAGGCATTGGATTGCCAGTTGGCGCCCCAGTTCCTGGACATCGGCAGCCACCCGGTTTTGGATCCCTTGACGGACATGGACTGGACCGATCCAGGGCCAGCGACGTTGCTGACGAGAACCAGTTCGAAGTAGTCGAGCCCGTTGATGGTGAACCTCACGCCTCCATGTTTCTTGCACGGGACCCTGCGTCATTATCCGATCGGTCGAGCACTCGACGAAACCAGGAAGACGAAGACTGTCACCGGGAAATCAGGAGACTCACCTCTGGAACATCACCGGCACGATTCCTCCGCGGTAGATGCCGATCTTCTCCCATGCGGGCTGCGCCATGTCGAAGTGCTGGCGAGGAGGGTTGCACCACCCGCCGTCGTCGTTGGGGAGGGCGTAGTTCGGGGGGCAGAAGTTGGTGGCCGTGATCGTCACCGACACGCCCTTGAGGCACCACCGCGGGTCCGCCCTGTAGTCGCAGATGATCTTGTAGCACTGCCCGCACGCTGCGCCGTCGCCGAACAAGGCCGTGCTCAGAGCTGCCGTCCTGGTGCCGTACCCGGTCGAGTACAGATTGCCGTACCCGCAAGCTCCACCTACAAACCATCCACCGCGACTCAACGCCGTATTGGATTAAGCTAACAAGATACAACAATGCATGACGGCGACGGATATCCCACCCATCGTTCCCGAGGCGTCGCTTCCGCCGTAGAACGTCGCGCTGGCCTTCGTCCATCCCGATGGCTTGAAGCTCTCCACGGCGGAGAACATGGAGCTCACCGCCAATACCATCAACAGCACAAGTCCACCACCGCCAGCCATCGTTAAGATAAAACTGCCTCAAGCTACTGAATGCTAAGATCCAGGGTGGGGATTTATACGAGAAGGAGAAAGCCAATAATGGATGCAAGCTTTGCACATGGCATGATGCAGTCACATCCATACCTTGTGGGGTGCCCAATAGCTATATTCTAGACCTTATCTGTGGCAATTTTGGTCCATTTTTCGTTGCAATGCGAACCATTTGGTGCTCCAGTTCGCTGGAATTATTAGATGAGAGGGATCACATGGTCATGTGTCCCTGCACATGGCTCATGATCTCTCTGTAGTGCCAGCAACCAAGACAGGGTTGGTTGGCTTGGATTTATGATGAAGAAGGCAGTCCAGGCTAGAGTGATGGACAAGCCTGGGAGCTCATCAGGTGCAGTTTCACTTCACTTCAAGAGGGAAAACCAAATGGGCTCTGATTCCAGATCACCGACAGAAATGGTCATGGAAGCTCATCAGTCCTTAAAGAAAAGTGGCAAAACCAGATGGATTCTGACTCAAGATCACCGACAGAGTAGGTCATAACCACCTGGCAAGATAGATCCTGGAAGGCCACACTTTACTACCATGGTTCTTTGGGATAAGGTTCAACCACAACCTAGATCCTTGACACACATAAGCGTAGGATCAAAGTATAAGATGGAACAGACATACTTTGTTTAGAAGGGAGTATATGAAAATGCAATCTCAACTTGCACTACTGTTTCTTGGTAAACAACATCTTCCGTTTCAGGTGATATTGATGGCCTGGCTGAAAGGCTAATGTTGTGGGTCAAAAAAGTCAGTTCTGTCATCCAATGACAAAATAGCATCCAGCTATAGAAACTAATTCAAATTTACTCACATGCATGCCAGGAAATCAAGGAACAAGACCATGTTATCAAAACAGTTTTGGATCTGTAGCATTTTGTGAACAAGATTTCACATAATTTATCATAGTTCTAAGCCATTGAATCTGGTATCAGATTGCAACTGTTCTCAACAAGCTTTCCAAAGAGGAGGGAAGATAAAATCCATGTTATGGCTTTGTCTCTTGAAACTTACCTCACCCAGGAAAATTATTTACAAAGGCTTGAAACCCTGAACCTGCATTATCAAAGAGGGAATAAGTTAGAGCAATTACAACTCAGAGTCAAGGCCACAAAAACCACATAAACTGCCCAGAAAAAAATCTTTCATATTGAAGAACTATTTTTATATTTAATATGCATATTGATCCATCAGATAAAGTTGTAGGTTAAAAAAAGGTCGATATCAGAATTCAGTTTACCTATGTTTCCAAGAACAGCCTGCAAGCAACAATATAACTAAGTTATTATTATTTTCATCCACCTGCTTTGTTGTGAAGAGAGGAAATAGATCATCTCGGAAATTTCACCACAACTTTTTACCTCATTGGGATCATCTCTTGTATCCAAAACTAAGGTGGAAGTTGCTTTCCACGTATCTCACAATAAAAGTAAAAAAGTAATGCATTCAAACAAAGTCATGATCAAGGATGATTGTATGATAACCACACAATTACAACAAGATATCTGTGAACCTTGCTGCTTCCACAATCATCATCACTACAGTCAAATTTATGGTGATCAGACTGTAAAAACATTGATATCTTACAAATATATAATTACATTGTTGGAGCATAAAAGTGATAATAACGAGCTCCTCTATCTCTTCTTAGCAAGCTTTCAGTGCAGCGTCAGTAATATCAGATCATGCTCCCTTACTCCTGTATGCCCATATTTGCCTCTCTGTTACAAAAGCAGTTAGCCAGCATATATCCATCCTGTAAAACCAAACAACCTCTTCAATTCATGTGGTAGAATACAACTAATTAAGCAGGCATTTCCCTTACTGCTATCCCATCACAGCAGATTAACAACTGATCTTTACTAAAATGGAGGAGGATCTCAATTGACTGCTTCCTTGGCAACATTGTGATATTTCTTCAATGGTATCAAATTTTGGTACATACCAGACAGTGTTTATTGGTCCAGTCTTGAACCGGTATGTAGAGAAGGGTTTTTCGCCCGAACTAGTCTGATAACTGCAGCAATTTGTTTTAAAATTTTAACTGTTGTCGTCTTCTTTATAACCTCTCTCTCTCCTGACCCCTTATGTTGCACGCTGCCCAGCATTCAGATCTAAAATCATGCTTTAAATTACTTTGATTTTTGTTATCTTGCAAAGAATAAATTCATTAAACGCTCAAGGTTTTCTGTCAAACAAGAACAGAATACCAACACTAGCATGTGACTATTTCAAGATACAATCAATGGGAAATTGCATTATAGTTAAGAATCTATATATTGTTCTTCAAATACCAGATAAGTATACCAGCAAGCAAGCAACATAGCTATAACACATACCTGACATCCTTATCTGACTAAGAAATTAATCAGTAAACATGCCAGTAAACTCTCCAACAACTTGTCAGTGAAATTATCTACATTTCCAGTTTCATGCATGAATAATTTTCCTTTCTCTATCAGACTTCACAAAACTCACGGTGAGCAACTGAGACAGCACCCTACTTTCTGTGCTTTCTTCTCAAATAAAAGGATTTTAATTGAAGCGTAGATTCTGACTACCAGAATAGCTCCAACAAATGGAGCTGTCGCAAGTCTCAAGTTGAGAGTTGTACTTACTGTCAGAGGCTCTTTTCAGCATGAAAAATCCAAATATGCTAACAGTAATTTGTGTGCGGAAATACCCTTTTGTAGTAGCCAATGTGGGCCAATTAATGAGGCTTGGAGATAGGAATTCAGAAACAGAAGGTAGCAACTAAAAAAAAAGAAAAAAAACAAAGAGAAAATAATCAGTCTTGAATTGAACACTTGTTGGAAGCATTTTCAATAGAAAAAGTCCAGATTATTAACATAATTAGTGCCAGAAAGATAAACAGAAAGGTGCCTCTTGCGAAGACATATCCATTTAATAGTATAGAGAACTCGACATAGACAGAATTATGTTACAAGTTTAAATAGATGCAAATACACCAAACAACCCAAAAACAGGACCCTTTCAAACATTAATTTAGTTTCTCATGACTTGACTAGAACTCTTGCTCTCAGTTTGAGTTACCATACTCATATAATGGATTTAAGTACAACAAGAAGCCAAACATAAAGTAGGAAAGAGAAAGAACGTCTGCACTAACATAAAATGCCAAAACAAAGCCTTTCACGGAAAATCTTAAGCTGAACCTAATGCAAAAATCTGTCAATTTTTTTTTATTAGACATGTTAATTTGACTAAAAAATAGTTCTTACAAGATAGCACTACAGCAATCAAAATGGGTAACTCATGAGTAAGAAGGGACAACATGGTTAAGCACTTATCACACTATCAATAAATACTAAAAGAATATACCCATCTATTGATTAGATCCTACAATTAGTCTACCTAATACCTATAAAGATAAAACTAACAGCCGCCTAAGATATTGGGATCATAGAGATACATTGTAAGGCAATAGCATGACACTAGAACTCCTATCCATAATCCAGCGCTACAAGACAGAAAATACTCTTCAGAGCAAGCATCTGTCCAAATACAAAGGAGAAATCTTGCATCTGAGATCAATATTAAGCTTCAATGGCACTAGCATGAAACAGTCCATTTTGGTCCCTCCCACTACCACAACCTGCAATGAGATAGCATTAACAATATTCAGATATAGAAACACTTGATCGTAAAACCTGCTTAACTAATCTCCAATTCGAGGTGAAGCATATACTCTGTGCATATATGATCTTGGTCCTTCAGTATTTCAAACTTCAAATGGAAAAGGATTAAGTAGATGAAGAAAACGGAACAAGGGATCCAAGTTGTACCAACTTGCATCTGGAAATCAAGAGGTCCAAATAAAACCGAACAAACACGCAGATATTGACCCCAAACGAACCAGTCAGCGCGGAGGAGAAACCCGAGGAAAGCGGAGACAAACGAATACAAAGAAAGAAGGGGATCGAGTGGGCTCCCCGCACTGCCTTACCTCGGCTCGGCAGACCGCTTCATCTTGTATCAGCCAATCTTTCGATGGAGCAGGAAAACTGGTCTCCTTCCGGCTTAGGGCTCCGTCTCGATTTTTAGCCGGTTAATAGCCCCTTGCCATTCATTTAATTACCATCAAGGCCGAGAAACCATTGCCGTAGGATGATTAGGATACGGAGATCAAGAGCCGCTACTTCCCAATTGCTACGAGAAACGTATTTGTAGTATAAATACTAATCTGGTATGGAAAAACATGCTTGCTGTATATGAAAATATTATGAAATATTACATAATATATACTTAAAAATAAAGAGAACTCATAATCTCATTTGATAACTTTTTCATGTCTTCCGAATAGGACTGTTGTAAATAATAATAATTTATTCTTCTAATACAAAAAGATTTAATTTATCTTTTATATATATAAAAGTTTTTAATAAAAAAATAGTATTTTTTTGTTTCCCTGCAACCAAAAAGCCCATAGAAAAGTGAAAAGTTTTTCCTGTCTTGTGCTTTTGTTAGTATTATGTGATGATATTATTGTGTTGTGTCCTTGCAACCAAAAAGGCCCATAGATAATGCTGCTATCCATATCTCCATTTTTATTTTCATCAGCAAAATGATTTTGCTACCCAAAATTAATAGGAAGAGGGATTATCTTTAAATTTGAATATATTAACATAATTTTCTTATTTTCATTTTTTTTAGAAAATCTACTTAAAAGACAACACACAAACATAAGACGAAAAATGGAGAAAAATTTTAATTTAATCAGAAGAAACATACTATTTTTTCTTCATTTTTCTTCCCAGCAGGATTTAGTAATGTCATGAGAAATTTGGTATGATTTGTTATGCTGAAACAATAATCGTAAATCATAAGCTACCATAATGTGGATTTCTTATATAAGTTTGACATTTAATACTAGCTAGCAAGAATTACAGACAGCTAACTTATAACATCTTTCTTTACATGGAATGATTGCTATTGGCATCAATTGCAATTTATACATCAGACAATTCATGGGACTGGAAGTATATTAAGGATTAAGGTAAAAAGAAAACATTATAATCACTGAGCTCCCTGTGTGAATTTTGGTATGAGGCTTAGAGTCTGAAATGAAATCATTAGAGGATGACCACAGAGAAAATTAGAGATATCAGGAAGAGACTTGTCAAGAAGTGTGATGAATGGATTGAAGGCGCCACTGCGACTTGAGCCTGAGCAGTATTGCTCCTGACCTTTGTGGCCTCCTGAGTGTAAGTGCTTGGCGCAGGAGCAGCTGGATGAGTTGTGGAAGAATTGTGCACAGAGAGATTGCCAGAGTTCTCCAAACTGTAGCCTGCATAGTTAAGGATAGCTAATCTCACTCAAATCTGCTTCAGAGTGAAATTGTGAAATATGTTATGAAGTGGGTGCATACTTACAGTCAAAATTCTTCCAACCCAGGATCAGCCTCTCTCTGTCAAAGACAACGCGAAGCCCTGTCAAGAAATTTTCTGCATGAAGGAATATAAATTTGTCAGATTCCAGATTTAATTGGAGAAAAATGACTTTCTTCAGTATTTAATCCTATTACTGAAAAAGCCAGATATTTACTGCACAAAATCTAGTCTAGAAGGATATAGATTAGAAATATTTTTCTCAAACTTCTTTAAGATCTTCTGTTCATGATATCACCCTGAAGTTTGAGTATGAAATAACTAGGAGTGAAGTAAACTTATGATTCAAAATCAAGATTTTTGTCTTTCTTCCAGGCAATTATAATCTTCAATATGAAACAAGAAATAAGAAATTTTGATATATGTTGCAAAGGGTGTATGGAAATCTTACGTCCAATTATATTCAGTCCAGTGCTCTTCAGAACAGCCAGGCAATATACAGACTGCATTTTCTGCATAACACAAGCAAATAAATTCATATATTGCTTGCAAAAATAGACAGATAACATATTGATGAATTTACCTGACTCTCAATCACAATAATTGGATCATTAACGGGAAGAGCACTTCCACCATCTGTTTTTAGATTTATTTTACGTTCTGAGATTGTAGTTTGTGTGGGACTGCAGAATTCATCAGCAAATGTATTAGATAATGTCTATAAAGGATTAAACTTTTAAGTGATTGGCTTGTTTCATTGTAGATATGATGACCTCAACTCGTAGCAATAATCAAAAGGAAAACTTGCATTTGCATCTGCTTTGTACCGTTTCTCCTGAACTTGTTCATCGAACTGTTCAAAAAGGAAACAAGAGATTCGTAATTGCTACATAATCTAAATTTGGTTTTAAACCTTGTCATTATGTAAACATCTTACGCTCTCAGCGAGATTTGTGTAAGCTGGATCAGCCAAGTATGTGAAGGAGGTACCAGAGTCGACGATAGCACTAAACACCATGTCAGTGGAACTATTCCCGACTATTATTCCATTTATATTGATTTTGTAGGATGGGCTGCATAGAAACATTCAAAAGTTATATGAACATGATATGCTAAAAAGTCAATGGAATTATTGATCCGACCACAATGTAATGGAAATAAAGCAGAGATAACAATGACACTTACTGTCTGCTGTCAATAATGAGTGCAGTTTCTTGTTGGTCTGAGCTACCTTTATGTCCAAAAGTAATTCTACCAAAACCATCACGTCCGAAGCACATGGAGAAAGAATTTGAAGTCAATCCCTTACTTGACAAAATACTGGGCACTGATATGTTCTCCATGCCAAGTCCAAACAAGCCATTAGGGGCTGCACTGCGTAGAAATGAACCAGTCTGAACCACTCCACAACTGCAGGATTCAACAGATAGAAAGTTACCAACACAATTAGCCAGTTTAAGCCTAAAGTGATTGTGTTTCTTGAAGGCAACCCACCCGAATACAATTGGTGCTTCAACAACTCGAGCAGTAGTGTCCTCTGTCGTCAGGTACAGAATGTCTTCAACTAGGACTCCAGAAGACGAAGTGTTTTCAGATAAGTATTGAACAATGTAAGGGCAATTGCTGGTTGCTCCAGGGCAGCTATTTTGGAGGTCACATAGGCTGTTGCTGCAGAGGATGGATTGGCTTGTTGATGATCTACTGGGACTGTATATGTCAAACATAAGGTTCTGTTGCAATTTCAATACATGAATCAGATATAAGTACCAAAACAAACAATAAAATGGAATAAAAGCTTCTCATCCATCTCTAAACCTTTTTGGGTCACTCTTAACTATTCCAATCAGAAGGATGAACATTAAATCCGACATTTTTTAAAACAGTGTATCATGCAAACAAAGATGGCATGCTCAACCGATGTTTCCAAGACCTTGTGGCTTTGTGATCTTTAATCCACCAACAAGCAGGACTACCGATCAACAAAGCTGCTTCGAGGATTAGAACAGAGAAGGATTGGATTCGATAGGCTTACTCCGTATTCTGTGGGAGCGCACTGCAAGCAATCACAGGGCACCCAGAACAGATCACTCCCGGTGTCCAACGCCACCAGAAACGTTACATTCGGCGTCCCCAACGCCACAATCGCGTAATGCAAGCTGATTCCAAATATTCAACCAGATCAAAAAAGCAATCTTTTCGGAGAAGAAAGATCTCGATTTGGACTCGCAGGCCCTATACCCGAAAGAGGAGAAGAGGAGCACAAGCAAACATGGGCCTTACAATCCCAGGGAGCTGAGCCTGACGGTGGCGTTGCCGTCGACGAACGTGAGCTCCGAGCCGCCAGCGTCAGCGAGAGAGCGGCCGCGGAGGGCGCGGTCGTGGTGAGCGAGGGCGGCGTAGTACTCGGCGGCGCCTTTCTCGGGCCACCAGACGCCGGGGATGGCGCGGGCCTCAGCCCACTGCCGCACGCGGTCGGAGAACCGATGGTGGAACTCGAAGCCGAGCCCGGTGGCGGAGGAAGCCGCCGGCCCCAGCGCCGCGGCGAGGACAAGCCATAGGCGGATGAGCGGTCGGCTTCCAGTACCGGTGATGGCCATGGGAATCAAATGAGAGGCCTTGGATGCTAGCAATTAAATGGGAAGTGGTTGACGTCGAGAGGTACTACTTGAGAATTCTGCCTGTGGCTTCTGCCTAACCAAATTGGGAAGGTAATGATATAATATGAATCATAATAATGTATTTGCAAGAGTCTAACTAAAGATTTAAGACAACAGGAAGAACAAGATGATAATGATGATGATGATGGCAGCTGCGACGAAGGTTCTTCACGGTGTCAGTGTCACAAAGTTATGGTGGTAGATCTACTGTCAGCATTCCAATGTAGTTCTCTCTCTTGGTTGAGACGGTCGACCGTGAACTGTGAGCTAAAAAATTGAATTGGCCCTATGCCAGCGAGCTCGACATTTAGTCAACGAAGAAATCTGTTAGAAAATAGGAATAAGAATAAAGTATAGTGCTTAGGTGAGAGGATTAAGTAGAAGCTTGTTATGATTATGTTGTGTTCCTCGTATCTAATTAATAAACTATGATTGGTTATTCACATATATGAAATTGTTGAATTTGGCAGCGGACCTAAATTTTGTATCACAAGCTATTACACGGTTCCTATGAATAAATAATAAATTGGATGGAAGCCGAGAAGGTTGATAAATCAAGAGAGGGCCTCCATCAAGCATTTATGACCGATGAAATGAGTACCATTTGGGTTGTTGTAGTGTCACTGTCTCATCTTTTCTCTTTCTACCTTCTCCATCGTCATCAGATTTTGGTCCAACGCCTCGTCCGAGGGAGAAATCAATCATATTATATATAATAGAAGGCGCGAAACATCTATAGCAAATGCGGACGCTGAGTAGTGCGAGTGACTCTATCTAAAACTAAAGTTGATAGAGCAGGGCATATTTGGCTGCTTGCCCTTCAACCACTGTGTATAATCACAGTTGCATCAAAGGTCAGCACAATGAGTTGCACCAACACCGTCGTCCTGATCCTCGAGACGCATTGATCAAGTACTGTCCCGCCCGATCTTCATGGGATAATACTACCCAAGTACAATGCCACCCCGTGAAAATCGAGACGACGTTGATCAAATATTATACCGTCCGATCTTCACAGGATGATGCTACTAAGGTACAGCATCGTTCTACAAAATTCGGGATGACGTCGACCAAATACCACACCGCCCAATCTTCCCAAGACGGTATCATCCGAGTACCGTGTCATCCGATCTCCGGGGATGGTGCCACCCGAGTAGTGTATGTCATCCCGTAAAAATTGAGACAACTCCAATCGGGTACAACGTCGTCCCGTGAGGATCGAAACGATGTCGACCAAGTACAACACATGTTTGCGAAAGTCGGGACATTACCGAGTACAACATTGTCGCATAGTGCCATGGCACATACGGTTGACCCCCCAATGGGAGGATAAAACCCTGTCACGGGGTCGCCAATGGAGGAGTCTGAATTGACTTTTCCACTCCGTTCTAATTAAATCTTCGAAGGGGTCGAAGTCGAGAGTCCCCTTCTCGACCCCAACTTGTGTGCAAGGATCGGCACTAAAGAGACAACCAGTTAGCCAAGGAGAGTTTTTGATCTTTAAAGCCAGAGTCCGAGCCTGATCGAACCAGACGACGATCTTCGCTGCCTGAGCACCGACGTGAACGATCTTGTGCACCTAGGATTGAACTAAGCCATGCTGACGCCTCATTGTTTTACAAATGTTTGATGGTACATTATTGTTAACTTGAACTTAAATATTTTGAACCTTTATACTACTTATGATTAATTCTGTTTAACATAAATAAAAATATTAAAACAATTAAACATGCTAATATGAGCAATGTGTGTGATGGAGCTACCACTAAACAAGACACATTCAGTTTTAGTCCAAAAAAAACTGTATTGAATTATAGGAATCTAATAAACATATTATTAACATGAGTTTAAATATTTTATGTCAGATGAGAGTTCATAAATTATATTTAACTAAATGAAAAATATTAAAATAATTTTTGCCATGTCAACCGAACTAACCCAAGCAATAATGAAGTTTGTTCTAATTCTAAAAATAATCCTGAATTGAATTAGCTAAAGGTTTGCTTTAGTTAATTTAGACCATAGTCCTTTATAGAATGTAGTGTTATATGAAATCGTTGTTTAAATTGTTTCAGATCAAACTATTGGTTAAATGATTAAACCAAATTCAACCATCTAATATAACTTAGGTTTGCTTTAGCAGAACCAAGCACTAATAAATATAGTAAACGATAAATAAAATCTTTTATAAAAACACACCATTAATCAAAATAAAAAAAAGAAAGCCTTCTTTCATATAGTGATATCCATTCTTAGGAGTAATTTGGATATTTTTTAAATTAAAAGTATGATTTAGAGAAAATAAAAATGTGGAGGCTTTTTTTTAAATGAAAAAAAGGATTTTTTTTTTCTGAGAAAATCATCCAAATTTATTCGTTAAAAGTTTAGGTAGTCTATCAAGAATAATTGAATTTGAAGGACCTCAATTAGAATGTCTCCAAAGTCAACGATCACAATTTGACGGCGGAATCGTATCCGTGACAGTCTCGCGGATGTGGCCACGTGTTTTGTGACTTGCCTAATTATCTCGAATAAAAAAATAAAAAAAAACCGCAAGTGCAAGAAATGAAAAAGAAACCGGGAAAAGGTCGAAGCCGTGCCCCGAATCTCCTTCCGATCCGACACTCGCGTTCTATTTCGTACATAGAAATCGAGAGCGAAACGAGGAAGAAGAAGAAGAAGAAGGGAAGGCAGGGGCAAGGTAAAGCCGATTGATCGATGGAACGATAGATCACGATCGAAGACCACGGCATCATATGCGGCAACCGGTAAAGCTCTTTCTCCCCTTTTTTCACCTTGCTTCGCGTAAATTTCACCCTTGCTGATGCTGTATCTGTAATTTGCATCCATCAGCGAGATCTGGATCGGTAATTTGTGGAGGAGGAAGCAGAAGAGGATTTATGAGATGAGGAAGAAGCTCGGTACTCGGTTCCCTGCGGTAATTCCCCCTTATTTGACCATTCGTCTTTTTCCGTCGTTTGGAACGACGGATTCTCTAGGCTTTCTTATAATTTGAGGGATTTTTGGTGGATCTGTTGTTTGATTTGTGAATCGGTCTTTTCTTCCGTAGGATCTCTGATTTGTCTCGTGGCTCGTTTGATCGAGGAGGCCCTAGATTAGGTTTTCATTTTGGGTCCTCCAATATCGTTGATTATGTTGTTTTTCTCCATTAACCATGGGCGCATTGAGAGCATGTGAGTTTAGAGGACTTATATTTTGTATACTGGATCGGATGCTATATGAAGTATTTTAGGGAACTATTGTGGTGCTGCATGTCAGAATAATAGTCAAATAGCCATCGGTTGGGGATTAAATTAGCCAGCGAAGAAACTGGACAAGTGAGTATGTTTTCAGCCACTGACACGGTGATGCCTAGGGTTGCAACCTTTGCTGATATGTCTGACGCACATGAGGTGGATCATTGTATGGTGGTAAAGAAACATGCATGTGGTGAACAGTGTTCTCATCGAAATCTTTCTTTTGTATGGTACAACTGCTTTTTGCTTTTAGTTTAACCTTATGTGCTTGAATAATCCTAAGTTCTGAGCAATTTGTTCTATCCAAAAGATCCATCCGACAGTCCATCAGAATTTTAATTTAGATAGCTTGGTTTCCTTGGATGCTTCCCATATATTGGGAAGCATAAATAAAATACACGGCCTTTCCATATCAGTGCAAGTTATTGATTCCTTTTCTGTGTCAGTGATGGACTGTTGGCAACAATCCTTTTCTTCTTTCTCTATGTACCTAGGATTTAAATGTACTGTGTTACAATTGAATGCATATACTCATAACATTATTTTGTAATTCTGATGATTACTAAGTGAACCTTTTTCTTCATCAATTGTCTCACTTCGGATATTTCTTATAATTAGATTTAGTCTTAATTGATTTCTTGACAATCAATGAATTCATGACATTAATATTTGGTGTCTTATGGATTATGTTTGCTTCCCTGTATTGTGTTGTCCGTGTTTGTAGATGTCATGGTGCAAGCACACCATTAGCTTCTGGTATATTAGGTAAGTGTCTTTCAGGATTGGTCATTGTGTGTCATCACCTCCCACTTATCCTATACATTTAAAATATTGATTGATTAAAATTTATTGATCTTTAGTGCAACGGTTTATCCTGGACCCAACTTATCAGAACAAATTATTTTTTCGGCTTACTTTTGTGATTTAGATGATTGTTTCTGAAGTTACTTCAATGAAGTATCACTAAAGGATGATTTTTCATGGTTGTTGTTGTATATGATCTTCTAGAGGAAACCACTTATTGTACTTTCTTTGTTTAACATCCTAATTCCATTGGTAAAATAAATTGGTGCTTTGTCTATGGTGTTGTCATTTGAGCAATGAGTTGGAACTAATGCCTTTTGTTTTATTTTTGCTTCAACAGTCACGAATAAAGAAGATAATGCAAGCAGACGAAGATGTTGGCAAAATTGCATCGGCTGTGCCTCTTCTTGTTTGTAAGTTTTTGAGCAGTTCTACTCACCATGCAGTATAATACTCTTTTGTCTCTAATGAAGTACTTGTATCTCATTATTTAGTTTACAAGAGATGAACTTGCATTATTGTTTCTGCTCCCTCATTGTTCTTTTAAAGGATCTATTTCTTCATATCTCCTGTGCTTTGCTTTGACATTACTATGATAGTTTATTGGGTTTGTGATGACTTATATCCCTTGGCTAGATTTCTGTTGTACTACTAGCTGTCAACAACTTTTCTACTAGCCACTTACCTGCTTCAGCTTGTGCACTAATGAATAATGAGGATTTCTCATGGAAACCAGTAGCTGTAAAAATTTCGAACCTTGATGTATAGGTTTGGCATATCCAGTTCATGCATAGAAAATTTCGAACCTTAATGAAACATAAATGTATGTTTCATTTATGTTCCTTTGCATATCCAGTTCATTTGACATTCAAAAGATAGAAGGCTTAACTAGAAATTCTATAGTTGACTAATAAGGCATGAATGCTCCGGAAGTCCTGTGACTGCTACTGTCGACCAAAATTCGTTTAGTGGGGGGACAATACCTTTCACATTGGCTTTCATAAGTTGACCATCATGGACCTTCGAATGATGGTGCTGTGCTGAGATCATTTGCAACTTAAATCAAGTTGTATTTATCATGATATAGTTAGCCTCCTCTAACAATACCTGCTGAGTTTTGAGCCGTATCTTGCCTATAATTGGCATTTCATTTAAAAAAAAGAATCCAAGTTTCAGAAATTATTTCTGTTGTATTGTGTGCCCAATTTGGCAAAAACCTATTTTCTTAATGTTTTATAGGTGCACATGTATCTATTAGATGCATAAAATCAAGACCGTATGATTACTGCATGTTTTAACTTGACTAAGCCTTTAAATTATTACTGAAGAGAACAAGTACATGGAACCATGCTGAATCTAAGGAAGTTGCAATTTACTTTGCTTATATATTGCATTAGTGACATTTCAAGAGAAGCCAATGTTTATATCACAAGGAACTATAATTGGCAACTTTCTTGCTGGGACAATCAAAGGGAATCCTTTGATTCTCTTTTTTTTTTTCTTCAGAAATATGAGTAGGTGATAGGTTAATATTCATCTTGGTATGTGATTTTTATTTCACTTGTGTGTCTTATGATTTTTTGCTTTTACTTTCTGCAAGTTACTACAATAAAGTTCCGCTTTTTCAGTATGTGCATATCGTGAAAGAACAAGTAGAGCTCTGCCAATACTTTCTGTTCTTATCTTTGAAATATTGTAATTTTTATATTTTATTTGCGGAAGTGACAGCCATTTTATGAGTGGCTGATGTCTTCTTTGTTGACTGACTGACAGCAAAAGCTTTGGAGTTATTCTTGCAAGATCTTTGTGACAGGACATATGAAATCACCCTTCATAGGGGAGCCAAGACATTGAATTCGTCACACTTGTAAGAAAATTCATACCTTTTTTTTCCTTAGTGAACTTGCAGTTTCATATTTAAAATTCAACCGATTTGATTATTGCTATCATATCTAAGGAACAATTATTAAGTTGTCTAACCTGGTCACTGTTTTTAGTTTTATGATAAGTTTAACAAAGGATATCAGGACTGAAATATTAGTACTTGAATTTGCTTTATTTTTGTACTATGGTTGCATTCTCATCTGAAAATTCGATGTTAAACATGATGGTCCTCAATGCTTGATATTTGAATATGACTAGAAAAATAAGGTGAGTTAAGAATGTCGTACATAGTACATGTGCAGTAAACATGTATGGTTGACTCATGTTGCACAAAGTATTTATTCAAGAATAGCTCCAGGAAGCATGCTTGTAGAAACAATAATTTCGGAGGTGCCATCAGGAACTTTATGTATATGTGCAGTAAACATGTACAATTGGCTTTGCATAAAGAGTTTGTTCGAGAAAAGTGATAGGAAGCATATGCTTCTAGAAATGAATCTCGATATCTGAGTCGCTTTCAGGAACTATATAAGAAATGGTAGGTCTGAATGCCTGGGAGTGAGCACATGGGAGTTAATCTGTGATTCGCAACTGTGGGACAGTGAGTTGGGGTTGGAAACTTACATGTTATGGATACATTAAATTCGTGGAATTAATATAACTTAACTTGTCCATATCGGTTCTGCTTTGAGACCAGTTGGGATGAGTTACTACTTCGGTTTTGGCATGCATGTTGTTTACACATTGCATTACTTGTTAAGTAGGCCTTCACTTGGATGCCTTCTGGGAGAAAATAATTTGCTTTTTTGAAGATTCAGCACAATGAAACTCAATGCAATCCTTTAACCTACTTGTCTAGAGATCGTCGAAACTTTTGGTGTTAACAGAAATCAGAAGTGGATCTGGAAGTCTCAAGTGATTTTATGAAGTTGTTGCATTTGTATTTGATAATGATTATTGCAGTTGCTGATGAAATGGTCACTTTGTTTTGTTGGTTGAGAAATATTATGTGATAAAGGGGCAGGAAGAGCAAAGACAGCCAGGTTAGAAATATTAGTTATCTTGATGATTTTTTGATTAATGGATGTGGTCTTTAATAGAGCTAAACAGTTGGAGAAGATTCATTTATCCAGCTTTAGTTATGTAATTCAACTGGTATTAACTGCACAATAAAAAGAGATATATGTTCAAAAATGAGGTGATCTTGTGGTAGGGGATGTTTTCTTTCCTATTTTTTCCCAAAGAAACTAAACTTGATTAACTATGTCAAAGGATTACAAAAGACACTCCTAGCATTAGAGTGGATAAAAAAACTCAGCCAAGAGGGCCACTCCCCTCTCTATAAAAATAGAAGACTGAGACTCCCTAGCATACCTGGCCGACCAATTGGCCATCTCATTACCCTCCCTAGACACATGGAAAGGTTATATACATCAAAACAATCCAACACGGCCCAAATATGAAGAATAACATTTCTAATGGACCATGGAACATGCAAAATGTGTTTTAAAGTATTGATAAGGATCAATGAATCAGATTTCACATGTACTTGCCGAAATCTCTCAGCTACAACCGCTTGCAATCTAGCCACGACTACCACAACCGCTTGCAATCCAACACATTCCCTTTCTCCAAAAACCTACATCCAACAAAAATAGGCTTAACACTCACACTGCGTAATATAAAACCAGCACCTCCCCTTGGGCGGTGACCTTGAGTCTCAGTTCACCCCCCAAATCAGCCCCTTTAATGATCCATTCACCCATACACCATGAAGGAGCAAGCAAATTAAGATGAAGTTTTTAGTTCACAAGCTGCCAAAAGGAGATGAATAATTAGCACAAAAAGAAACAATGCTCAAGAGAATCAGGGGCATCAGCACAAAGAGGACAAAGGAATGACTCACCCATCCCCATCTTGACAAATCTCTTAGCCGAGGGGAGGCGGCTGTGTAAAAGCTTGCAGCAAAACACCCTAATATGAGGTATCGATGGTAGCTTCCACAATCGGCGCCACCAATCCCGTTAGCCTACCGAGCCACACTGGTTAGGGAGGAGAAAAGCATAAGCAAATTTTGTAGAAACACTCCCATGTAAATCGGGCTTTCAAAACCAAAAATCATCACATTGTGCAGGAGAAAGGTCCACCTGACAGATTTTCAAGACTCGCTCCTCACCAAAAAACACATGCAGTTTATTATGTGCGTAATAATTTAAGTTTGATGCTAAACCTATTTATGAACTGATCTTATTTTATAGCAAATTCTTTTATTCTATCTTGCATATTCTCTTTAAAAAGGTAAACAAGTTTGCAGCTGATTGGAACAGTGGAAGTCATTAGTAATAGTTCGTCATTGTCTTTTTCTGACCTTTACAGAAAACAGTGTGTGAAGACTTACAATGCTTATGATTTCTTAACTGGTGTTGTCAACAAGGTACCAAACCTTGGTGTCATGGAACCTTGTGAAGATGAAAAAGGAATTTGTCGAAGAAGGTAATTTGTTAATCATGTTCATTTTCGACCATAGTACTATTTCTATGAATAATGAATCACTGACTGTCATAGAAAACGGTCAGGAAGACACTACCACATGGTGATGAAGTTGAGAGCAATGAGGATCTCCAGTCAAGGTCCTCTAAGATGGTAGTATATGTGCTCGTATTTGCTTGATTTTTCTGCAAAGTAATTAGATCTTTTCCTTTTTCTGATAGCTGACTTTATGACAGGCTATGACAAATGCTAATGTTAAACCTAGAGGACGTGGAAGAGGCAGAGGAAGAGGTAGAGGACGACCACCTACAAGGCATAGAGATGTAGGATATGTGAAGTATGAGGATGACAGCAGCATGTTTGGTGAACATGATGAGGCCCCCTCGGCATTGCCAGGTCAGCATGAAGATGCAGAGAAGGAAAGCACTCATCAGAGTGAACATCCTTCCTCGACTGCAGTTACAGATGTAGCTGCAACTTCACCCATGGAGACTAAGCAAGAACAGCACCCAGCTTGGCCTGTTCCCGATGGAGTAGGCAGCATCGACATAGAACCATCAAGACTTGTACAATTAACAATGCAGATAGATGAGGACGAGGATTATGACAAAGAAGATTAGAGAATATGATTTCCCAGATGATACTAACAAAGCTATCTTGTTCTGTAAATAATTTCATACTGCACATTTTGGTTATTCCTTATGTCCAGCGCGCTAGTGGAACTTGGGTCATATACACAACTGATTTATGGTTCATGTCTAATGCTGGATGTAATGCTATAGTAGCATTTCTATTAATCTTTAGGTTTGTCAAGACAATAGGTCACTGGCAGATTAGTGTTTTGTGTTGTAATGGATTTTTCAATAGTTTTCTTATTGTTTCCTAGTTCTTGAAACATTTTATTTAAATATATTGAGCAAAAAATAGTTATGAAATTAATCATGATCAAGGGTTAACACTCTTTATAAGTGACTATAAACAGTTAAATAATTGTGAGAAAAGAGAATTATAATTATGTTATTATGTAAAATAAATTTAATGTCAAAATATGAAATCAAATAATAATAAATCAAGATTAAGATGTGTATCTTTTCATGTCATTTAGATTATTTATAAAATATATTTTATAGTTTGATGCATAAAATATTTTTCTCTTCTTTTATCCTAGATCACTATAAATGATATAATATGGATTAAAGGGAGATGAGGATAGATTATATGTGTTTTGTACTCCATAAGAGTTCTTATTTTTTTATAAGTGAGATTAGAGGATTTGAAAAAAATGATTAATAGAGTTCCTCACATCATCTCCTTAAGGCATATTACTATGAATTTTCTTTTTATTAGTCGATAATCATAATTAAAAATCATCAAAATTATAATATATATTATCAATTAAATAGGATAATATAATATAATATTGTTTCACATGATTCATTAATTAATAAAATATAAAATATAAAAATAAATAAATAAAATTTTATTATTAAAAATAATTTATATAATTAGATTTTAAATTTTTTAAAACTATTTTACACATGGTCATGAATTTTAAAATAAGTCAATAAATCCAATAAATACAATAATACTTTATTAGGTTTTATTACCAATATAA